>JAUPFT010000011.1:32115789-32588289 GCA_036936625.1 Parnassius smintheus behrii
CGAACCCAAGCATACAACTGCAAGACTTCAAGATACCATAAGTTCATACTGCATAGATCGGAACAAAAGTTAAATTTTAATCTATGGTAACCTCGGTTAACTATGACATATGGACGTTGAACATCTCAGTCCCGCCCGTGACCATGAGTGCTGTAAAGCGTTCGAAACGTCGGGTAATTAAAAAGTTAAATATACGCGATAAATTCCGTAAAAACTAGTATTATTTCAAAATGGGTATAGGTTATAAACTTAGACCATTTAAATGGTCTAAGGTTATAAATGAGCACAGTTCATGGACTGCAGTGACCGTTTGCCAACAGGTGAAGTAAGCTCGCTAGTCACTCAAGAAAAATATATTAGATTTAAAAATATACCTACAGGACTAAAATTGAATGGAATATAAGAAAGTAGGTGTAAGTCTTTTAATAACGGTATGATAAAAATATTTAAAAATGAGAAATTTAAAGGTTTAGATTGATGGTTTTACTCGTTTACATATTACTCTGTTACACCTTTTAATTGTACAAAGGAGATAAACTTGGTTCCAAACAAATTTGGGCCTTGAACAAAGTTCTAAAATATATTTTGAAGATTTAAACGTAAGATGCTTCCTATGTCAAAAAAATTTGCAAAAAAAGGTTTTGTTTTTATTTTATGTTTTTCGACTTGTAGGTTATGCAGTTTTTGTAGTTATTAATCCTATACCTTTAAACGAGAAATTCTTGTGTGTGTATATAGGTATATATAATCTGAATCTCGGAAACGGCTCCAACGATTTTCATAAAATGTTGTGTCCAGGCTGTTTCGGGGGCAATAAATCGATCTAGCTAGGATTTATTTTTAGAAAATGTCGTTTTTTCCGTGTTTTCGGGCAATTAAAAACTGCTACAATATAAGACGCCGTATTAATGATCGCTCAAGTGTTAATAGCTCAAGTGGATTTCGGGCCGTCGCGATATCGTAGTGTTCTGGATCGTGTCCTGTCGTCGGTCCGACTTTTTTTTAAGTTCCCTTCTTTTGTGAGAAAATCTATTATTTCGAGCCCTTTTTTTAGTATTTTTTAAAAATACGAAAATTTTAATTAAACTAATTGCACTCATGATTTTTATTCAAATAACCAGTACAGTTTTTTCGATTATGTCAATATGATCAAAAAATATTATTAATGTTTCATCAGTATGTAATTTGTATCTAAATATAATTTCCAAAACACACGATTTCCAAAAAAATACCGAGTAATGCTCGGTCATCCAGGTACTTATTATAAAATAAGGTAAAATAAAAGTCAACCTTTTTAAAAAGTTTAATTTTTTCTACAGTTATTGATAAAATGACGTTTAGAAAAGCAGCCGGAGGCTGTATGTACGTTATGTGTTCTATTCCTCTCATAACTCAAGTCAATTACTTATTTATTCTTTATTGCATTCCTTAATATAAAAGAATACAAAGGGCGGATTTAATACCTAGAGGCATGTCATTATGTAGGCGCAACAACCTACTGTCCTGTAATCCAAGAGAAAAGCCAAGGGTCAAGTTAAATAAATCCACGAAATTATCTACAAAGCCAAATAGCCCGTGTGAAGTTGAAATTTCAAAATAATTTTAAAATAAATTTATGCTTATAATTTATTGCGTTAATACCTACATATTTTTATATAACTGTTACGTAGGTACAAAGTCAAGCACCCAATTTCATACATATGTCTTTTTCTTTTGTTTTTATCTTAGAGTTATTACAAAAAAAACGATGAAAATCTTCTTTTTTGTTGATGAAATATGTTGTGGTTCACAGTACAGTAAAATAAGTTTTATGTAGTTACATTTATTCTTTGAAGTTTGCAAGTTATTTTTCCGGATTAAATTGGAACGTGATTTCTATTACGATCATATAAGTAAGTCTCCCAAAAAAGCGCCAGCTTTCATATATTACTTGCAATGGGATTGGTTGCTCAAAATATAAAAACATGCAAGTTTTGTTTCATTGATGTAGAATTTAATGAAACATTTCTTTCACGTCTGCAACTTTTCCAGGTCATTGCAATTTTAAATATTTTTATATGTTTTATTACATTATTATCATTAGTTTATTATCAAGTGCCTACGAGTACTTGGGATTCACAAATAATGTAAAAGTTTTAAATATTTTCCGTATCCATTACCATTACAGCCTATGAAAATCCACTGCTGGACATACATCATAAGGGAAACATTTGCCATAGTTGCCACGCTTGGCAGGCGGATTGGCAACCGCAGTTTAGTTGTTACTAGGAAGGAGCTCTTGTTCTTACCCTAGTTTGTTTCCCTCAGTTGGCTTTTTACATTCACGTAAAGATATGGGTACTTACGTTACCACTATATAGTTAAATTTTCTTTAACTACCGTTTTCCTTTAAATTGGTAAAAATACAAATTTGTTTATAATATAAATAAAATAAATAAATAAATTACAAAAAAGATTTGACACATGGCGTTTCTTAGTATGAGCTGTTCGTTATAAGTAAGTAATACTATTGATTGCTTTCAACGAAATCTGTCACAAGAATCCTTTTACCTTACTTTCCAACTCCTATAAATTAGATTTAATTCATACTGCTTCATCTCAACACGCTACCCTGTATATTTCAAAGTTGCTGTAGCGAGTCTACGCAGTCTTCATTTAATTATAAGTTACACGCCTCGCGTACTGGCATTTTACTTGTATGTAGGAAATAAGTGTTTTATTGGAAGGCGGCGGTAACGAAAATTTGATCTAGAAGGGAGAAAAAATATGCGCAGAATTTATTTCATTTGACTCGTGGAACCACCGTTAAATTACATTTCAATTACGTACAGAAAAAATAAGTGAAAGGCTTGCACTTTAAAAGAGGCAAGAACTTCAGTAGTAACGTAAAAACTTTTCATAGACAAGACACGTCTTATTACGTAAGTTTCACAATTGTAGTTCGATAAAATGCTGGCTACATTCCAGAAGATTTATTTTCTTGAACTGTAATGAGGTGGTTATAGTAAAAATTGTAAATCTTACACCAGCGTAATATATACAATATATCTTATGCTACATACAATATATACCATGATGGTGTAAGATTTATTTATATCTTTTTCTAAAAATGATAAGAAACGAGATTAGAGAGAATATGAATCAGCGGTTAACTTTAGAGGTATACCTAGTGACCTCATTGTGGGTAACATGGAAGTGGACATGGTGGATTTTGTAATTTGACAGATGCCGCAATTTAATCTTAAAATCGAGGCCTCCCACAACATCTGTACCGTACACTGAGAGCGGTAGTATTCCTTACTGCGATCCAAATCATTTTACCAAGAATGGCGCTTATGGCAAATCCAGCTTGCTTGAGGCCTATACACAAATAAACATTAAAAGTCTATTAGCTGTCTATTTCCATGAAAATAACATTAAAATTGTAACAAACAGGTGGGAATACTGAGTGCGCACGCAGTCTTGTGCGGCGTTTTGGCGTGGTGGTGTGGACGTTCTGGTGGCGTCGCACCAGAGCGTCGGTTGCCCCGCGCGTGCTGGCTGGCTTTAGCGGGCGGAGGTGCGGCTCTTGCTGCTACGCTGCCCTGCTGGGGACCCGGCGCCCCGGCCGAAGGGGCCACACATGTGGTCTGGGCAGTATTCGCTGCTTACGCGTTACTGCCAGTGGGTGCGCCTGTAGCCGCCGCCTTCGGCATTCTCCTACCCACGGCACACACTATCGCCGCCGCGCTGGTTGCGTACCGCTTCCCATACCATGTATGGCAGCAGGTCAGTTCATTTCAGATATCGCTTTTTAACTTATATATAAATTAAATCTTTTGTAAGGTTTTTTTAATTTCTTTATTCTATAACGGTTCGCATAGGACATTTCTGAAGCATTTTATGACCATAGATTGCACATGTTCAAACATCGAGACGAGATCCAAAAAAATTTCGTAGGCCATACCAACACGTGTTCCTTGCGGAATTTGAGCCCGCAGCCCTGCCGTACAACGCCAATCATTTAGCCACACCGCTACCGAGCCGTCAAAAGTCAACTTCAATTGTTCTAATTGCGTTAAGTTTATTTAACTATACGGATTTATTTATATACGGATTTTAAACATTATATAAATATTTTAGAAATATCTACTAGTATATAACATATTACACTTTGGTATCAATAAATATATGTCCTTGAAGTCCTTCAGAAGCTCTTCAATTCCGTCCTCCATGGTGGCACTACTCCGAAGGCGTGGAGCAGAAGTGCGGTGGTCTTGTCCTTTAAGAATGACGACAACGCTCTCTTGAAGAACTGCAGACCGATCTCCCTTCTGAGCCGCGTCTACGTTTGTTTTCGAGAGTCATTACGAATCGTCTCGCACGCAGACTCGACGACTTCCAGCCTCCCGAACAAGCCGGTTTCCGAAGAGGCTTCAGTACCATAGACCACATACATACCCTGCGGCAGATTGTGCAGAAGACCGAAGAATACAATCTGCCACTTTGCCTGGCATATGTGGACTATGAGAAAGCCTTTGATTCCGTCGAAATTTGCGGTGGTACAGTCCCTTCAGCGGTGCCAAGTTGACTGTCCGTATATCGAAGTGCTGAAGTGTTTGTACTGTAGGGCTACTCGTACGATGGCTATCCGAGTACAGAACCAGAGTTCGAAACCTATCCAACTGCAGAGAGGTGTAAGACAGGGTGACGTTATATCCCCGAAACTCACCGCTGCAATGGAAGACGTTTTCAAGCTACTGGACTGGAAAGGATACGGTATTAACATCAATGGCGAGTACATCACTCACCTACGATTTGCCGACGATATAATCCTTAAGGCAGATTCGCTGGAGGACCTAACCACTATGCTCAATGACCTCATTGGTGTCTCCCAACGGATAGGTCTTAAGATGAACATGGACAAAACAAAGATCATGTTTAATGTCCATGTCTAGGTAAGTCTAACTTCGAACGAGAGGTCAATCAACGGATTCAACTCGGCTGGGGAGCGTTCGGGAAATTACGACACGTCTTCTCGTCAGGTATACCTCAAACTCTGAAAACTAAATTGTACAACCAGTGCGTGTTGCCAGTGATCTGAGACTAAGATGGTGATATCGTATTAAATGATTACGCATTTGAGTGAGTAACGTTAATAATACGGAATATCAATAAAGGTAATATATTTATTGATCATCATCGTTACAGCCCTTCACAAGTCCACTGCTGAACATAGGCCTCCCCCAAGTAATGCCACAAAGCACGGTACTGAGCCACCTGCATCCATCGGCTTCCTGAATGTCTTACCAGGTCGTCACTCCATCTAGTAGGGGGTCACCCTACACTACCCCTACCGATACGAGGCTGCCACTCGAGAACCTTCTTTCCCCAAAGGTTGTCGGTTCTTCGAGCTATATGGCCGGCCCATTGCCATTTCAGCTTATTAATCCGTTGGGCTATGTCAGTCACTCTGGTTCTACTGCGGTTATCCTCATTTCTAAGTTTATCACGCAAAGAAACCCCGAGCATAGCCCTCCATAGTTCGCTGAGCGACCTTGAGCGTCTTCATACGGCCAGCAGTGAAGGACCACGTCACAGATCCATGTCATCACTGGCAACACGCACTGGTTGTACAATCTAGTTTTCAGGTTTTGAGATACACCTGACGAGAAGATGTGTCGTAATTTCCCGAACGCCGCCCAGCTGGGCGAAATTACGACACACCTTCTCGACGTCAACGTCAACGTCAACTCAGCTGAGTTGACTCCGTCGAAGCATTATTCTACTGTTTCACGCTGGTATTCTGTGATTTACACTGGTATTCTGAGTGGGTGGTAGGAGTTCTTCTCTGCCAAGTTCCTCTGGTAGGTGATAGAAGGGTATAGAAATGCATTATACCCATATATAACGGCTTGGAACTACCACGTTAAACTCAAAAGCCAAAAACTCGTGCCTTAAGACATCCACATTGTAGACAGACAGACGCTGGCAATTTATTCCAGTCCTTTGTTGTACGCGTTATGAATGACTAAGCAAACCGTTTGATTCGAATCCGAGAAATGTTGACAACAAAGGGGTGCAGGAAAAAAGGGGAATTAAGTAATATAACTCCTGTTCACTCTCCAAAATTGGCTTTAAACCAATGGAATTCTCCAATAAACCTCTCAGCAAGCAATTCCACTGAGTCATATTATACTATTCGGTATTTTGCAGCAACACACCCTTATACCACTCTGAAATTTTAATTCCATAAGTATTCGGTTTTGGTTTGACAAAATTACTTATCCTAACTATATGCATATATTTTAACTATTTATTTACTCTGGTTTTTGGATTTCGATTTGTTATTGTAACATTTTTTTTGTTATTTGTCCTTTATAAATAATACACTCAAATGCCCATATTCTTATCGCAGATGGTCCGTATAATATTATTAACGGTAATACGTAACATAATAGGCGGAGTTCTCGCTCAAATATTGCCTTAATATTTTTTTTGTGGATGATGCCATTTGATAGAGCGGTTTTGTCCGGAGGTCACAGCCTTGGCGGCCCTCACACCACTACAGGCGAGGGAAGCTCGCGTGTAAAGTTAACGTCATTCCAATAGGCTAAGCAAACGTTATTTGTCCGTGAACGTACACGCAAATAAATACATAAGACGGATTTAATATCGTCTTAGAACTATCTGAATGCGAGTGCGCACAAAACATTTATTAAGTTAGCGTTGAACTATTTATTAGGTATTGAATCCTAAATCGTTTCTATTATTGATTCTGTGATTGAGATTTAATAATTTTCATATACATATAGATATTTCTGTTTTACTGCGTTACTCAGTCAAAGTTTTTCCTCGCACAATTTACTTGTGGAATCGATTACAAACAGCGATTCTTCCGGACCGATACGACTTAGGGACTTTCAAGAAAAGAATACTCTTTCTTAAAAGGTCGGCAACGCTTCTGCTTCGCCCTGGTGTTGCAGTTGTTCATGGGCGGCGATAGTCACTTACCATCAGGTGAGCCCCATGCTCGTTTGCCCCCCTGTCATTAAAAAAAACATTTCGGTTTGCCGAGTCGCTACATTTTATTTATTATTGGGTCATGACCGCCTTTGATTGACCCCAATTTTCTTGCAGATGAATTATATATTGCGATAAGTATCCCCCGTGACAATGGATGCTACAAAATACACGTAAGGTCGGAAATTAAAAAAGTTAAAATTAAATGATGAAATACTTAAAATTAGTTTTATTCAATTGTCGATAAAAACTACTAACCGCTAATATATAGGTACCTATGTAAATACTTACTAAGGTATGTGTATATGAAGGAATCTCCGTCTTTACGGTAATACTATAAAACAACTTCTGGGTATAATCCAAAAGGACGGAAAGTGTTATAAAACGTCCTATTACACACCTTACGGAATTCTTAGTTTTGTTATTTATTTAAATTTAGAATTTAAAAATAGCTTCAGCATTAAAACATTTAATATATTATTTAATAATAATTCATTTAGGCACCAGATGGTGGTGCGAACCATCTCAGTGCGTATTAAAAGTGCATTATTTATTATTATACAAATTACACTGATGAGTGGTTACCTCGCTAAATATTGTGTGTATTTTAGTACAACAGCAAGGAATTTATTAACATCGTTACTGCAGACTTGCGCCTGTCTATTTAACATTATATCGCGTGTGCGTGTGCGTGTGCGTGTGCGTGCATGTGCGTGCGTGCGTGCGTGCGTGCGTGCGTGCGTGCGTGCGTGCGTGTGCGTGCATGTGCGTGCGTGCGTGCGTGCGTGCGTGCGTGCGTGCGTGCGTGCGTGCGTGTGTGTGTGTGTGTGTGTGTGTGTGTGTGTGTGTGTGTTGCCAAAACCCATAATAAAAAAATTAAGTAAAAATCGACGTAACTGCTACATTTTTATTATATAAATAATTTTGGAAAACTTGTTCAATAAATAGTCATATTTTATGACCCCTTTTTATAGTTTATACAAAAATCCACATATGGATATAATATTTTAAGTTAAATGTGAGCAAAGTTTAATTTTTTCACTTCGTTTACAAGCAATCTATGGAACTCAAAAAATGGGATGTATTCTTAGCTTGTATTCAATGCCAAAGAAGAATCCCATTTAATTCAACAGAATGACGTCGTTTATCATAAGACTGCTTTAGCCAAGTAAATTTAGTTCAGGGTAACTGCTGGCCTTAAGAAACATTAATATTATTTGTATTTGTGCTTGTTAAAGTACAATGAAGTGAGTTGTTATAAGTTTGACAAATGGAGAAACTTCTATATTACCTTTTTATAGCGTCATTGATTCTTCCGAGTTAATAGGCTTTTGAATTAATTACCTTCATAAAATATACAATAATGTATAACATGAAATCATAACATTAAAAAGATGTATATAATTTTCGATAAATGATGCTTAAATGTATACGTAGATTTCCGTACGATGTACATATAATTAAGTTATAAACACAATTTCGTGATGCATCATCTCGCCCTAAACCAAACACTTATTTCGTCCAATTTGTAAATACTTCTTATCTTGAACTTGTTTGCATTCTAAAAGCGGATTCATTCGAAACACGATTAATCACAGCATTGAGTATTTGGGAGGGTACCATCTGGTTCATGTTTGTGTTCGTCGGAAACAGATTCCTGATATAAATGTTCTATCAACTAGCTTGTTCCTCACACTAATGCGCTTTTTGAAGATTCTATTGCTAATCTTAACTGAGGATTAAAAAGTAAAAACCTTAGTGTTGTTTTTTTTTTTAATTTTTCAATGGGGAAATACAAAAGCTTATTTTTATGTTTAATAAACTATAGTGTTTTATAAACAAGCAGCTTGAGGTTGCCGGGTTTCGGTTGGTGAGCGTAGGGAACCCGAGACACTTTTCACTGGAAACGATGCATTTCATCGTAGTCCTCAGGGGTGACAACGCATTTTGAATAATTAAGGATAGATGTAGATCTCTATATCCCATTGCATCTACTTAAAACAGGGTGGATATGAACACATTCGTTTGTCGCCCTTATCTCAAAAAATATACTCTACGTACTCTATTCGAATTTATACCACCTGAGTATCTCTGAGAAGGTTTATCTATATATGAGATACTTATATGTTGTATATATTAGTTTAAGTAAACCAAGAGGAAAGGATGTGACACCACGGTTCATGGCCCCTACACGGCATACTGGTCGGGAGTTCCCCAAACCAGCCGAGGCTGTCAGGGAGTTGGTGTGATTCTTTCATCTCGAATGGTTGAATGTGTGATGGAGCATGAATGTGTAAGCCCAAGACTCCTCTGGATTAGGTTAAAAGTTGGACTCACCCGCTTGTTTATCCTTGGGGTCTATGCACCGACGGATCTGCGTGGAGGTGGGTCACTAAAATCACAACAAGAGAGAGAGGAATTTTGGGATAGCATGAGAGAGGTCTTGAATAAATGCGGAGAAAATGAACGGATCCTGATGTTAGGGGACTTTAATGGATGGGTTGGAGTAAAGCGTGATGGGTATGAAGGAGTTCTGGGTATGTTTGGGGACGAGAGAGTGAATGACAATGGGAGAAGCCTGCTTGAAGTATGCTTGGAATGGAATCTGTGCGTGGCCAACACAATGTTTGACCACAAAAAGATCCATTTGTATTCAAGAGATGAGGGTGAGTCTAGAAGTATGATTGATTTTGTAATTGTGGATGAAAGACTGAAGAAGAAAGTGCTAGACACTCGGGCATACCGCGGTGTAGGCCTCGACACAGACCACTTCCTGGTCATAGCCCGAATACGTGGCCTCTTTAAACGGTGGCGACACCGAGGGGCCGAGCCTACGAGTGTTTTGGACAGAGTAAGAGTGGAAAATCTACAAGAAAAAGAAAAGAAAGACGAGTATGTAGAGAAACTGAAAGAAAGTTTTAAAGGGATAGAAGAGACAGGAATGATTGAAGATTTGTGGGAGACATTTAAGAAAGGGGTTGTAAATGTTGCGATTGAGGTATGCGGGGTAGCTAAAAGAAGGAAAGGGAGAAAGAATGATAACGTGTGGATGGATAAAGATGTACAAAGGGTTGTGCAAAAAAAGAAGAAAGCGTGGTTGGATTGGTTAGCAACAAAAGCTAACCAAAGAGTTCAAAAGGCAACGGATGACGAGATAAAGGATGCAAGAACGAAGTATAAAAGATTGAAAACAGCAGCGAAAGAAACTGTGTCTAGAAAGAAAGAAGAACGAAAAGATGATTTCGATAGGAGGCTCACTGAAGATTTCCAGCCAAACATTAAGTTTTTCTGGAAAACCATCAAAACAGTCAGAGGAAAAACTTCTACCTCGGAGCTGAGTACAATCAGGAGTCAAGATGGGAGCATTATAAAAGGAGAAGAATGTGTGTTAAAGAGATGGAAAGAGTATTTTGAAAGTTTGTTTGAAAGGGAGGAACAGCATCTGCCACCTTCCACGGAAACGAATATAAAAGTTGATAAAAATGAGATAAGCATGGATGAAATAGTGAAAGCGTTGAAAAGTATGAGATTAGGAAAGGCTGCAGGGTATGACAGGATTACCGTCGAGATGCTGAGGGCTGGACAGGGCCTGGTGGCTAGTCAGCTGTACCGCCTTTTCAATCTGTGCTGGCGAAATGGGCAAGTGCCGGGAGACTGGTGCAAAGCCGTAATCGTGCCATTGTATAAGGGAAAAGGGTCCCGGCAGGACTGCATAAACTACCGTGGTATAAGCCTTCTTAGCGTCGTCGGTAAATTGTATGCGAAAGTGTTGATTGAAAGGGTTGTGAATGAAACAGACGAGAAAATATGGGATGTACAAGCGGGATTTAGAAAGGGAATGGGATGTACGGATCAGGTCTTTTCTTTGCGGTGCATAGCCGAAAAGTGTTTGGCTAAAAACAAGAAAGTCTACTGCGCCTTCGTAGACCTAGAAAAGGCCTATGATAGAGTGGTGAGGAATGAATTGTGGTCAGCACTGTCCGTGTACGGTGTGAGCAGTGTCCTCATACGAGCATTGCAATCTCTTTATAGGGATTCTAGTGCTTGTGTAAGGATAAACGGGGCATACACTGAATGGTTTAATATCGAAAGAGGTGTTAGACAGGGATGTGTAGCGTCACCGTGGCTGTTTAATCTGTTCATGGACAATTGTTTGACACATTTAAAAGAGAATGAAAGTGGGTTGAGAATGAATGAGTTACTCGTCAAATGTCTTCTCTATGCTGATGACCAAGTATTACTTGCCGTCTTCGGCCGAGGAGTTGCAGGAGATGGTAACTGCTATGAGTGGAGCTTTTGTTAGAAAGGGAATGAAGATGAATGTAAGGAAAACGAAAGTGATGGTGTTTGAAAAAGATGAGGCAGTGACAGACTGCAATATAGTGATTGAAGATGAACAAATTGAACAGGTGAAAGAGTTTGTGTATCTGGGGTCAAAGTTTACAAGAGATGGAAAGTGTGAGAGTGATATCGAAAGAAGAGTGAATGCAGGAAACATGGTGAATGGAGCTTTGCACTCCTTTATGAGCAGTCGGAAGGTGTCTAACAAGGCTCGTTTGGCTGTGCATGAGGGGGTGTTGGTTCCGACACTCATGTACGGAAGTGAAAGTTGGGTATGGCAGAAGAAACATGAAAGTAGAATAAATGCAGTTGAGATGAGAGCATTAAGAAGTATGATAGGAGTTAAACTGAGTGACAGGATAAGAAATAGTGAGATAAGGAAACGTTATGGTCTGAAAGAAGATGTAATGACAAAATTGAGAAAGGTATGCTGAGATGGTTTGGCCACATCGAGAGAATGAATGAAGAACGATTGACGAAAAAAGTGTATAGGGCGAGTGTGAATGGAAGTGCTGGAAGGGGTAGACCTAGGCGGACTTTTCTAGACCAAATTAGGGACGTCTTGAAAAAAGGCCAGGTTAAGAGTACCCTAAACCGTAGAGCATGTATGAAGGGAATAATGAAAGTGGACGAAGCGAAACAAGTATGTAAGGATCGTAGCAAGTGGAAAGAAGTGGTCTCTGCCTACCCCTACGGGAAAGAGGCGTGATTATATGTATGTGTGTATGTATTAGTTTAAGGATTGAAACTTACATGTTTCATGTATCTCTAATCAAAAAATATTTATATTCTACAAAAAGTCGGTCATAAAATCTAACTTTTATGATACACTTATACTTTTTCGAATTTAAATTAAAGTAATAGCCTACCCTCGTTCTAGTGTTGGACACAAGCCTTCTCTCATCTGAGAAGATATTTTGGAGCAGGGAAGAGTCTACCTCAGTGCCTCTACGTGTTGGCGGACCTCACATATCTAAGATTTTTTTTATTAATTTCCAGGTTCCTTACATTGATTTCCTTCATCGCCAGTCACGTTTTTTTTTAAATAGAAATAAGGGTTACAAACGAATGTTACTCCACTTGTGTTGCATGATGCAAAATTTGTCATCGGTTTTATTTTTTTAACTTCATTTTATAACCCTTTTTAGCCGTTTTAGACTTCAAGTAAAGGAGGACGCTTACAATTTACTTACAGTATATGGATTTGTTTGTATTTTACGCGATATCTTCATCAATTGGGACTCCATTTTTATGTTTAATTTGTTATTAAAAAGTTTATCTGGGGGCACGGCAGTGCCCCCGCCAAGTCGAGCATAAAAGCGGCACGGCTGTAACATCCTTTTCTCGTAGCAGTTCAGGCTATTTTTGACCCCCTATCCCCTGTGGATAAACTAAGAAGCCTGAATTTTTATGTTTTAAATAAATAGATTGACATCGCAATCGCACTAAAAAATCTAATTTAATATTATACGTATTACTTCTGAGATTACATTGTGTTTTCATGCGATGGCCTAAGTCAATCTATTTATTTAAAACATAAAAGATTTTTATTATTGATATGGTCACTATAAGATATTGTTAGGTTAGCTAATTACGTAATTACTTAAAACAGAAGAGACCTTAAGTAGGGACTGAATAAATTAACCGACTTGGTATTACATGGATCTCACAACTTTTTACGGTAGATGAACTAAGTGGCGAGACTTCGTTTCTTTTTACAAGTTATGTTTTGATAGCATAAAATATTCACCAATAAGAGTGGAAAAATGGAAAATAGCGTTTTCAATGTAACAATTTAGATGACATCTTAGTTATATTAAACTTGTGCATTCACAAATTAACTACAGTAGAAAGAAAAAGCCTGTAAAAGTCGGTGTTAGGACAAAATGCATGGAAAAATAAAAGATCCGCGCCATCCCATCGCAAATTAATCATGAATTTTGTCACGCAATTGGAGCAATGTCGCAGCATTCCTTTACACAAAGCTTTCCTTGTTTTTCATTTCACGGTGCCATAAGTCGTGAGTTAAAATAGTCTCTGAAATGCGCTCCAGTACGAGCTCACCTCACATTTCCATTATAATAATGTTTTACCACCACAGTGCGCGTGAAATTTATTCACTGTTCAATGTTCACGTTATTCACACGCAACCGGTTTGACCTAGGATAGACTGATCCGTTTCTCCTATGTTATATGTTATATATATTGGATTCTTCTTCTTCTTTTTGAGTCCTTAGTTCTTCACCATAAGCTCACAATAGTTTGCTATACTAATAGGGCCTCCATATATACCTACTAGCTGTACCCCGCGGTTTCACCCGCGTATATCACGCGTCTCTGCCGCGCGATAAGGATTTTTCGACGTTACTATTGAATATTTTAACATGGAAAAGTAGTTATTGTGAGATAACTATAATAGTTAGACATATGGTATTTCAGACTTTTATGTAGATATTGATGTCCTCCATAAAACTGTAGCACATCACTTTGCTCTATTGTCAATAGTTTCCGCAGCGTACGCGATATAAGGTTTTTTTTTGGTATTTTTTTTCACACCTTGGGTTACATTAACAAAGTTTTCATACGGATCCCTACATTTTTTGAAAACGTTCTATCGCCTTTGTTCATCAGGAATGTAGGATTCTAATGGTGAAAGAATTTTTCAAATCGGTTCAGTAGTTTCAGAGCCTATTCAATTCGAACAAACAAACAAACAAATCTTTCCTCTTTATAATAATAGTGTAGATAACTATGCTTATGCTATAACTATGCAAGATATTACTCTTGTATCTAGTTATATTAAGGATTTATCCTATTGAGGAATCGTCCTCTTAAAGTTTTTCATTATTATATCTATATTTGTTTGTCTTTGTCATTTATATTTAGTTTAAAAAAAAATTATACAAATCTACATTGAAAAGGACTCGCTTATTGAACTATTTATCTTCATATTTTTTATAGGATAAGGGTGACAAACGAGCACACAGTCCACTTGATGGTAAGTGGATGCTGTTGCCCATAGATATCTACATTTAACGTCGATTAAGAATCAAAATGTAAATGCGTTGACATCCCTGAGAACTGAGATAGAATGCCTCGATTCCAGCAAGACGGGTCTCCGCTTCTCTACACTCACCATACGAAACACAGCAGCATTAAGCTGCTATTCGACGCTGGTACTGTGAGAGCGTGGTCTTTCCCCGGTTGAGCCGACCTATTCATGCTATAACCATAACATAGCTGCAATGCAACCTATACGTAAGATTTTCCTGATTTTTTTTCACGTAGTCGCTTTTTGCGACAGCCTTGGGATAATATGGTAGGTATAGTGGTTTTTCTTAAGCGGCCACAACTAAATAATAAATAAAACAAAATACTAAGGTCGTAAATTGTTTGGTGTTAGCTAATAGCATAACCATTATGGTTTAGCTATGATAGTGTAATATTTATAAACATACAAACTCATAAGAGCACTGGCAGCTAAGGGGATTAGCCGTAGAGTATACATAAGTTATTTATGTACGTTAGAGCCTTAAAACTTCATAGTACTGAGTTCGATTCCTGCCAGCATTAACCACAAGCTTCTTCGTAACTTCGTAAGAAAACTTAAATGTCGGAAAAATTGATAATATTTCAAGGACATGTATAATCTATGATGCAGTATTTATTATTAATATATATAGTATACCTATTGGTATAGGCCTAGAGGCAGCGCGCTAGGCTATTTTCTGTTTTAAAACCTCCCTTAGAAATGATAACGAGGTTAGTAGTACTCAGCATTTAGGTTTACTAATATTTAATTTTTATACCCAACTCATTTTAAAGACTGCTACTGCTAGTAAATACGGGATATTTCTTTTCGTTTTCTAAGGTTATTATTCTACCTATCTCCACCAGTCGTCATTCTTATCTATTATGATAAGCGCATTTTATTTTCAATATTCAAAGCATGTGTATCTAATATTATGTTGTACCTCTGTATTTTCTATTTTCCTAGCTGGCATTACTGAAATAAGGTTTTATATTTAGATCTGCAGAACATATTGAAAAATGTATGCGCCAGCGGAAATTGGATAGCGTATGGCAGGAATAAAAAATGATGTAATATAAAGTATGGCTTCAAACTTTATGACCAACAGTTTTTCTGAAACTTGTTGTATGCCGCTGATAATTACAAAAAAATGGAATTTTATATCAGTTACAAAAAAAAAATGGACCTGGATGTTAGTTCGTGTGCAATTTATGTAAGTGAAATGACTCGGTGGAGACGAGGAAACATTACTAAAAATATTTTTATAATTTCTGGAAATACCGAGTGTATTACTACTTGTTTTTTTTCTTACTATCTTCTAATATTTATACTTTATGTATGCTTAGTCTCATTAAACTGGAGCTACATGAGTGAACGCGATTGCTTCATGTTTTATCATTGGGACTGGGAAAACTTTCTTTTTTTATTATAGAATATATTTATCGTATCGTTATTTTATAGATCCGAAGCTTAATTCCAATTTTATTTTTATTTTCATGCATATATATTACAATAAAAGAATTTTAAACGAACCCTTCACCTGTTCCGTTATCATCCAGTTCATCAGAGAGTGTACGCTGAGCAGGTAATAAACACGTCTTGACTCTTGAGAGAAGCCGCACAATGGTGTTTGACACCTGAGCTTTCTTGTATTTTTATCGATTGATATACAGATAATGTTTGTAAGTACATTAATCGATAAGGAGGTAGATTTGCTTAATATTGAATTGTATATTCAAAACGATAAGATATTAGTTTGAAAGATGTAGAACACAGTATAATTTGGTTTTGGTTTATTAAATATATAAATTACGCATATAGTAATATCTTTAAAGAAATAGTTAAAGTAAATGGCGTTGAAATATTAGTATATTTATTAAAACTAAACTTATTCTATTAAATTAAATTATTAACATTAATAATAAAATACAAAAATAAACATCGACGGGTACGTTTCCCGCCCACGTTTGGCGTCTAATTGGCGCCATGTTTAGCGCTTTATATATACTTACTAGCTTGCCAGACAGACATTGTTCTGCCCTTTTCGACGACAATTTGTCATGTCCTATTAAAAATCCTTAAATTCGCAAAAAAAAATTATGGGCCAAAAAACTATCCTCTCTCAAGTTGGACCAAACTGCACATGGTGTGCAAATTTTATTGTAGTTTAGGAGTCCATCGCGGACAAACAACGTGACACGTAATTTATATATATTAAGAGAATATATGGGAAAAGTGGATTGCAGAAGCCCGTCTGGCTACGCTGAATGTATGTGGAGCAATGAATAATAAGATGGATGATAGAGGAATAGACGAGTTATGTGTAAATGAGATGAAACGGAAAGGGAAGGATGTCACTACACATGGTGAGTAGGTGTCATCCTTTCAGAAAGAATGGGTCAATGTGTAAAAGAGTATGAATGTGTAAGCCCAAGACTGCTATGGATACGAATGAAAGTGGGCTTTAAGAAGTTGTTTGTGCTAGGAGTCTACGCCCCAGACATTTCTAAGCCCACTTATATCCGAGAGTAGTTTTGGAAAATGGTAAAGATGGTGTTTAATGAAATCTAAGGGAAATTAAAATATTATTATGCTAGGAGATTTTGGGTTGGGGTGCAGAGGCTTGGTTATGAAAGGATATTGGGAACGTTTGGTGATGAAAGTATAAATGAGAACGGTGAAAGCCTCTTCACCGTATGTATGGAAAAGAATCTTTTTGTGACAAACACTCTCTTTCGCCACAAGAGGATTCACATGTATACTTGGGAAAGAGGTGATGATTGAAGCATGATAGATTTCATAATTGTGGATGAAAGAATGAGGAGCGCAGTGGTAGATACAAGGGTTTACCGGAGGTCTAACATAGGAACGGATCATTATTTGGTTTTATGCCGAATTAATGGTCTATTCAGGCGTTGGTGCTATCAGACATCTGTGTCTACCACTGCGTTACATCGTATTAGAACAGAAAGGTTACAAGATGGTTAAGTAAGGTTTAGTGGATGCAGCTACAGAAGTATGTGATGTTAGTAAGTGAACAAATGACAGGAAAAATAATACGTTATGGTGGGATGATTAGGTACGTATGGAAGTTAAAGCAAAGAAGAGAGCATGGCTAGATTTACTAGCAACAAAGGCTGGTAATTCTGGCGGTACGAATGATAATCATAGCAGAGTAAAGAAGTAGTTGAAATTAAAAAGCAAGAAAGTACGGATAAGAATGATAGAAGAATATCGGATAGCTTCCGGGCAAATATTAAAATGTTCTGGAAACTCGTAAGAACTGCCAAGGGACATTCAAAACAGCCTATAATTAATGCTATAAAAAACGAAAATGGCTATATTCTGAATGATGAAGTTTTGAGTTTAAAGAGATAGAAGGAATATTTTGAAAGCGTGTTTATGAGTAAGAAAACAACGTATAAACTGAATGAAATAGAAACTCCGAAAGAAGATGAAAGAGGTAGCGAGATAAATATAGATGAAATAATGAAAGCAATAAAAAGCATATAAGCAGGCAAGGCTGCCGGATATGATAGAGTTTCGCTCGAAATGCTAAGGGCTGGAGAGGAAGTGGTGGCAGGCCTGCTGCACACCTTGTTTAATTTATACTGGGAACTGAAGCGGGTACCGGTAGACTGGTGCAAAGCCGTGATAGTCCCAATATATAAAGGAAAAGGGTCGCACCAGGACTAAAACCTGCCGTGGTATCAGCTTTCTTAGCATTTTATTTTTTATTTTATAGGATAGGGTGACAAACGAGCACACAGTCCACTTGATGGTAAGTGGTTGCTGCGGCCCATAGACATCTACATCTATCCTCGATTACAAATCAAAATGCAGACGCGTTGTCACTCGTGAGGACTAAGATGGAATGCCTCTTTTCCAGTAAAAAGGGTCTCCGGTTCTCTACACTCATCATACGAAATACAGCAGCATTAAGCTACTATTTCACGCTGGTATTCTGTGAGAGCGTGGTCCTTCCCCGGTCGAGCTGACCCATTCGTGCTACAACTATCCTACTAATATAACTGCAGCATGGCTCTACCACGTTAAAAAACATTGTGGGAAAACTGTATGCTAAGCTACTGATTGAAAGGGTCATGAAAGAAACTGATGGAAAATTTTGGGATGTGTGGAATGGGGTGTGCAGATCAAGTCTTTTCCATGCGCATGATCACGGAGAAGTTTTTGGCCAAAAACCAAAAGGTGTTTTCTTGCGTTCATGGACTTGGAAAAGGCTTATGACAGAATGAACAGGGATGTGCTATGGCAAACACTGAACTCATTTAGGTTGAGCACTGGGTTGATACAGGCCTTAAAGTCTCTTTATAGGGACTCTAGTGTTTGTGTTAGGATCAGCGGGGTCTAATCGGACTTGTTCGGCATCCATAAAGGTGTCAGACAGTGCTGTGTGGCTTCCCCGTGGCTGTTCAACCTATTTCTGGACAGTTGTTTGGAAAATTTGAAAGTTGAAGAATGCGGATTGAGAATGGGTGAGTTAACTGACAAATGCCTTTTGTATGCCGATGATCAAGTTGATGATGATGGTTACGTTAATGAACAGATCATTAAAGGAAAGGGGTATGAAAGTGAACGCAAGTAAGACGAAAGTTATGGTTTTTGAAAGAGAAGAAAGTAAAACGATATGTGAAATAAAAATAGAAGGGAAATTGAGCAAGTAGATGAATTAGTATATTTGGGATGCGTATTTAGCAAGGATGGGAGATATGATAGTGATATTCGAGTGAACGCAGGAAATAGAGTAAATGGTGAAAACGCGCTATTGTGAAGTCCGAATGTGTCAAAAAAGCCACGTATGGCAATTCACAATGCTGTGTTGGTCCCTACTTTAACGTATGGTAGTGTAAGTTGGGTGTGGTAGAAGAAGCACGAGAGTAGAATAAATGCAGTAGAAATGCGGTCGTTAAGGAGTATGTTAGGGCTGAATCTGAATGACAGGGTGAAAAATTGTGTGATAACCGAAGAGTGTGGTTTGCAAGTTGATGTTGTGACCAGGATTAAGAAAGGTACGCTTCGTTGGTTTGATCATGTGGAAATAATGAATGAGGAAAGATTGACAAAGCAAATTTATGTTGCGGAAGTGAACGGCAGAGTCGGAAAGGGACGTCCTAGACGAAAGTTTATCGACCGAATTGGCGATATATTGAAAACGGGCCAAATTAGGAGTACCATTTACCGAGATGGTACCAGTAACCGGATGGATGGTGGATGAGCATGTAAGTGTAGGTATATGGATGTAGAGAAGGCGAGAGAGGTGTTTCAGGATCGTGCCAAATGGAAGCCTTTAGTCTCTGCCTATTCCTCTGGGTTACAAGCGTGAGCGTTTATATATTTTTTTTTATAATATATCCTTTAGACAAACATAATACATGCTATTCAATGAATTTCAACATGCATATTATTTTATAACACGCGGCCAACGATAAATGCTTTATCCTTTTCCTTTTTTAATTTTTGCATAGTTCTGCAAGTAAAATAAGTTCTCATAAGTACATAAAAATGGAAACTTTAAATTGTTTTGAGTAGAAAGCTAAAAAATTAATTTGTAGCTTAGTAATAGGTAAAATCATCAATCAACAATTTTATTGATCGTAGAACGTGAGCGTATAGGGTGCAGTTAACATATTTATAGCGTCTAATGCGATACGCAGCGAGGCGTGCAGCATCCCGCGTTATGTAAATAGCGCATGCCCTCTTATGAAGCGGCGCATCCGAGCCTTCGCACTTTACGTTCTCTATTTACATATGCCTGCGTTCTACGTTCCACGGTGCAAATGCTCGCGCTATCGCGCTGTATATACTGGGATTTGAAAACACTACAACACCCATGACATGGACCATATGTATACTATAACATTATGTATACATAAATTACTATTACATTATTTTTAATAAAATAAGTAAAGACGAGGAATTGCCAAGTAATTAGTTATAATCGTACCTACGCATTACACGAGCTATATTTTGTGGAATTTCGTCGACGCAATACTAGGACACTTTCATAGAAGATACACCGCCACTACACGGTCATATTATTAATTCTTGTTTACGTATGAATATTCATTCATTAGTTTATTGCTAAGCACAGGCCAAACCTGAAAAGGACAAAAAGCTTTTTTATTTTTTTTAATGAATATGGGGTGACAAACGAGCACACAGTCCACCTGATGGTAAGTGTATGCTATGGCCCATAGACATTTATATCTATCCTCGATTGAGAATCAAAATGCAGATGCGTCGTCACCCCTGAGGAATAAAATCGAATGCCTCGTTTATAGTAAAAAGGGTCTCCGGTTCTCCACACTCACATACGAAACAAGTCAGCATTTAGCTGCTATTTTACGCTGGTTATCTGTGAGAGCGTGGTCCTTACGCGGTCGAGCTGACCCATTCGTGCTCAGCCATAAAATAGCTATAGCGTGGCTCTACTACGTAAGTATTGTTTAAAAGATCGTCACCTCGTTTATGGGAGAATTGCGTTTGACGGTTAGTGGCTAGCAATTAAAGCTTTACGATATTGAAATAAATAATAAATCAAAAGGTTTTCTAAAGGAAATGCTATAGAAAAATCTGTAACAAATATACAATACCAAAGGTTACAATTCGTAAGAAAAAATCATTTTATTGAAACGCTGCAAACTAAACGAGACGAGGTGGGCAAGTTATTAAAATGTGATTTGTGGATCCGCCCGAAAGAACCGATATGATCCTCTCATATTAGATTCGTAATAACTTATTTTAAAAAGTTCCAGAAATATTTTTAAAATGCCTATTTATATATGGATAATTTATAAACATGATTACACCAAATACGATCCTAAAAATAAAACTTGGAATATACACATTTTTGTCATAGATTTAGTATATTGAATAAACCGTACTAAAACCAGCACGTTCCGGGAGAAATATTATTCAAAGGCATAATATGAAGTTCTCCGATCCACAATAAGGCAGCCATGGCTGTTCGCGCTCTAATAACTCTTCTGTTGATGTTTAAATATTGATACTTCGTATCGTATGGTATCGTACATCGAACTTCACACTACACAAACATATATCCGTTTTAATATTTTTCCTCTGAGAAAGAGTTGCTGTTAGGATCACTACTATTTCCAGGTGGTATAACCTTTTCTTTTTAAAAGATTTTTATTTAACATGCAATGTAACATGCATGCATGTATTTGTTATGGTGGAATGTTGCAACTCAATTTTGAAGCAGTTATCTCCAACCGATTGAACTGAAATTTTGTATGTACATAAACGGGGTGACGATCTTTTAAACAATACTTACGTAGTAGAGCCACGCTTTAACTATTTTATGGCTGAGCACGAATGGGTCGGCTCGACCGGGTAAGTACCACGCTCTCACAGATAACCAGCGTAAGATAGCAGCTAAATGCTGCCTTGTTTCGTATGGTGAGTGTAGAGAACCGGAGACCCTTGTTACTAGAAATGAGACATTCGATTTTATTCCTCAGGGGTGACGACACATCTGCATTTTGATACTCAATCTAGGATAGATATAAATGTCTATGGGCCACAGCATCCACTTACCATTAGATGAACTGTGTGCTCGTTTGCCACCCTTATTCTATAAAAAATAACAAAGCTTTTTGTCCTTTTTGGGTCGAGCCTGTGCTTAGCAATGAACCAACGAATAGATAAATAAGTAAAGAAGAATTATATTATATTTATACGTGGTAGAGCCATGCTGCAGTTATATTAGTAGTATAGTTGTAGCACGAATGGGTCGGCTCGACCGGGGAAGGACCACGCTCTCACAGAATACCAGCGTGAAATAGTAGCTTAATGCTGCTGTATTTCGTATGGTGAGTGTAGAGAACCGGAGACCCTTTTTACTGGAAACGAGGCATTCCATCTTAGTCCTCACGGGTGACAACGCATCTGCATTTTGATTCGTAATCGAGGATAGATGTAGATGTCTATGGGCCACAGCAACCACTTACCATCAGGTGGACTGTGTGCTCGTTTGTCTCCCTATCCTGTAAAAAAAAATTATTAATATGACCTTCGATCAACAATACCAACTAGATAAACTGGTCACATACAAAATCATAGCTAAATACTGTCCGCGTGAATATAAACTATGAAAAGACATTAATTAAATAACATTTAATGTGAAATCAACCCTAATTTATAACAAATAAAGTTCTTTTTCCTGTTATTGCCTTGCGAGCTACACTCTCACGTGCAAGAGCTCACGTCTCATGTGCGCTCTTATTTAATGAGATGGACTTCTTGCGCCGACCCGACATCTAGTTGGTATTGTTGATCGAAGAATATGCCCGTGTAGTGGCGGCATATCTTCTATGAAAGTGTCGTCGTATTGCGTCGACGAAATTCCACAAAGTATAGCCAGTGTAATACGTAGGTACGATTATAACCATATTACTTGGTAATTCCTCGTCTTTACTTATTTTATTAAAAATAATGTAATAGTAATTTATGTATACATAATGTTATAGTATACATATGGTCCATGTCATGGGTGTTGTAGTGTTTTCAAATCCCAGTATATACAGCGCGATAGCGCGAGCATTTGCACCGTGGAACGTAGAACGCAGGCATATGTAAATAGAGAACGTAAAGTGCGAAGGCTCGGATGCGCCGCTTCATAAGAGGGCATGCGCTATTTACATAACGCGGGATGCTGCACGCCTCGCTGCGTATCGCATTAGACGCTATAAATATGTTAACTGCACCCTATACGCTCACGTTCTACGATCAATAAAATTGTTGATTGATGATTTTACCTATTACTAAGCTACAAATTAATTTTCTAAGTTTTTACTTAAAATAATTAAAAGTTTTCATTTTTATGCTCATATGAGAATTAATTTTCATTGTAGAACTATATTTAAAAATTAAAAAAGGAAAACGCATCTATCGTTGGCCGCGTGTTATGAAATAATATGAATGTTGAAATACATTGCATAGCATGTATTATGTTTGTTTGAAGGATATATTATTTAATATGCGTAAATACACACTTACTCGTAGTATGTATTTTAAAAATTACAAACCTAATTTTAACCCCCAACTAAAAAGAGCGATTGTTATAAGTTTGACCGCTATGTATGTGTCTGTACCGTAGCTCTTATACGTGTGAACCGATTTGGGTGCCGTTTTTTTTTTTAATTTAAAAGCATGGTCTCTAGCGGTGGTTCCTAGACTTTTATCAAAATCGGTTTAGCCCTTTGAAGATCATCAGTTCTTTTGTTTCAGTGGCTTTCAAAATTTTCAATTTAAGTTATTAAAATGTTTAAGTCTTTAAAAAAAAGCTTAGTAACGAAATAAGTCGGCATGCACTTTACAACGTGTTTCAGATTATCTTTGGCGTGGTCGATTTCTTAGTTCTGATGTAAGTTTTTGGACTGTTGCGGATAAATTAATGTAATTGTGTGTGAAACATAGCTTTTCTTTTATGAGTCAGATTATAGAATAAATTTCGGCGCAATAAAATGTTCGAATCTTTTAGATCTCTGATGCGTCTGACTGCATGAAGTAAATAATAATATAATACTTAAATATAATAATAATACTTTAGTAATTCTCATCGAAACCAGGCATTCTATCTAAGTCCACAGGGATAACAACGCATTTTGATTCTTAATCGAGTGCAGATGTAGATCTGTGTCTATGGACTGTGCTCAAAATTGAGCAACTAATCTATAAAAAAAATGAACTTAGGAAGCTATTCATACCTATTATCGAGAATTCAGTAGGTAATTAGTATTTTAGAATTGTTTCATTTAATGAAACTAGAATTTACGAATTTTCTACCGCTTTAATTGAATTGTTTTATATATTCCCGATGTATGATTCACATATTCACTGCAGACTAACGTATTCAAAGTTGACAATTTTCTATTTTTTTAAGAAAAATGCTTAAGATAATAAAAAATTAATTTAAAAAATAGCTTTATAAGTCCATGACCTGGCTAAGTGGCGCACCTTAGGAGGGGTCTATGTCCAGCAGTATACTGCCGTGGGCTGATGATGCTAAAAGCAGCTTACATAAAAATATTCTATTGTGTGTTAGTCCTCGATAGATATGTATGCATTCCATATATGTCATATTTAAAAAAAAAAGTGTGAAACAAGGGCCTCCTTAATTGTTTTTAAGGGTATTTTTTTGGACACGAAATGATTTGTTAATATCAAAATGACAATCAAGCTAACAACCCATCTGATGGCAAGTGGCTAAGGCAGCCATGAGACGCCTGTAATCAAGGTCAAACAAAGAAGATCACAAATCGCTCCGGTCGCCACACACGGTCAGTTCAACTGATCATTCCAACTGATCAGTTAGAACTAAAACTGTTGATATTTTTTAAAATAGTGGTTTTCAATATATCGATCATTATAAATATATCAATATCGGGGTTTTATATATAAAATTATTTATCGAAAATCCAATATTTAAAAAAATATCAACTGTTATAGTTTTAACTGATCAGTTGGAATGATCAGTTCAACTGACCGTGTGTGGCGACCGTTATTCTTTAAATTGCATTATTACTAAAACATTTCTTCATGTAAATAATTATAGTATTACGTTACTGTATCTATAATTTTTAGATTTCTTTTAATAAATCTTATTATTTCTAATGAAAGGCTTATTTTAATTGAATAATTATTTTATTGATCCCACAGAAATCTAAATAATATTGCATTATTATTTAGATTTCTGTGATTGATCCACACATTGCCTTCTCATACCCTATGTGGCGTTGAACATTCTATAAATATCATTGTAATTTGGTTATGTAATATTATTTAAATGTACATATTAAATATACATAATATTATGTGCATTTCTGTTTTTAGTATTAACATCTATATCTTCTAAAGCTTTAATTAATATAATATGAGACGAAACGATTACTGTATTAGCATCGAATGTCGTTTTCGAGGAACACTGATTGATAACGTTCCATTTGGTTCGCGTTTTTTGTAGACTTCCATTTTGTAAAGCCTTAGATATTTGCAGTGATAAAATATCGTGAATTATTCATTTTAATGACTGCTAGAATTATAAAGTCCAAGCGAATGTACTTTTTAAACTTAACACAGTAAAGTTTGTTGTCTACAAGCAGTTTTGTCTGCGAAGAATATGGTAAGAGTGTTACAAATGTGTATGATGGCGCTGTCAATTTTTTAGTTCAACTTGCCTATTTAAGGAGGTATGAAACTAGAAACTAAAGTCTGTCTTAAACATGATGTTAGTACTGCTTAATAAAAAGGAATGTGAGTTCTTAAACAAAATACTATAATTAATATTCATTTACATGTCGTGTTTACACGCTTCTGCGATACAAGGTCAGTTATGAAACTTTGAAACCTTGTAGTAATAATAATCCATTGATTAACTATTAATATGGACAGTAATTGTATATACGTATAAAATTACATTTAGTACCCGTTGAATAGATAATAATGCTTCATTGAACATTAATAAATATTAAGACGACGCGACGTGACGTTTGCCGCTTGAGTCGCTATTTCAATACAGCCTATCTTTAGTTTAATTAGTAATTTTGCTTCGACTGGTATTTTGTTGAAATTGCTCATACTGTACTTTATTTGGCATATTATATTACTCATTTTTGACCCGAGCGTAGGTTGAATCCTCTTTGAGTACG
The DNA here is from genome assembly GCA_036936625.1 of Parnassius smintheus behrii. Lineage (NCBI taxonomy): Eukaryota > Metazoa > Arthropoda > Insecta > Lepidoptera > Papilionidae > Parnassius > Parnassius smintheus. The sequence goes on from JAUPFT010000011.1 coordinate 32,141,854, forward strand.
TCCCATTTCAATTTAGTATAATAAGGTCGGGGAAAAGTTTCTACATAGTTTGTTTGTATAAAATTGAACAAAAATCTCTTTGGTTGTACTGTTTGCATCTGGCTGGTTTTAATATCAATACATATAGGATATTAAGAAAACTAAAAAAAAATTAAAAAAACACTTTCCCGCCATTTTCAATTGTTATTCTGTCCGCCAAAATGAGTGAATCTAACGAAGATATTCGATACATTCTTAAGTTTTAATACAAAAAAGGGAAAATGCGACTCAAGCCGCGAAAAAAATTTGTGATATTTATGGACCTCATACAATGTCAGTAAGAGTAGCACAAAGTTGGTTTAATCGTTTTCAGTCCAGGCCTTTTGATGTCAAACATGCAGCTCGCTCTGGTTGCCGCTCTCTTACGAATATCGATGGCATTTTTGAAAAAGTGGAGCAAGAAAAGCAATATAGGCATATTAGTAATTACGACATGGCCGAGGAATTGAGGATTGACCACAAGACAGTTTGACCCATTTAAAAAAGTCAGGCTGTACAAAAAAGTTCGATATTTGGATACACGACCTCGCTGAAAGAAACCTAATGAATCGTGGACTCATTTGCGATTCTCGTTTGAAATGTTATGAAACTGAACCATTTTTGAAAAGATTGATTACTGGCGATAAAAAGTGGATCACCTACGACAAAAACGTGCGAAATAGATTATAGTCAAAAGGGTAGTCAAGCCCCACAGATTGTAGCGAAACCCGGATTAACACGCAATAAGGTCATGTTGTGTTTATGGTGGGATTGGAAATGCATCGTTTATTATGAACTTTAACTGCCGGCCAAAACCTTCAATTTAAGTCTCTACTACCAACAACTGATGTGATCAAGCAACAAATTAAGAAAAACGACTGGAATTGATCGACAGAAAAGGAGTGGTCTTTTATCATGACGTTTCATTATTAACACCAAACCACGCACATATTTGACCACTCAGCAAAAATTGAGAGAGATTGGTTTGGAAGTGTTAATGCATTCACCATTTAGATCTGACCTTGCACCTGTTTTGGTCTCTTCAGGATTCTTAGGGTAGTGTTATTTCTACAGCAACAAGATTATGTCGCAACCCACACAAGATGGCAACAAGTTATTAAACAAAATGCCACATATATATTATAATTAAATGTAATTAAACTTTGAAAAAGATATCTTGAATTTGTATATAATAAAACATCAAGAAACTTTTTCCCCGACCTACCTAATATGTATTATCAATAATTGATCTAGAATTAGAATTACGTTGTAAAGGATTTGTCATTACCGCTTCAAAATAACTTTTCACCAAATGTCTACCTCATCTGAACATGGTAACACTCTGCTGACTTGATAGAATCAGGCGTTACTTTGCGGAAATCCATTATAATAAAAAATAAAAATATCAATTTCTTTGCAACTTTCCGCTAAACATATAAAATGATGTGTCTTACCTGGATTGAAGCGCACCTCCCGCCCTTCCTCAATTGCATACACTAACTCCGTCACCACTAGACCAAGCACCACTACTCTCAACACCACTATTCCAGGCAAGACACACCATCGACGATAATACGACACGTGTTTCGCCTCTACACGAGGCATCCTCAGGCAATATAGACTCTACGGCGGCTGACCGCTAAGTGACTTAGCGGTCAGCCGCCGTAGAGTCTATATTACCTGAGGAAAGAAATTGATATTTTTATTTTTTACTCTGCTGACTGACGGACAAGACTCTTATGACCAAATTAATAAGGAAAGATGGTCTAAAAATGCTAATCCTTATTTCCATAAGTTGGTGACCGAAGAAAAGGTAACTGCGAGAGCATTGATTCCGAACTTAGTAACCCGTCAGCCCTGCGTATTGAGTACAGGCAATTTTTTAAAAGTACGTGTGTTACTGGCACATTATTTATACAGCCTATGTACTATAGTAGACTTTAAGAACTTACGTCGACAGCTCACATTTATTTGAATTTTTACTTGTACAACAGATGGTAGCCAACGTGGTTGTGTTCGTGTGCGTGAACGTGGTGGGAGCGCTGATGCACTCGCTGATGGAGACGGCGCAGCGGCGCGCCTTCCTCGACACACGCAACTGCATCGCTGCCCGCCTTGACATGGAGGATGAAAATGAAAAGCTGGTGACCTATTTATCTTATTAATCTTAACCATTTTTTACATTTACATACTACATAAACTACCGTAATCTCTTAAAATTATGTATTAACAAATTTCACTTTCTATTTTAGTGTTTACATACGTAAAATATTTTGAGGAATGACACATGTAATGAGATACGTAATTATTATCATTAGTATGTTAACAATCCTGCAATGGCTTCTTAATCTAAATGGATTTGTCATAAGCCTAGCATAACTTGATAACGGACGTCACTCTCCATACTTACACTATTTCGTCACGTTTATACAAATAGGTTTCCACCATCTAACATATTTATAGTGGTCTACCTTCATTACATATTCTGATCATTACTAATGGAAATACTAATAGATCAAATAATTTTTTAGTATACCACCCCATTCGGGAAAACGGAACCCTGATTGCTAACATTTTTCCCTTGAAGTCTGTCTGCCTGTTTGTCAGGCAGTCCAGACAGAGTATTTGTCTGGATGTATCTCACGTAGACGATTGAAATTATGCACATTTACATAGTTATAAAACACTTTTACCCAAAATGACTTAAGGAAAATTACAATAGTTTTTGGAAGTAAAGGTGAAGACTTAAGGAACAATGAAAATACATATGACTGATATGATATTTCCTATTCTAAATGTTTTATAATAAGTGTTTGTATATGAAGGTATATCTTCATTATAATCAATCATTTAAAAAATGCGGTTGGGATCCTTCCGAGTTCTATCCAGGACAGAGGGATTTTTCCGAATCAGTGGTAAAAGTATAAATAAACATCAATAGGTATTATTTATAATCTAATTGTATAAAAATGACTCCATTTAAGTGAATTCTAAAAGTTGAAAATCTGAAATTATGTGGAATGTTGTTTAAAAGCCGTTTGAAGCATATTAAATTGTATAAGAAAATTTTAATATATTTCTTTAAATAGATTCATTCTTTTGTTTTTAATGTCAAAATGTAGCTATGAAGGGGAAGTAGTTTATGAAGTCGATAGATATTTATCACTGATAGGAACAAACAAGCTAATAGGTACAAATAAGTCATTAAGACTATCGCCATGTCAACTAAACCTCATAATGGAACTTGAAGAACGAATAGAAGATAGATTTTACTGTGTATTCACTCTTGATAAAAACTAAATTGTATATTTAGATTATAACTTATTTGTCCGGGGTATGTTATCGAAGCGTAAATTTTCCGATAGTAATCCATTTGCCAATCCATTCCAATTAAGATTCAAATGAAGAGCTTAATGACGATTATCACCGATTCTATTTCATTAATGTTGATGATTATTTAAGGAAATGTATGTCTTGAGCTGTTGTAGCTCAGGCGTTAATTGCTCGCCGCAAATTTCACAGCTCGCGCTACGCGAGCATCTGGGTTCGAACTTTACAGGCACTAATGAAATCGGTAGTAGCAATTTTAAGTGCCATTTTTTAAAAAAAGAATACTAGCAATGCTATAAACATTACTAATATTCCCCTTAACCACTCGTGGTAAGTTTACTCGCTCGAAACGTCGGGTATTTAAAAAGTTAAATATACGCGATAAATTCCGTAAAAACTAGTATTATTTCAATAAATAGAAAAATATGTAACAGGGACGTTTCGCTTAGCTTCGCGTTGGCCGACGTTAATCTTTTACTAGACTACAGTCTAAACACTTTGGACAGACATGGACATGTTATTTAGAACATAATATTTTCAAGGAAAGCCTTTTGAATAATAGTAATAATATTTTATTTTCAGCAACATGGTATACAAAAGATTTTACATAACGTTACAGATCACCATGTTTTGCTACGGTAATACAAAGCGTGCAATTTCTTTATACATTAATATTTATGGCTACAAAAATCCCTAACGCTACAGAAGTTACTTTCATTTAACTATCGAAATAATTTAAATAATTTGGAATTTAATATTTTTAAGTTATTACGTATCTTATTTTAAAAGCGTACACACATAAATAACCTATTACACTGATATATAAATAATATACATACTAGCTGAACCTGGCGGACGTTTGTCCTGTCAATTAATAATAATATCCACAGGTTGTTTTCAACAACGTTTTTTGTAATTTTGTTTCAGCGCATGCAATTGAATTTATTGACCGCACTTGAATGAATAAAAGCAAATAAAATCAAACATATAAAATTTTTGTTTTGTAAATTTCTCTCATTTTTTTTTAGTTTATAAATATAAACCTCCTCCATTGAAAAGCACATACATATGACAATTTTCATGCCGCTCAATCAAATAGTTAAACGATTTCATATATTCAAACATCCTAATATACAGATATATCAGATCTAAATATATTTTGCGTAAAAAAATTCACACGCGTGTGTTGTTCTTCACATATTAACAAATTCAACGTACACCAAAGATTGTTGGGATCACAACAGTAAATGTTTACGTAGCTTACGTTCTGGGTGCCTGTGACTTTGAAAGCTAAGCTCACGTTATTATGATAAACTTAATAGTTTATTTAACAACTGTGCTGGCATTAATGTAAAGTAGTTTGGGTCGAATTTAATATTCAGCCAGGATTAGAAAACGATTTGAGTTATGACGAAGTTTGTTAGAAACTAATCGCAAGTATTGTATTAGTAGTAATTACTTATTGATGTTAGCCGCGCAAAATGCTAAACAATATTAATACCCCTACACCATATGGGTAAAGCTCGCTTTTCATATGCTATGTGATATTATATAATTTACATTACATCTCAAAGTATAAATACATACATCACCGTACTTTTAAATGGAACCGTTTACACTGAGATGTAATATATATTGCAAATTTATAATATAAATATTTTTTCCATCGACTGAGCAATATTCTTTTTCATATTATATTTCGCCCCCTGTACTCGGACACCGTTCCGCGCCGCTTTACGTTCGTCTACGTCCTAAGTTTGTGTCAGTTCTGTCATTAGTCATTACATTACTCATTACCTGAGTGAACTTGTTCGTAGTGCGTATACTCATTTTGTATTCGTAACTTTTCTTCATACAATTCATTAAAAAGTCTAAATGCACCATATTTTTCTCTAAACTTTATACGATTTGATATCCAGTATCGTAGCTCCCTGTTTTTACTTAAAAGCTTACGTAAGTCGAATTCTGCATCATCTTCCTGTGATGAACTGTCGATGCTATCTAGCAAAACAATATCCACTTTGTTGAAAGCAAATTTTGTGTGTAAACGACGCGTGCGGTGTGATCACAGTGTAAGCCTATCTCGGAATATATATATATATATATATATATATATATATATATATATGTGTTTGTGTATATAATATCCCATAGTGAAAAGCGAGCTTAAGACTTTGGTCACCAAGACGTGCGACGTGTCGGTGCCATTCTAATAAATACGGAATAGAACGAAAACATCTAGTTAGGGCAATGCTGCGGGGCGTGAGAGCCCGATTTGCCTACATCACATTATTAGTAACTCGGGAACCATTGAACAAATGAACCATTTATTTGGTTTTTTTTTCAGTATATTGGTTTAATGAGAAATGAGTACGAATTTTGATCCGGGAAGACATAGATACGTTGCACTAGGGAATGCAAAACCGGCCCAAATTAAAAACCGGTTTTTTCCGGATTTCTTACTTATAAAAAAACCCGGTTTTCGGTGAAACCGGTTATTCTTTGTATAAATTATATTGTTAAGCTGCATGTGAAATTCAGGCTTATCTTTTCAATTACTAAATAGATACGTACCTATTTGTAAAAGAAAAAGTTTAATGAAAGGTTTATATATTTAATATTATCATTAGTTCTACTCTCATTTAAAAACGACACAAAAATGAGTGAAATTCAATCTTTGTAAATATATTGGCAACACGAATGAACATCGATGTCTATTGCTTTCATCGGTATAAACTTAAACAAAACAAAATAAAAGGCTGTAATTAGATTAGTATGAAAAGTTTCAACTTGCTCTTATTTTGCTCTGTTTAATTTTAGTACTTTGAAAATTGAAAACCAATTACAGACATCGATTTGTCTTCTCAATATATGATCTAACACGTAGTTATCATACACATCACATCTATCATCATCATCACATTTATATGCTGACACTTGAACGTTTTGGTAAGAAAATGAGATATTAAGAAAAGTAAAGCATCAAGCGTTCTTCTTTTAATCGATTTGGAGAAGTAATTTCATCATCTGTGAAACGAATATCCGATTTTCAGTCCAGCAACGCTTTCCGTCTAACGAACTTCGTCTCGTTTTGCAGTCCAAAATCACACACATTTCATGACCAAACTTCTCTCTTACATGCTTTTGTAGCATGTCATCATTTTTTGTGCCAGATTTTCTAAAAATTTTCACAACCCGTCTACTTTTTGAATCAAGTCTTTGTAGTATAGATTAGATACACTGGATCTTTATCCATTTTCTGTCCTAATTGATACATCGTCTTCTTCATCGTGACTATCAGAGTCAGATGGATTAGCATTTTCTGCTACAGCATCGTACGTGGTTACCTAGCTACTTGATGTGTTTTGTAGAGTATCTCTATTGTGATTATGGGAATCACAATAAATACATCGTTTTGACAGACACGTGATGTTGCTATTTGAAAATAATAAGAAAACCCAAAAAACCGAAAATGTGGAAATAATAACCGGGTTTTTAATGATTCAAATATGCCGAAAAACCGGTTTTTCGGTTTTGGAGTAACCTGGTTTGCACGGTCCCCAGTCTCCGTCGGCTCCGCTATTCCTGGATACGGTGGCGACCATGGTAACGGAGGGGCAGAGGGTGCTAAGAATCTCCGGTGGAGGTTCGGTTGCTACCTACGACGACTCGACCTGGCAACATATAACGCACGCATCCTGAGGACCGACGAGAAGATACTGAAGTTGGAAGAAGAGGTAGACAAGTTGCGCTGGCATATTATTGGATTATCCGAGGTCCGAAGAGAGGGGGAGGACACAGTAATCCTCGAGTCCGGCAACTTGTTCTATCACCGGGAGGGTGATAATCTGTCCCAAGGAGGTGTCGGATTTATCGTCCACAAGTCTCTCGTCAACAACGTTGTAAAGATTGGGAGTGTGTCGACGAGGGTCGCGTACCTGATACTCAGAATCACCAAACGGTATTCGCTGAAGGTCATACAGGCTTACGCACCAACTTCGGCACATCCCTATGAGGAGGTGGAGGAAATGTATGAGGATATTTCTAGAGCCATGCATTCCTCCAAAACGCACTACATGGTGTTGATGGGAGACTTCAACGCAAAGCTAAGCACAAGAAAAAGCGGTGAGCTGAAGTTAGGGAAATTTGGAGTAGGGCAACGGAACCGTAGGGGCCAGCAGCTGGCCGACTTAATGGAGAAAGAGGGACTCTTTATGATGAACTCTTTCTTCCAGAAGCGGCCCCACAGGAAGTGAACCGGTCGAGCCCGACGGTTCGACAAAAAATGAGATTGACCTCATTATGACGACCAGACGCCAACTGTTCAGTGATGTCTTAGTGATCGCAAGGGTGAAAACTGGCAGCGATCACCGAATGGTTAGAGGCACACTGAACCTAAACGTTAAGTTTGATAGGTCTCGTCTAATGAAGTTGACGCTCCGTCTCCCTCGTACTCTGATCCATAATCCTGAAACCTTTCAGCTCGAGTTACGTAACTACTTTCAGTGCCTAGAAGATTGTAATGCAGTGGACGATATGAATGACAAGCTCGTGGAAACTGCCCATGCGGTCGGAGCTAAGTTCTGCGAGACCCGCCGCAGAAGAACACAAAAACTTTCTGATCACACTCTTAATCTCATGGCTGTTAGACGGGAGATGAGGCTGCAATCGTCAACAGATTTGACAGCATACGGGCAACTGAACAGACAGATCTCCAAATGCATGCGGCGAGACTTACGCAACTTTAATACTGCACGTATTGAAGAAGCGATCGAGTGGAACCAGGATTCCAAAGTCTTTGCCAGAAATCTGTCTGCCAGTAAGAGCCAACTGTCAAAGCTGAAGACAGAGTGTGGCAGCATCGTTTCCGGGACACCTGAGATTCTGAGTGAGATTGAGAGGTTCTATGGGTAGCTGTGATTTGTACATCGTTGGAGCCACACGCAAGTTTGAGTAACGAGCAGAAGTGTGGTGGTCTTGTTCTTCAAGAAAGGTGGCAACGCCCTCTTGAAGAACTACAGACCGATATCCCTTCTGAGCCGCGTCTACGTGCTGTTTTCGAGAGTCATTACGAATCGTCTCGCACGCATACTCGATGACTTCCACCCTCCCGAACAAGCCGGTTTCCGAAAAAGCTTTAGTACCATAGACCACATTGTACAGAAGTCCGAAGAGTACAATCTGCCGCTTTGCCTGGCGTATGTTGACTATGAGAAAGCCTTTGATTTCGTCGAAATTTGGGCGGTGCTACATTCTCTTCAGTGGTATCAAGTTGACTGTCGGTATATCGAAGTGCTGAAGTGTTTTTGCAGTAGGGCTACGATGGCTATTTGAGCACAGAACCAGAGTACGAAACCTATCCAACTGCAGAGAGGAGTAAGACAGGGTGACGTCTTTTTCTCGAAACTCTTCACCGCTGCATTTGAAGACGTTTTCAAACTACTGGACTGGAAAAGATACGGTATTAACATCAATGGCGAATACATCACTCACCTTCGATTTGCCGACGATATAGTCCTTATGGCAGAATCGCTGGAGGACCTAAGCACTATGCTCAATTACCTCAATAGTGTCTTTCAACAAATAGGTCTTAAGATGAACATGGAAAAAACAAGGATCATGTTTAATGTTCATGTCAACCCTATGCCGGTAGTAGTTGGGAGGACTAAGCGCAAAGTTGTTGACAAGTACGTTTACCTAGGACAAATAGTCCAACTAGGTAAGTCCAACTTCGACCGAGAGGTCAATCGACGGATTCAACTCGGCTGGCCAGCGTTCGGGAAATTACGACACGTCTTCTCGTCAGGTATACCTCAAAATCTGAAAACTAAGTTGTACAACCAGTGCGTGCTGCCAGTGATGATCTACGGAACCGAGACGTGGTCGTTCACTGCTGGCCGTATGCGGACGCTCAAAGTCGCTCAGCGATCTATGGAGAGGGCTATGATCGGAATTTCTCTGTGTGATAAACTTAGAAATGAGAATAACCGCAGTAGAACCAGAGTGACCGACATAGCCCAACGGATTAGTAAGCTGAAGTGGCAATGGGCCGGTCATATAGCTCGAAGAACCGACAACCGTTGGGGAAAAAAGGTTCTCGACCGGCAGCCTCGTACCGGTAGGCGAAGTGTAGGGCGACCCCCCCACTAGATGGAGTGAAGACCTGGTAAGACATGCAGGAAGTCGATGGATGCAGGTGGCTCAGGGACTGTGCATTGTGACATACCTTGGGAGAGGCCTATGTTCAGCAGTGAACTTGTGAAGGGCTGTAATGATGATGATGATGGACCATTTCTAGAATTTTTGTGTGTGTGTGTGTGTGTGTGTGTGTGTGTGTGTGTGTGTGTGTGTGTGTGTGATGCTGAACCGATTGTAATAAAACTTCACGAACAAATGGGTGATCCGGACCAAATTTTATAGGGAGTTAAGATAAAATATATGGCCTTTAATGATTATCATAAGTCTAAATAACACCATAAGTGGTGGTAACGCCAGTTAACAATCTACTTTATCAACATTACATTACATATCGCATTGAGTTCGTCCTAAGTTATATCTACTTTATCAACATGACTAGTGCATATTTTTTGTTTCCTTCCTTCCTTCCCTTTCCTACCGCACGCGCTGCCGCCGAGGTGAAAAAGAGGATCTCGGCGCGCGTCATTATACTAAGTGATATTACGCCATCCGCAACGCACGGCCACCCGTCGCGTCTTATGTACATTAACCGCAAACCGCGCAGGACGAACATTGAGTTCTCCTGTTTATGTTTAATATTCACCGCATCAGACATTGTGTCTTTGTAACTCATAAAAGTGTGAGACGCCCCCGTAAGGGCAAAGGTGGAGAGTGTGGGACTTCACGAGACTGTTCCGAGAGTGCGTGTGCGCCGAACCACGTGGCGAGCTAGCTGTATAGCAGACACTCCAGGAGGAAGGCGCGGCAGCCCTCATCAGGTCAGTGCGTGCTATCCCACCTATTTATTTTCCCCTTTGCCGTATGCACCAAAATTACAGTCCACTAAATCTTTATCGAAGATACCTTAAGTTGCTGGCGTCTCCAAGTGGCATTAATGTTTTTTTGAAGTGAACCTACCTGCTTGCGTATATAATTCTTTTTAAATATTTTCCCTTTAATGATATGGTACATTTTTAGTAAACGAATAATATAACGTTATAACGATATACTTACCGTTATTAGCGGATTTTCGTTATTAGTACTGTGCATTTAATGGTACGAGCTCAATGAGCCGTTTCTAATTCCATTCTTTATACCGTAATAAACGTTTATGTTAATAAAAGTGGCAGCTATTGCATGGATGGATGATAGTGACGATAGTCTCGTTTGAAAAAAGTAACTTATATATAACGTGTGATGACCCTTACACAATTAGTCGTCGCGCCAACAGGTCTAGACGGTGTAGGCTTTTAAGCAAACATCAAACGCGACGACTGATTATATGATTTACTAGACTGTGGCGGTACGTTACCCTTATAACTCCAGGGATCGCTACAGTTCAAGCAGTTCAGGACTTCAGGACACTATAATAGACTCGTGACGTCAAGCTGTACGACTTACGATCTTTAATGAGGCCTTACCCTCTGTCTCGTTGGTCTAGCGGTTGTAGTAGTACGACTGCTGATCATAAGGTCCTGGGTTCAATCCCCGGGTCGGGCCAAAAAATCAATTATTGAGTTTTTCTGTCAAGAAATTTTCAGTAGTTGCCCGGAGTCAGTAAGTTGGCGGTATCTCACCCCCGTGCCTCGGAAAGCACGTAAAGCCGTTGGCTCTGCGCCTGATCTCTCTCCGGTCGTGTCGGTTTACCGTCCCATCGGATTATGAGAGTGAGGGAATAGAGAATGCACCTGTGCTTACGCATACACTTGGGCACTATAATCCTGTCCTGAGCCGATGGCTAGCCTACGTTAAGGCAGGCCGCCATTGCCGAAATTCGGTCTGGAGGACATTATTATTACCCTCTTCTATTATTTTGAGTTGCCGTAAGAAGGTTTTACTTCCAATCTCCTGATTATTTTTAGGGTTCCGTAGTCAACTAGGAACCCTTATAGTTTCGCCATGTCTGTCTGTCCGTCTGTCCGTCCTCGCTTAATCTCTGTGGCCGTTATCACAAGAAAGCCAATTGCCTCACGCCATTCAATCACGCCGACAAAAGCCTTTGCCGGCGTGATTGATACACATATTGGTACCAATATGTGTATCAATCACGCCGACAAAGTGGTAAAATAAAAATTGGAAAAAAATGTTTTATTAGGATAGCCCCCCTATATGTGCAGTGGGAAGTGATTTTTTTTTTAATTTCAACCCTAACATGTGATATATTGTTGGAAAGGTATTTAAAAATGAATAGGGGTTTACTAAAATCATTTTTTGATAATGTCAATAATTTCGGAAATAATCGCTCCAAAAGTAAAAAACAATGTGTCCCCCCCCCCCTCTAACTTTTGAACCATAAGTTTAGAAAATATGAAAAAAATCTGAAAAGTAGAACTTTATAAGGACTTTCTAGGAAAATCATTTTGAACTTGGATGGAAACAACAGTACCCACTACCGGGAGCAGTTGCAGGAGCGCGGAGCGCTGCTGGAGCGCGAACATAATGGATACCACCTTTAAACTCATAAGTGGGAACACTTATTGTGACGGACGGGAAACTACGGAACCCTACACTGAGCTTGACCCGACACGCTCTTGGCCGGTTTTTATGTCGTTCCTTACGACATCCACGGGTCACAATACGGCAAAGAAATATAAGTTATATGAAACTTGGAATCATAACAACGAAATCACCATAGTAGTTGGGAGAGGGTTTATGTGCTTATGTTGTTCTAATAAAAACTTAAAATTTTATCGTATCTTACACCATTTAATACTGCGTAATTTTTTATCACATATGTATTAAATTTCTTAATACGATTATTTAAGTAAACCTGTACCTACTTGAGGTCTCTCCACCAGGTTCATGATCTAAGGTTCAGGATTTAGGGATCTATTTAGTCGGGGCATAAACCTAAATAGCTCCTTGAAAGTTTCCGCTTTTAAATCCTTCTAAACTAAGCTTAGTTTCACCTGCTAGGCGAAAAAGTCGCACATAGTTTCTCACTACGAGTTTTCGAGCTCATTTCATGTTTCTACTGGCATAAGTACGATTAAAAATAAAAAAACTGCGGTTGCCATGCCAACCTGCTTGCCAAGCGTAGCAACTATGGCGAATATCCCACCTATGAGGCTATCTATGGCCTGTGGTTCATAGTGGACTTTCATAGGCTGTAACTCACTATTGGCGTAAGAATGATGAATCGAATATATATTTTATTAAATAGGTATAGGTATTATATAATATAGTCCATTTTATTAAATATATTCTATAATATAGTCAATTTTGTTAAATATATTATAAAGTATAGTTAATTTTATTAAATATATTATAGAATATAGTCAATTTTATTAAATATATTATAGAATATAGTTAATTTCTTTAAATATATTATAGAATATAGTCAATAGACATAAAAATAAGGCTTAAGTGCAATTAGTTATTAAAATATTTTTATAGGAACGACTACTGCTATCGGTGCTGCCCCAACACGTGGCGATGGAGATGAAGAACGACATCATCTCTCCGGTGGAGGGCCAGTTCCATAAAATCTACATACAGAAACACGAACAAGTCAGGTGAGTCACGCATTTGCTTTCGCCGCACACCATCTACAGAAGTAAACAACGCGCCACAACTTGACCGCTTAACTTGGCAATGTTGTATTGTCTTGGAGCGAGCTCGTTGGCCCAATTCCAAATCCAGTTCTAGAAATCATTGATTCGGCAGCCATCTTCTAACATCGACGTAAACAAACGTGACATTTTATGTAACAATTAACTTTACTGTAATATATTATCTCAATATGTCACAACTAATAAAGAGCTCTATTAATTCTAAAGCTACATTAATTATTTTCTCTTTATCCTAAAACGCATTTAATCATTTTGATTCTTAATTTTTTTTGGTTAAAATCATTAGAATTAGGATTATGACTAGGATTTTCTTCTGTGTATCGAAGAGGTAGTTTACATATATTAATTTCACAAGGACATACATACAGACTCGACACAATTATTTGTAGGCCATACAAATACTTCTGTAGTGCCGGATTCGAACCCGCGTCCCTTAACGCTGCAAATCATTGCTAAGCCACTGTGCCTTGGAACCGTTAAATATATACAAAATCATAAACACTTGGGTTTTTAAATTAAGTACCAATTACGGTTGCATTCGGTTTAAATTAAAATTACATATTATACATACCTAGTATTATTTTTATTTTATATTTCACAATTTAAAAATGTGTTTTAAATCAATCAATTTTAAAACTTTAAAAATGTAATTATCGAGGGGCTAGGCAAAGTCCTGAAGAGCAGCGAACTAAGTTTAGCCAAAACTAAATTCATCACCTACGCAATCACAAACCTAATATCGCATTAATCGCTTTTTACGACATGCTCGGCAAGTTACATAGTCGGCACTTTCTCTTCGTTATAGTTGTATTTTTATACGTGTTAGAGCCACGTTGCAGCTGTGTTACGGTTTTATCACGAATGGGTTGTCTCGACCGGAAAAGAACCCTCTCACAGAATACCATCATAAAATAGCAGCTTAATGCTGCTGCACTTCTTATGAAGGGTGTAGAGAAGCGGAGACCGTTTTTACAGGAAACGAGCCAAAACTCATTTAGTCCGCAGGTTTGATAGCGCATCTATATTTTGATTCTTAATTTAGGATAGATATAGATGTCCATAGGCCATAGCATCGTTACTATCTGGTGGCCTGTATTCTTGTTTATCACGTTCTATTGAAAATCAAAAGATCTACAAGTTCCAAAATAAACATAATTAACGAACACTACTTACATTGTGTTAGTCAATGGACAAAAAGATGAAAGTTAACGAAACCGATTAACAAGTGATTTTTTTAATCATATTCTTGCATTGTATATTCAATATTTCAAGTTTATAGCTCATCGGAAAGTTAGTTTAAAATCAATTACTAAATTACCCGGAGCTACATACAGACAAACAAGAAGCGACTGAATAAAAACTTGAATATACTGTAAATATAATAACTGTACATACTATCTATCTTTAAGATGTTTGAAGTCCACTGTGATTCTCATTAAAGAAACCTCTACTCTAACTCACTGTAAGTTTACATTATCGGCTGCCAAGCGATACACTCATTACTTTAATCTTTCCGCTTACTAATTGTTTTCTAATTAACTTCTGAACTCACTCAAAAGAGACGTGGGTTAAACGTACCTATATAATCATACATTTGAATTATACTAGCATTGTCTTGCATCTTCACTAACATTTATTAGTAGTTAATCATCTCAGTCAGGCCTCCGTCACGGATGTTTTTCGCAGATACTTCTACACATGTGTACCTACGTTAGTTAATTACAAATACAGACGTGAACTTAAAATTAAAAATTGTCGATTTGATATATTTTTAAAATAATCATTTGGAATGTCAAATAAAAGCTTTTATTAATATTTTCAAAACTTAAATTTTTATTTTGTTTTTAATTTTTATTACACATTTAAAAAAAAGAAATTCTTTAAAATTACTGTCCCTGCTGATTGTATTTTTTTTTAAATTACGAATATAGCTGTGATAAAGATTGATGATAGAAGAAAAAAAATAGTTTATTTAATATTTTGCTACTTTTAATTAACTTACGTAATGTTATAAACATTTTGATGGTGGATTACTTCGCATGTTATTGTGTTCTCCCTTACGAACATTCTAGTTGGATCGAATGGTTTACAGATGAAAAAGTAGCTTGTATCCTAACACTACTTTCGGCTGCTTTATCACTCGTGTATAATAGATTCTTATATCTGTTGAAATGCAAAGTTAAGAAAGATACAAACTTATTTAAACAGCTGTTACACAGCAAGAGAGTGATACAGTGTCTGCTTATATTGCTTATGTGTTACTTGGGTAGCTGTTCATCACCTGCTATAGCTTTATGCAAAAATACAGATACATCAATTGCGTCGTTTCGGAATCAGAGTCAGATAAACAAACAAACAAATACCGTTATGCATTTATAATATTTTATTTAGAAAGTTGACTGCATCGTTGGCCTAGTGGTTATAGTAGCGCGACTGCTGATCATAAGGTCCTGGGTTCGAATCTCGGGTCGGGCCAAAAAACAGTTATTGAGTTTTTCTGTCAAGACATTCTCAGTAGCTGCCCGGAGTCAGGAAGTTGGCGGTATCTCACCCCCGTGCCTCGGAAAGCACGTAAAGCCGTTGGTCCTGCGCCTGATCTCTCTCCCGGTCGTGTCGGTTTACCGTCCCATCGGATTACGAGAGAAGGAATAGAGAGTGCACCTGTGCTTGCGCATACACTTGGGCACTATAATCCTGTCCTGCGCCGATGGCTAGCCTCCGTTGAGGCAGGCCGCCGTGGTGAAATTCGGTTTGGAGAACATTATTATTATTATTATTTAGAAAGTTGGTTGACGATGAAGTAAGTGAGTAACAAGTTATTTTAAAAAATAAAAGATAATGTAATATTCTTAAGAATCGATTTCGTAACAGTATCCTTAAGATTTGCGGTTCAAAATGCTTTCAATATACGGCCGGGTTGTCTATTCGGCTATAACTCAAGTCTGTCGACATGTAGGGCTCGGCTTACGCTTACCGCAGGCTCACTACATCAAAAGCAACGGGCACGTTGTCGGCCTTTTGTATTAGGAGAGGATTTATGTTGGCTCATTTACTAACTTGGCGGTGTTAGAATATCAACTACCCCATATCATCCCGTGGGTATGAGACTATAGAGGGAAACTGAAACAGTAGATGGGTATCAGCATCTTCCTCTCACTCTCAACTCAAAATAATTAAATAACTGCGGTTGTCAAACCGCCTGCCAAGCGTGGCATCTATGGCAAAATTGGGAGAATTTTGCCATATTTATGAGGAAATCTTTGCTTTGGGGGAAGCCTGGAAGCAGTTGACTTTATAGGTTCTTATGAATGGATGGGAATACCTATTTATGTACAACGTAAGTTTTTATTCGTTATCACGTTTTATGTACGCCGTTGAAATTTTTAACGAATTTACTACTCGTAGGAGGATCCGCGTAAAAAATATTACCTATTTCTTCTTTAGCATTCGCAGAATCTATATCTCGTGATGATTCTTCGTTTTAAGACGAGAATGGTGTTAATTGTAATGGTATTTTACTATATTATAATTTACGCTTCCAAGAAAATACGTCACCAGTTAAGTATAAATTGAATGAGTTTTCTATATATGTACATATACATAAAAATGTAATCTTTTTTATACAAGTAACTCCACTAGATGGAGAGATGACTTGATGAACCGCGCAAGTAGTCGGTGGATGCATATGCCTCAGAAGAGGACTTTTGTGTCAATATACGTGGTCTTGTGATGAGATGAAGTGATAAGCAGACCCAGTGGTGTAGCAAAGGGGGGCGGCGGGGGCGGGCCGCACCGGGTGTCACCTTTTTTGGGGTGACACCCACCCGGTCTCTTAACTTTAAGAACAATGTACAAACAAAAAAAATCGCTAGCAGAAAAATTTCTTTTTCGGGGATTTCTCCACTAGCACTAGTTCAGCTCTATGTATAATTCGAAGATTCCTGCAAAAGAGCCTGACGCTGTCGTGGGGGATTCCCCGTCCCATACTCGTGATCTTTGACGTCTCAGTTATAACTGTTGTTCATGACCGTTTGCGTGTCCGTAGCTTCATGTGAGAGGAGTTTCAGTAAATTAAAATTAATAAAAAACTATTTGCGGGCAACAATGACCCAATCGCGGATTGGCAATCTTGGTATATTAGCCATCGAACACGAGGCAATACAAAATAAAATATATATTGTATACAAAATATAAACGATGAAATTATTGCTGAGTTTGCAGCT
This sequence comes from Parnassius smintheus behrii, assembly GCA_036936625.1. Lineage (NCBI taxonomy): Eukaryota > Metazoa > Arthropoda > Insecta > Lepidoptera > Papilionidae > Parnassius > Parnassius smintheus. Next base: position 32,159,174 of record JAUPFT010000011.1, read on the forward strand.
GTCAAAGCTATAAAAAAGAAATTTTAATTGTATAAAAATTCCTTTTCTGTCTTAGTTGTTATTGTTTTGTTATTTCTTCAATATTATAAATAATAAGTGATCCATGTATTTATCATATAAAATTTATTGCTTTTTACTCTCGATGGGGTGACACCACCAACTTCCGCACCGGGTGCCACCGGGTGGTAGCTACGCCACTGAGCAGACCCTTGATGATAGTTAAACAACTCTTCAGGCCGTATACATAATAATACGTGTGCCTTGTGACTCTCAAGGACGAGATGGAATGCTTACTCTCTCACCGTACTAACATAGTAGCATTATCTTGCTATTATACGGTAGTATTCTAAACGAGCACGCTCCTTCCGTACGCTGTACCCATAACATATCCGCAGCATAAAATTAAATCAGGTCTAAAACAGTAATATATTGTAAATAATGTTAAAATATTGACCTTATTTATTAAGAATATGCAGACTGTCGTACTAGTTCGAGCATTCATTTTTAATTTTTAGCAGTCAATATTGTGGTCAAACCTCTCTAAATAGTCACTGATTTCTAGAGCAGGAAAATAAGTTGCGGCGGTAATTTAAATTTTTATAGGCTTTGTATTGGGGAAAGAAAAGAAGGTTCAGGACATGAACTTGCATTGCGTCGCCTTTGATCATTTTCAACAATCAACTGGTCGTAGCAGATCTACTTACATAAAAGGCCGCAGTACTCATGGTGCGGCATATCTGGCTTACATATTCCACTTCTATTTACAGAAGCGAAATAATGGTTCGACGCTTTCGTCGATACTTTTATTAGAGTTTAAGACTAAAGCTAAGTAAAATTTGCTGACATAACTTAGATCTTTAGAAAGTTAGGCACTGTAGGATATAAGATATATAATATGCAATATAAACTACTCAAAACAAAATAGGGCCCACTCTAAGTTAATCTCGAATTTCGTCTAAAAAAATTGTTGGGTGGTAGAATAGTGAAGTTAAACAATTTCAAAGTATTGTTGACATGTTTATCTAACGTTATCAATGTTTCAAGTCAGGAATTCAATGGTGAGTAGACAAAAAAAAAGTGAAGTACTACAAAAAACGTTTATTACTCAAATTCTCAGTCACTTGTTGTACCCTCAGTCACATTCTGAATGTTACAGTCGCACGTCAACTTTTTTCATTTTGACTTGATTTCGGTGTTACTCGCGATTATTATGCCCGGCTCTCGGCGTCATATTGATGTGGAAACAGCAACAAGACCAGTGTTTATGCTTCAGGAGGGAGAATCTCAGAGTTCAGTGGCAGGACGTCTTGGTGTGTCGCGACGAGCTATTCGAAACGCGTGGAAACGGTTTCTAGAGACAGGTAGTGTCGCGAGGAGATTCGGATCAGGAAGAGCGCGAGATACAACCATCCAGGAAGACCGGTATATCAGATTGACTGCACGTCGAGAGCGAACGATTCACGCCCGCGTCTTACAAAATCGACTGGCACACGAATTAGTGATCAAACCATTCGAAATCGGCTCCTTGAAGACGAACAATGTTCCAGATCTCGTGTTATTCGTCTAAAATTGACAAGAGTGCATCGTGCAGCACGTTTGAGGTTTGCTCGCGAGCATGCGGAGTTGACAATGGACAACTGGAGAAATGTACTCTTTACGGACGAAAGTGAAGTTTTTCAGCGATGATCGTCGAGTGCGCGTGTGCAGAAGAGAAGGAGAACGTTTTTCAGAACCTTGCATACATGAAACGGATCGGTTTGGAGGTCCAAATGTTATGGTGTGGGCTGGAATAAACTTGCTCAGTAAAAATTCTGGAAGAAGGCTCTATAACTGCCTCTCGGTATGTCGATCGAATAATTTGGCCCCATATCATCCCATTTTCACAAAGAGTGGGTGAAAACTTCGTTTTTATGCAAGACAATGCTTGCTCAAATACAGCGCAAACAACCCAGAGAGCTCTCTCTGAAGCCAATATTACGGTTTTACCGTGGCCGGCCATGAGTCCCGATCTTAACCCCATTGAACATTTATGGGACCAATTGAGAAGAAGCCTCAAATCGAACTTCAGTAATGTGACTAATCGACAAGAGCTCATAAACGCCCTAAAATTGTGTTGGGAGCGAATACCCGAGGAAAACATCACCCACTTGATTGAAAGTGTCCCAGATAGATTCAGAGAGTACATACGGAACAGAGGAGGACCTACTCGCTATTAAGCACCATCAAACTCATTGATTTAGTCAATAATAAAAATCAAAATCAAACTTTACCTAAATCAATAGTTTCTGTAAATTTTCCTAAAAACTGTAAATTTTGACTAAATTCCATAAAATTGGCAAAACTTACTCTTGTTAATGTTCACACACTTTCAAAAACCCTAATTTATTCATTCCTAATCATAAAAACTGAAAAAAGAATAAGAATCTGTAAAATTCATTTATAAAACATGGTGGGCCCTATTTTGTTTTGAGTTTTTTAGTATAATAGTTAGGTTATTTGACGAAAGAACGGAAAGTTAGTCATTCTATGATTTCTTCGCTTCTAATAAATAGTTATGCATTTAGCGGGAGCATGCGAATGCGACCAATCATAAATCAAACAATCGTCATAATAATTGACGATTGTTTGATTTATGATTGGTCGCAGATCTTATTGACAGTAGTAGATTGATAGACAGATAATATACATATAATAATTGACGATATTAATTGACATACGTCGAATGCTTATAATTCTCATTGTCGTTTTTATCGTGCATCGCAAGATGGACCATGTAAGGTGCTTTATAGTTTGTCAATATATTCAAAGATCTTTTTTACCGTCTGGAAAAAAAAAATGTAACAGGTGAACAGGATAAAAGCCACACATTCACATAATACTATGAAATTGATCTATCAATAAATACTGCTAATTGGGTGCGTATTTTAATTTCGATATTTTTTAATTGATTGATTTATTTAATTCAACATTATTGCTTTTATTTTTTAATACCATAAGTTTATTTCTAATTTGTGGTATTTATTGATAAATAAATTTCATAATATGTTAATGTTCAACAAAATAAAAAATTGTAAAATATCAGTGCCATATTACCTACACCCTATTGTTCCAGACGGTAAAAAAGATCTCCGGTATAATATACCATTAATAATAATAAGTAACCGGATTTTTTTTGAAATTACATTTAGATACAAATTACATACTGATGAAACATAAATAATATTTTTTGATTTTATTCACATAATAGAAAAAACTGAACTGTTTATTTGAATAAAAAATCATGAGTGCGATTAGTTTAATTAAAATTTTCGTATTTTTAAAAAAATACTAAAAAAGGGCTCCAAATAATAGATTTTCTCACAAAAGAAGGGAACTTAAAAAAAAAGGAAAAAAAGTCGGACCGAAGACAGGACGCGAACCAAGGCATTACGAATTCGCGACCGCTCGATACTGACTTGAGCTATTACGATCATTTACACAGCATCAAAATTTACCTTCTTATATTGTAGCAGTTTTTCACTACCTGAAAACACGGATAAAAAAACATTTTCTAAAAATAAATCCTAGCTAGATCGATTTATTGCCCACGAAACTCCCTGGACACTAAAAATCGTTGGAGCCGTTTCCGAGATTCCGATTATATATATACGAGTATATATATATATATATATATATATATATATATATATATATATATATATATATATATATATATATATACAAGAATTGCTCGTTTAAAGGTATAGGATAAAATTGAACGAAAATCTCTTTAGTTGTTTACTGTTTGTATCTGGCTGGTTTTAATATCAATACCTACATTAGGACATTAAGAAAACTAAAAAAAATTAAAGAACACTTTCCCGCTTTCCCGCCATTTTCAATTGTTATTCTGTCCGCCAAAATAAATGAATGTAACGAAGATATTCGATAAATTCTAAAGTTTTATTACAAAAAAGCGAAATTGTGACTCAAGCCGTTGAAAAAATTTATAATGTTTATGGCCCGCATACAATATCAGTAAGAGTAGCACAAATTTGGTTCAAGCGCTTTCAGTCCGGGCATTTTGATGTTAAACATGCAGCCCGCTCTGGTTGCTGCTCTCATAAGAATAAAGTCGACTCCGACTTCCGAGATTCTTATATATACAAGAATTGCTCGTTTAAAGGTATAGGATACGACATGACCTTGACGGAACATGCAGCAGCCATATCGACCGTGTGTAAGACCGTTAAAAATTTCATATGAATGCTTCTGTCTTTTTATAGTTCATTTGTGCAGTAATCTCCAGTCGGTTTATACATAATTGCTAGCCGTGAAATAAAAAAAAACAATATGACAACAATAAGTACAGTCATTTGGGCACTTAATATTATTACGACGTTTTGTTTATGCAATTTTTATTGAACTGTAAGAACTAGGAAATACCTTTTTTACTCGTTTACAAGGAACTACTTCGAATTTTATGTAGGTACATTGTGATTGATATCTAATGAAAATGAATGACGATTAAGCAGGTACTTATATTTTATACCCTAAAATTTTTGTATTTATTTTCATATTAAGTAATACTTTATCAATTAATATAAGTTGTAAGTTCCTAAATACGATATTGGACAAAACGAGTTGTAGAACATAGTAACGGCAGACAAAACACTTTCACATCCATTTCTTAAAATTTGAGGGCTTTTATTAATTAGAATATAATATATTAATTGTAAGGGAAAAGACCAACTTAATAATAAAAAAAGAAATTTTAATTAAGGGAGTCATTAATCAACCATCATCAATGAACAAAAAATGTGTTACAATTTATCATTAAGCGCTTAATGCTTTGCAAATAGGTACTCGTATGAATGCAACTTAATTAACGAAAGTCAATTTCGCTTTCCATTCACCTGAATTCGTTCACGACGAAAGCTTTACAAATTCAAAAGGTTTTATCGATTTAATAATGTCATCGGCGAATTGAGGCTACAACAAGTAATTAAAATTTGACATTCGAAACGTAACTATGGATTATGAAAGTTTAATCAGTTAGCTGAAATTTATTTATTCATTGAAATTGCTATATTGTTCAAAATTATACAGATCAAAAATTTAAAATAAAGAAAATTTTGCTCGCATATCTAGTATAATCCCTGCCAACACCACTGAAATTGTTAAGAGCAGTTTTGAGTGCTGATTTACCACTTGCCCCGCGATAAAGAATAGCATTATAATAAATCTACATGTATCGGAAATAAAATAAAAACATATTTTAGGTGATGTGAAATCCACAAACATGCATTGGGGCAAAGCGGTCAACTCTTCCCACCTTTAAAAACCGTAATGAAAGTAGGATCCTGTCCGGCAGAGACGTATACTCGTATTATGCTGTTACTTGACTATTTTCTTGTATCCATCTTTTTTAAAGGATTGAATAGGTAAGTATTGTAAGATACTTGCTTCAATCAGTCTATTTTCCTTAATAGGAACACGCGGCCAGTAGGCAAGGCTTACGCTCAAAGAACTTAGCTGTGAGTCTTATAAGAAAACGTTCAAAACGCATTTCTTGCAATCAATTATTAATTTTAGTTCTCTGTGAGAGTCTTCTTCTACGTATTTCTTCGGTCCAGTTTGTTTTGTTAGTGATTTCCTGAATTACTTTTCGTATTGATATTATTTTTTATATTGATCACATGTACTTAAAATACTTCTTCATTTTTTCGCGGCTTGCTGATCTCAATTATTTAATAACTTCCATTTTCGTCTTTTTCATCATCACCTTCTTCTACATCGTCGGCATCTTTAATTATCTGTGATATGTCATTTTGTACTTTACCTAATAGGTACTAGGCGATAGGTGCTAGATGCGTTATACAAATAAAAATGTTATTTGTATAACACATCTAGTACCTATCGCTAATTGGATACCATGGGTCAAACACTTTTGGTCTTTGGTAACCATCTACTGCCTTTCCCATTTTTAATTACACTACAACAGCAGCTATAACCATCTGTTAGACTAACAACGTCAGAAACATCAAACGTCGACATACGTTCTTTTATTAAATTTATACAAATAGCAGCAAGCATAATACCGGATATGTTTACAAGACCTAAGTTTTTGTATTTAACGCCATCAAAAATGGTAAATGTATATTTTCATTCAAGTACCTCTTATTCTGGTTTGTGGTCACGTCTAAGTTATACTTAAATTTAACTCTACAAATATTAAGCTGAAAATTTAGACTACGAAATAATTACGCGTTATTAATAAAGAGAAATAACGTAAATTGCCTACCGCAAACACTTCCATTGTTGTTCAGTTCTTGCGATGAGTCGCGTCTCAATTTTAGTCTCCGGACTACACATTACTCAGTAGTGGTCGCATACACGACGCCGCTGAATACTGTCATCAAATAAACAGATCAAGTAACTAATTGATACAGGCCGTATACGTCTGTTACGACAACAAAAATTATACTAATACAAAAAAACATTTTATGATATCCGCCTTTATTGCTAAATCAGTGCATTTTATATATAGTCATTTTATTCTATTAGATTCTTAAAATTTAGAAAACTGTTTTCAGGAGTTAGCTTAGTTGAAGACTATTTTGAAAATAACAAAAATAAATAACAGATTGGAGTCGAAATTTATATTTACGTCTTTGTTTAAATAATGAAATTGTTACCTGTTAAACAATTTTTGATACATACGTTGGTTGATATTGATTTTTCGATATTGTTTCGAGCGTGATTAGATCATGATACTTAAAAATGCAATTTCGCTTTGTAACGTGATGATTATCCTTTTAGAGTCATTATTTTATTTTATTTTTTTATAAAACGTTACCTCCACACTAGGATTTTCTCCTATATCCTGGGAGCAGATTACAAACATAAATTTCACAAGGATAAACATTCAGACCCGAAATAATAATTTGTAGACTATACAAATACATGTTCCGTGCGGGATTCGAACCCGCGGCCCTTAGCGCTGTAACTCATTACTACTAAGCCACTGCGCCACGGAGCCGTCAATTTCAAATGGCACTAGGTTTTCTTTAATTTTTAGTAGCGAATTTTGTGTTAAATGCTTAGAAGCGAGTTAGCGTCACTTGGCTTCCGTCCAATGTGCAGCGGATCAATCAGCCGCATTTAGCTGTCGGTGCGAAATTACAACACGACCAATTTCATATTATTAAAATAAACGACGCATTATGTTGACTGTATAGTATGCTTATTTTTATGTGCCTGTGACACTTGAGAAGCCATAAAACTATATTGTTGTAAATCTCATCACCCCAGACCTTAAGTTCGGGTCTCTTTGCGTTAGTCATCATATCACTTCAACCGCCTGTCGGAAGCTGAAACCCAAATCAACCAAGTGAAGAAAACGCTGGACGAACTCGAACTTGGAGATGGAATTACAGCTCCCGTAGTAGCTACAACACCTTCGCTACGTGGATTCAAAGTGCCGCCGTTCGAAGGGACTTCTTCCTGGTCAGCCTATAAAATCCAGTTCGAAGCTGTCATGGAGGCGAACGACTGGAATAAAAGTCAGGCCATGACTGCACTCACCCTCAGGCCAGCGCGACCAAACTTTAACTGTGTTGGAAGCTCTTGGTAAGAAAGTGACTTGCGAGCAGCTCCTTGAGGCATTGGAGGCGAGATATAGCGACGCTCACCTGGAACACATCTTTCGTGCGCAGCTTAAAGACCACGTGCAACGCGGCAATGAAAACTTGCGGCAGTGCGCCCTTGAGGTGGAGAAGATGGTTCGAAAAGCGTACCAGTCTGCACCTGCGTATGAAGGGAACCTGGTGCAGACATTTATCGACGGCATCCGCGACCTTGAAGTCAGAGCTGGTGTGATGTTCGCGCACCACGAGACGCTTAAGGACGCCTTAGCCCATGCACTAGAGGTGGAAGCCATGTGGCAGGATCTTCGTTCCTATCGCGTCGGGGAGGTTGCAGCAACTACAGTTCGCGACCGCAATAAGGAATACAGCCTTAGGTGCTACGGCTGTGGGGAAAGGGCTCATCTTCGATCCAGCTGCTCTAAGCGAACTGTAAAGGAAGAGAAGAAGAGGAAGAAGGAAAGGAGATCGATCTCTAGAGGGTTGTGCAGTTAATAGCACCGCCCAGCAGCGGCAGAAATATGACTTTGTGATCTAACACCGCAGCGGGAAATTTTATGGCAACGCAGATGCATTGTCAAGAAGACCTTGTCTTCAAGAATGCAAGCATTGTACTAGGCAAAAGGGTAAGAAAGTGGTATCTGTAAGGATGCTCAGGACAGACCACAAAGCAGCGAGTGGAAGGACAGCCTACAACATGCACAGCAGCAGGAAGATCATCAAGCCGATTCTGGAGTGGATAAAGGCTCCGGGTCGGTGGAAACTATCGTAATTACTATTTTTGACCGGCGTATTAGTGACTGCCGTACCATCTAAACGCCAAATACATCGCACGAGGGTTCGAGCGAGGCTCGCACTAGATAGCATATTATAGGCCTTTTTAAATGGTTTAGCTCGAAATAAAGCTGAAAAAGGGTAGCGCTGAACTGAACCGAACTGACACTGAACCAGCATTTTAATCCTATATCGCGCCTATTAGAAACGAGGGTGGAATCTTAATGAACAACAAATTTACGTGTTTTCTAATTCCAGACTAAAACAACATTTATTCTACGTTAATAATCAATTATCGGGTCTGGTTCTATTTCTATTTGTAAAATACAAAATCCATTAGGTTTGTTTTGATAGGGGCTCAGACATTCACAATTATATTGTAAAGATTATATTCACAACGCTAGACAGGACTGACGAGCACAGGTAATGCTATCCCCAGTTCGTCAAATTTGGGTTAATCATATTTTGATTGACTTTCAAGTATCAGTTCGTCGTCAGAGCCGTCATGAACATAATGGATGAGCCATCAGACAGCAGGATGCACCACTCTAATCTATTTCCAATCTTGGGTGCGATGGTGATGTTTACTATGGTGACGTTGCGATAGGTGGTAGATCCATACTGGAGCTATATTACGGTTGGAGCACGAATGGGTCGACTCGACCGGGGTAGGTTCCCACAGAATATCTGCGTAAAATAGCAGTTCAATGCTGCTGTTTTTCGTATGGTGAGTGTAGAGAACCGGAGACCCATTTACTGAAAATGAGGCATCCATCTTAGAAAGTCAATGAGTCATCCATGTAAGAAGTGACAATGCATCTGAATTCTTCGGTTTAAAGATCTTTATTTCTCAATAAGACAATAGTCACTTACATGAGACCAATAACTATATATACTCTTCTTATATATATATATATATATATATATATATATATATATATATATATATATATTCTTGATCGAGAATATATATATATATTCTTGATCGAGAATACATGTCTACGGGAGACAGTATCACCTTAGGTAGACCATAGAATACTATAATACACAATAGAATGGCTGTCAACCTTATTCTGTACGAGGATCGGTGTCGCCGGGGGCACATACAAGGAATTACGTCGAATTATCACTACTACAAACCCGATTCGCTGTATTGACAGACTTATTGTTTTTGACACATCAATATTTCTTTTTTTGTTTCTAATATTAACAAAATATAAATAGTTACGACTTACTGGTTGTGGGATATGTCTCCTTTATTTAAATTCCATTTGCTGTTGTTTTTTCGACACGTAATTATTGCACAGTTTGCCATTTTTAAGTAATTTGCATGCAGCGACGATTGACTCGAAAATTGAAAACGATTGATTGTGTTGACGTTTATAGGTGTGAATTGACATGTTACTGGCTACACGGGCTCCGCCCACTCCCCCGTTCTATGTATTTTTTTAATTTTTTTTTCTTTTCACATACAGTAAGAAGTATAACAATTAATAAGGTGTAAATATAAACTCCTTTGAGTTTTGCCGTACACCCTAAGCCGTCGTTATACATTAATAAAGATTAAGACTATTTATAACATGTTTGCTACACACTTCGTACATATAACAATCACAAGACAGCTACACATTTTGTAAACACAATGAGGGTATATCACAAGATAAGGTTATGTAAAAACCTTTTGTGGACGTTCCTACGCAGCACTGTCTTCATTTTTTGCTACTTTTTATTCTACAAGATGTTTTTAGCAAAACGTTTATAACGGTATGGTATAAAGTGTGGTTTGTGATTATTATTATATGGTGTTGTTAGTTTATATTTATTATGTATATGTATTTTATGTATTTGTTTTGTATGTGGATAATTTTGTTTTCATATTCTATATATTAATATTTAGTGTTTATATAATTATCCTAATGTATAAGTTAATGTATATTATTGTGTAAGTAATGTTTAACAATTATAATGTATGTTATGTGTATTTTTGTTTATTATTTGTAGAAAATATTGTTTCAAGATGTTTTTTAGATTTTTATATGTTATTTTTTCTCTAATAGCATTAGGTATAAGGTTAATTAGGTAAGGTATTACGTAATTTAATCGTCTTTTACCATACAGGTTATTATAAGAAGGTAGTTGTAGTCTGATGTTATCTTGCCTACGGATTGAATAATTTTTGTGTGGTTTTTGTAGATTTTCAGCAAAATAATATTATGATAAAATAGTTAGTTCTACTTTTTCATGAATTGGTAATATTTCACAAACTGAAAAGAACTTACGGTAATCTTTAAAGGTGGTTTTTATTTTTATAGGAACTATTCTTTTTAGTATACGTAGCTGGAGTGACAAAATATTGTCTAGGTTTGTTTTAGAGGTTCATCCATAACTGGACAACCCATAGGATATTTATTATAGACTCAGCCAGGGACTTATAGAGTAGTAGAAGTGTTTTATAAGGAATTTTAGGTTTAATAATTGAGAATTTGGCTAATATTACCCTTAGTTTGTCGCTCATATGGTTAATATGCTCCTTCCAGTTTAGCCGATCGTCGATTACGAGTCCAAGGTATGTATATTTACTTACTTGTTCTATAGCATCACAGGTACATTTTTTTATTCTTAGAAAAAAGGGTTTGTCGCTGAAGCGATTATTACGCCCTGGCACAACAAAATTCTTAAATAGGATAAATACTAACAACTATATAAACTTATTAATTACATTAATCTCTTATTTACTAAAACATAAAGCTTTTTGGCATCTTCTGATAACGGGTCTGATAAAATACTATTAATACTGCCAATCAATGATAAATGTATATTACAATTTTTTCTTTCTCTGGAGTTCTGGACACATTCTATCAATATGTGATAAATATCATCGGTAATGTTGCAAGTTGAACAGTGTGGTGAGGTAGTTATTCGCATCAAGTATGAAAATTTATTGCATGGAATGTGCCCAGATCTGAGTCTTAATGCTATTACAGTGTCGCGTCTACACAATATTCGGTTATCTATCCAGGTTGAGCGCATTGGATACGGCTGGATCGTACGGTACCATATACCCTTCTCTTTTGCTCTTCACAGGTACATTGCAGAGTATTATTTGATTGTTTTAGATGTAGACATTGATGGTTGTGTGCTATAAGTTTTAATCTAAAAGTGCTTCTGTTTTTACTAGAGCTGATGTAAATTAGTTTGGTTTTGTTTGAATTAAGTACAAGTCCAACATCATGAGATCATTTCACTAATATGTCAATCGCTTTGAAGTCGAGTAAGGGCATCTCCGATGTCTCTTCCTGTGGCAACTAAGCATGTGTCGTCCGCAAACTGGTACAGTTCACAATGTTTTATTGCGTTTGATAGATTATTTACGTAGGTGAGGTAATGCAAGGGTCCTAAGACGGAGCCTTGTGTAGTACCTTTTGTTGCTAAAACTGAGAAACTATCTGCATTACTGACCCTAACTTGATAGCTTCTATCATGTAAGTAGTTTTCGCACCAAGTTAATAGATTACCTCTGACCCCATTGTCGTTCAAGCTTTGTAGAAGCTTCTCGTGTCTGGGAGTATCAAATGCCCTGCTATAGTCAACAAAGACTACCAATATACGTTTTTTTTTATCTAAATGGTTATAAATACTGTCAGCGAAAGTGGATAGCAGTTGTGTCGCACTTTTATGTGGTTGAAATCCATATTGGTTGCAAGTAAGTATACTGTTATTGGCATAAAAGTGTTGTATTTATACTACTTTTATTATATTTTTCTACTACTTCATTGATCGTAGGCAATATGGTTATTGCTATATGGTTGCGGTAGTCCGCCTGGCTATCTTTTTTATGAATTGGTCTCACAATGCCGGTCTTTAGTAATTTTGGGTATTTGCCGTGATATATATTTGCAGTGAGAATGCATGCGTTTAGCAATGGTTAATGAAATTTTGTCACATATCTTTTTTATATCCATGGCTCCTATCCTGTCTATTCCGGGAGCTTTATTACTATTAAGAGATTTTAGTATTTTTGTTATTGATTTGGGTTCTGCAGACCTAAATCTCATACTCACGTTTGCTGATACTGCATAGGTTTTTTTGTCGAGCAATCGAGACATTTTGATATTATTTGTTTGACACTATTATTGAATGTTTTTTACAGACAGCGAATTTATTTGCAATGTCTTTCGATGAGTTGTTATTGCTGCCAAAAAAAGCGTTCTAAGCCTTCATATATAGACGATTTTATTCTACCTGTTAATCTGTTTAAGATAGTCCACAAATTTTTAGTATTGCCTTTGTTGGATATTATTACTTAGTGTTTTTGTTTTTAGTTTTTTGAATCAATACATTGGCATTGTTTCTAGCTTTATTGTATTTTAGTTTTAAAATCATATTCTTTGTATTTTTTATCCATTGAAAAAATAAATTATCCCTATACCCACAGGCTTTGATGATTTTATTATTTATCCAGTCGTTATTACTTGGCGTACTTTTAGTATTAATTTTGATTGAATATTCTGATTTTTTATAGTATTCTGTAAATTTTATATAAATATAGTTGTAAATACGAGTATTTTGAGCGCAGGTCATGTCATAAGTGGGCGTCCAATCTATCTATTCTAACAGTGAATTCAATTTATTATTATTTAAACATATTATATATGTTGGAACATCCTGTGTTCGTGGTCCGACGCAGGCTATAATAACCGCCCGATGTATGTATTATAGTATTCTATGAGGTAGATTAGTAGGTGCTCGTTTGTCGCCCTTATTTTATAAAAGTAATAATGTTGTAGTTTTATTTACACGTGGTAGAGCGACGCTGCAGCTAGAATATTATTTTATTTTGTTGTATTTTATAACTATATTGGTAGACAAACGAGTCTCCATAATGGTTTACTTTGTTTTAACGTTTGACGTTTTTTTTTTTTTTTTTTATAAGTAAATATTAGTAATCCTATTAACTAACATTACTAATATTCCCTTTAACCACTCCTGGTAAGCTGAAAATGCTTGTGTTAGGAGTGGTTCACGACAGTAGTCAAATGGTGGATTCGAACCCGCGACCTTTTGAGTTCGCGGTCCGCGCCCTGCCACTAGGCTACTGACGCTTCGCTTTGGTTTTGATATGATTGTATTGAGTAAATGTAAATTTCTTTTCATGATAATTTTCTGTTCCAACCTATATCGTTAGTTGCTTTAGTAATTAGTAATATTATTCCTGATCCAGTGTATACGACGTCGTACTGCACTCTGTTACTGTTTCCCGTGGGCTTAATTGGATGGCCTCTTTTAGTTGCTAATTTACAATTTGTGTTACTGAATTAAAAATACTACCGTTTGCTTTTTATCCTTTGTTGAATTTTAAAAACCTTACAAAGGAACGTGGAACCAAAAATAAGAGCTGAAAATCTCATAGTGAGTTTAATATTTACACGCGGAATGTCCTTTCACAAAGGTAATGTTAGTTTTTCTGCACTAACTTTAATACAAAAACCGATGTTGAAAATTTTCATATATAAAGTTATTTTTTCAACGGGCGTATTAAATAAAACGACATAACGACCCTATGTTGTGGCACAGTGTTTGGATTACTTGACTGCTAAGTTGGGTTTCTGGATTCGAATCCCAGCTATAACCAAAAACACAATATTATTTTCGAGTCTAGTAGTTACTGTCATTTCCCCTTATCTCTAACAATTCAACCTAGACTGCACTTTATCCTATACTAAGAGCTTATTATCAGGAACGAGTCAATAAGGATAAGGAAGTATCTTTGTACGGCCGCATAGTACACTGATAAGTATGATGACCATCGGATCTCGTGAAGTACACCCGCGCTAATGTTTCTGCAAGTACTGTATCCGCGACAGACTTCTTCACTGTTATTAAGAGGTTCCCTCTTTAACCTGGTTCAAAAAACGAGAAGCTTACATGTGTTTATGTATGTTCACCGCTATTATAAAAGGGTAAAATAATTAAACTTTGAATAAAAAGAAAATATATATAATTCAAATGGTAAGCCAAATGTTTCACCGACTTAATGGTACTGACAGACGTGCTCAAAAAAAGCATGCTCATATTGCTAATATAAGCTTGCTTAAAATTAGCATGCTCTGCAACTGTTTATATTTGCCAGCAATAAGCACGTTTAAAGCATACTCATAAATAAGCATACTCAAAACAAACTCCTATTTAGCACCAGGCTCTCGACCAAAATGGACGTACAAAGATATAGTGACAGTGCTATCCGTACATAACTCAATGCATGCTTTCGTGCTAGTAATGCGCACGTCTGTCTGTACCTTAAAGCTATGTAGAAAACATTTTTTTTTTTAATTTTGAAGTCGGTTTGTAATTTTCACTAAAAGTTAAATTATTACCGATTTAGCGAAAACGCAGCCAGCGTTCTCGGTGCCATACTATAAGGAGTAACCCTAAATGACAATAATGTATTGAATTTATTGTATTTATATAAATAATACAAACTTACTTAGAAAAACTAAGGCCATATCATATAGTTGGATCACGTATTATTTACAAAAAGCAAGGAAAGCTACAGTTACATTTTAAATTCGATGGTTTTGTGCGCCGTGACTACTTTTTTCAAGTGGAAACAGTTCCATTGTTCTACTTAAGCCTTGCCTTCACCATATTCAGACAGCGAGACGACAATACGTTGACATGGCGTGTATATGAAACTGCAATTCGTACGATGTCATATAAAACTGTATTCCTTTAACTATCTAATCTGAACTTTAAAAAGGATCTGCATGGTCCTTTTGACAAATTTTATGCATTTCATCTTAGTCCATAGGCCTTAAGATTAAAATTGCAACGCATTTGCAATTTTAATCTTAAGAAAAAACAAATGTAGGTATCTATGGACCACATCATCTACTTATCATCCAGTGGACTGTATGCTCGTTTGTCACCCTTATTTAAAAAAAAAGTAGTCTTATTTAGCCGTGGCAGAGCCACGCTGCAGCCATACTATAGTTCTAAGGCGAATAAGTGGACTTGCCCGGGGTACGACCTCGCTCTTACAGATTTTTTTCATTCTTAACAGCCCTTCACAAGTCCACTGGTGAACATAGGCCTCCCATAAGGAACGTCACGAAACACGGTCCTGAGTCACTGAATTCCAGCGCAAAATAAAATCTAAATGCTGCTGTGTTGCGTATCGTCCACATCCAGTAATAATGTATGTACTTTTATGTCTTTAGCGTTACTAGGTCAGTGAGCATTAAAAATAATTGTGAAATGAAGCAATTAAAAGTTATTGTAACTTTTGTTAAAAATATAGCAGCATTTAATGCGTTTTCTTAATCATTGTAAACAACAGATTCGCTTGTCCAAAAAATTTTAAGGGATTATTAAATAACTAAGACAGTGAAAAGACGATAAAGAAGTAGGAATTATTTTCACCCAAGTTATGTTCACCCAAGACGAGAGTCCTTCGAACATGTTTCTAGATTTCTCAGACTCTTTAAATCGAAACTTCCAGTTCGAACAATCTATTTCCTGATTTGTCTGACTTGCATATACTGATAAGCATTAATTCATCCTTTCTATTTGTTTGACTATTTGTTTGTTATATTGACACGTACAATGATTGCGCTATAGAATTGAATGTAATAATCCGATTAATATTTTTTGTGATTTTTAATAAACGAAATATGTTTAGTATTATAAGTTACGTTGTACCAGTTCTGGCGCACTTGTAGAAAGGTTGTACCAGTTCTGGCGCACTGAGTCACAAGTACGACGTTCTTCGACTCACGATCCTAAAAAAAAAAAAAAAAAAAAAAGGTTTTGGCATGCTCTGATCACGAATCTGCGGTCCATTTTTGCGTAGGATGCACGGTTCCGGAGATGTGCAGATCAATTAACTCTTATCTAATTGATATCCGCTTCGAGCCTCCACCGTCATTAGCGCTCCATTGTTCTTATCTACTTATCTATTGTTCATTCAATACCGTCATTATCTATTCTTCCTCAGCGTGGTGATATTGTTATATACTCCTTTGTTCCTATCTACACTAATCTGACTCATTAATAAAACACATTACCCAATTTTGTTAAAATTTTTATTTATAAAATACAAAATCTTATTACTTATTATCTATAAAATAGGAGCGAAACATCTCATCCACTAAAATATCGTTGTACAATGTGTTCCCTGTAAATATACTCGTAAAACTATGCATTGAACATCCCTGAAACTTATATAGCAAATACATTAAGCAATATTCGCCACAAACTGAAGTCCACTCATTCTGAATCCTATCAACATTCCAGTTCCATCTTTTACAATTTCTTTTAAAAAACTCTAGATGATATCGTACAGGTGCCCGTCCGAATGAATCAAAATATTGACCGACGTCATTCGTATCGATATATAAAGCTACCCAATGTGACCCTGGTTTATCATCTGTATCCAAATTGCATATTATATACGTTGGTACGTGGGTGTACATGGGTAGTTTATTGGCAGCATAAACATTATTTTCTAGAGTGGGGTGAATCTTTTTCAGATGTTGTTGTACATCTAGTGTATCCATAATATTACTGCTATTAGTAGATTATTACAGTACCAATCTACTCAATGACTAATATAGGAATGATCAATTATAGTGATATCTAAATATTAAATTACATTCTTTGTGTTATACAAATCGTATTTGAGTCACCAATACACTGAACAAGACACGACAGGAAGGACGTAGGAATGTAGAGATAAGCAACAGAATGTAAGGTAAGCTTGTTGACGCATAAAGATACTATCAATTCTACTGCAGAAATTCTTTAGATTAGAATTATTACTCACTGGTACTATATAAGACCAAGCAACTGCAGTCATGGAGTTAGTGTATGGTCGTTTGACCGCAGTGGATCTATCAATACTACGTTTGTGTTACTTCAACGCATCAAAGGCCATGGATGTAAGTGTTTATTCTATTGACAAACTTACTTTTCTTTCTGTTATTTTCTTACGTGTGTATGATTTAGTGTTAACAAATTATATTTAAATATTATGTGTGTGTATATGGTTAAGCCGTGGTAGCTCAGATGGTTAGCGCAAAATGTAAAATTCACAGTACGCGACCCGGGTTCGATCCCCGCCGGCACCAATTAAATTGTTAATTACAATTTTAAGTGTTAATTTACCACGTGCTCAGCGGTGAAGGAAAACATCGTGAGGAATGCATGTCTGAGATAATTTCGAAGGCATGTGAAGTTTGCCAACACGCATTGAGGTATCGCAGCGAACATTTCCTAGCCCTAAAACCCTCTCAGAAATGAGAGGAGGCCTATGTTCAGCAGTGGACTTTAATAGGTTGTAACTTTAGCTTTTTTAACTTTTATGATTAAGTGTTACCAAATTGATATTAACATGATAACTGTGTTGTTGCAGAAATCATTGAGCTTCGATGAAAATACATATAAACAGTATTACTACTCGCCACTCTCCCCTCAAGAAGAGAGTGATGACATCGTCATTAATAATAACACATGCGATGGTGGAAAAAGAAAATCGCAATCGATTGATCATTTTTTTGAAGCTGAATCAAAAATAAAAAAGAGGAAGCTGTTATCATCAACCGTAGCACGAGCCGCTAGAGATGGTGTATCATACATTTCTACTAATTCTGACGATGGAGACCAAGCGAGGCATCTCATCAAAATTGAAATGTACGATATGAAGAAGCTATCCAAGATTCCAACTACTGATCATTGGAAACATGCTTACACGAGGATTAAATATTACGTAAAGACTAATAAGGATAGCATCTACGACAACACAAACGCCCTCGTATACAATATTACAAAGACAATAGCAGAAAGTGAAAAAGTTAAAAAATACTTTTTTAACAATGACAGTCATTAGCTGATCATTAGTGAATGTGATTCTGTTTACTTAAATTACTTCCGTGTACTCATTATATTCTATTTCTAATCCTTTGTTAGACTTAAATATCGGACATTATTTGAAATTTGGGTATCAGTTGGTCTACCAACACTGAACTGTTACTTACTCTGCTACCTAATTTCTTCTTTACTATAAGGATGGCAAACTTCAGTGAAGTGTGCACCAGTGCTTTCTTCTCCACAACCATGGAAGAGAATACGGAACTATTCAACAGCGAATTAAATCAGGAGTTGTCTAAAGTTTGTGATGAAATGGAGAAGGATCAACTGTTCGATTCATCGTATGATGATGATTTGTATAATCACTGTGCGATGGTTGAAACACAGTTTAAGTAAGTAAAATAAACATTCATTTCGATCATAATTTACACAATGTCTTGTACAGTTTTTAATAAATTTAAACATTTTAGTAGTCAACCACTACAACTTGGAAGAGGAACGAAGCGAACGAGCAGCAAAGAACCCAAGATCATCAAAAAACCAACAACGGAAGCAGAAGCGCCTACCTCTGCAGGGAACAGTATCAGTAACGATGATCAAGTGGAATGTCTAACGTGTCATATATTTATCAAGAAACGGTATTTAGCTAATCATTTTAAAAGTAATGTTCACAAAAATAATCTTTTAAATTCACATAATTCTTTATCAAACGTTAGTGTTATTGAATCTGCTTTTGGAAATAGGATTTTAACTTATAAAATCAAGAGTAGAGTAGATAGTTCGACATTTGTAAATTTTGAAACTCCTGAACTATTTTTAAATTCTATTAAAGATGATATTTTATTTTTAATACAAGAGTGTATTCATCAACACATAATTTTTAAAGTAAACTTCATATTGCATGCTGATTTTGTTCAACAAACTAAAGATATTCATGATACGTTCGATTTTCAAACGCTTAACTATATTATTTGTCAAGGAGATGACTTAAATATTTTTTTTTCATCTTTAAATGGTACAATTACTACTAAAATTAGTGCATTTGAAAAAAAAGATAGTGGATGGAGTCTAAAAAACATAAAATCTATAGACATGAATGTTAATAAATTTAACCCCCTTCGCGGTACTTCATACATAGATCTTCCTCGTGACATAAAATTAAAAAAGGCTGTTATAAATGTAAAAAGCAAGGATTATTTTTGTTTTAAATGGGCGTTACTCTCGGCGTTATATCCCGTAAACAAAGACGCGGATCGTGTATCATCGTACGTTAAACATGCAAATAAACTTAAATTTGATGGTATTTCCTTTCCAGTTAAAATTTCTGACATAGCAAAAGTAGAGAAATTAAATGATATTAGTATTAATGTTTTTGGGTTAGAATATGATAAAGAAAAACGATGTAATTCTATAGTAGGTCCATTATTTTTAACAAAGTGTCGTAAAGATAGACATATCAATTTATTATTTTTTTCCAAGGATACAAAAAATCATTATTGTTACATAAAAAATTTATCGCGATTAGTTAGTAAACAAATTTCAAAAGACGGTCACTTCATGTACATTTGCGAAGCATGTCTACTTCACTTTCCATCTAAGGAAAGTTTAAATAACCATGAACAATACGATTGTGCCCACATTTGTACAGAATTACCAAACAGTGAAACTTTTAAAAAAAAGAATTGGTTTGGTCAACCTATTTCAAATGATAAAATTAAATTTGATAGTTATGAAAAAAAGTTGAAGATACCATTCGTAGTTTATGCTGATTTTGAAGCATTTTTAAAACCAATAGAATCATGTTCTAACGATCCTTCCAAACCTTTCACACACAATATTCAGAAACATGAAGTACATAGTTTTGGTTATTATATAAAATGTTCATATGATGATAAATTATCAAAATATGTAACGTATTGCGGACCCAACTGTGCACAAGTGTTTATGGAAAGTTTATCTAACAATCTCAAAGAAATAAATAGAATTCAAAAATATCCTCCAGTTCCGCTAACAAATGAAGACAAAAACCAAATTTCAAATGCAACCATTTGTCATATTTGTGAAACAGAGTTAGCAGAACATTTTTATGATTTTGATTGGTACACCGGTAGTTTTATAGGTGTTGCTCACGGATCATGTAGCTCGAAGTTCAGAAAACCTCGTTATATACAAATATTTTTACACAACCTTAGTCGCTATGATGCTCATTTTATTGTTCACGCGTTAAACTTTTGTGATGGTGAAGTCGAAGTTATCCCTCAAAATAAAGAAAAATATATATCCTTTTCCAAAAAATTAAAAATGAATAACCACGAAATTATATTATGATTCATAGATTCATTTAAGTTTTTATCATGTAAATTAGAAGAATTGGCCAAAAATCTCAGTAATGATCAATTTCAAGAATTACGTAGAAATTATCCTAATGATGAAGATTTCTTTCGTTTAAAACGGAAAGGCGTTTATCCATATGAACTTATGACTAATTATGATAGTTTAAGCCTAACATCGCTCCCCGAACAAAAATTTTTTTATAGCTCGCTCACAGATTCCCATATTTCAAATGATGATTACAATCATGCTAAAGATGTTTGGGAACACTTTGGGTGTTGTAATATGCTAGATTATTCAAACCTGTATTTAAAAACAGACGTTTTACTTTTAACCGATGTATTTGAAAACTTTAGAAAGTTATGTATTAATACTTATGATTTAGACCCTGCCCATTATTACACAGCACCCGGTTTAAGTTGGGATGCAATGTTAAAATATACAAAAATAGAATTAGAACTTTTAACAGATTATGAGAAAATTGCATTTATTAGATCAGGTTTCAGGGGTGGTGTATCTCAATGTAGTAATCGTTATGCTAGAGCTAATAACAAATATATGGGGGATTATGATGCAGGGAAACCAAATTCATATATCACATATTTTGATGCCAACAATTTATATGGTTGGGCTATGTCTCAATGTCTTCCTACTGGTGGATTCGAATGGGTAAATCCGAATACAGAATTTAATGTGTCTGAGACATCGAACTTCGGTTTTATTTTAGAAGTTGATTTGGAATATCCAGATGAACTTCATGATTTACATTCGGACTTTCCTTTATGCCCCGAAAACATTTGTGCAGACAATAATAATGAAAATAAACTAGTCCCAAATTTAAATAATAAAGATAAATATGTAATTCATTACAGAAATTTAAAGCAGTGCATAGAAATGGGGGTTAAATTAACTAAAATTCATAGAGTTTTAAAATTTAAACAGTCTCGCTGGTTGAAGATGTACATAGATCTAAACACAAAATTAAGAACGTTAGCAAAATCAGATTTCGAAAAAGATTTTTATAAATTAATGAATAATTCAGTCTTCGGAAAGACTATGGAGAATATTGAAAAAAGGGTTAACATAAAATTAGTTACACACTGGGAGAACCAGGGCAAAGCTTTAGGTGTTCAAGATCTAATCGCTAAACCACAATTTCATAGTCTTTCAGTATTTTCGGAAAACCTAGTTGCGGTTCAGTTGCGAAAAACAAAGTTAATATATAACAAACCAATTTATTTAGGGTTTTGCATTTTAGATATTTTAAAAACATTAATGTATGATTTTCATTATAACTATATGGTTAAAAAGTTTAGTAAAATCAAATTATTGTATACAGATACGGATAGTTTAATATATCATATATTTACAGATGATTTTTACTCTGATATAAAACCTGACCTTTCATCATACTTTGATACCTCAGCTTATGATGCAAATAATATTTTTGAATATCCAAAATTAAATAAAAAGAAATTAGGTTTTTTTAAAGATGAAAATAATGGTAAAATCATGAAAGAATTTGTGGGTTTACGATCCAAAATGTACGCTTTTAACTTAGAGAATAAGACTATAGCCAAGGCAAAAGGGGTAAATAAATGTATCACTAAAAAGATGACCATGGATAATTATAAGTCTTCTCTATTTAATAAAAAAGTGCAATATTATAGTATGCTTAGATTTAAATCAATTAAACACACAATTTTTACACAAAAATTAAATAAGATTGGTTTATCATATAATGACACAAAGAGGCATATTTTAGATAATAATATTGAAACATTAGCTTGGGGTCATTATAAACTGCGTTAAGTTTTGATAGTTTTTAATTTTATGTCTGCATGTAAATAAAATTTGTATTGATTGTAAAATAATGATAATAGTATAATATGACGTAGAGTTTATTACATATTTAATCGTTGTTTTATTGTAAATAATTTAAGTTAATTGTTGTTTATATTTGCGTGTGTGTGTGCGTGCATTTATTTGAGGTTGAGTTGATTGTAAAATTATGATGTACTAATTGTGTTAGAAATAGTATACAGATCATTCTGTTTTATATAATGTTTGCAATATATATTAATTGTTAACACCAACACTTTCATTTTTTATTTCACCCCTTAGTACTTTAGACGTGTGTAATGTTTCACTTTATCCATCCGTTTACTGCTATTGTGGCGGGGCCAAGTGGATGTGGGAAGTCAAATTTTGTAACAAATTTTATAAAATCAGTTACAGAAATATGTAATTGTGATTTTAATCAGATCACATGGTGCTTTGATGAAATGCAACCTTTATATAATTTACCAAATGTTAACTACCATCAAGGAATTCCAAATGTTAATATGTTTGACGGTGAAAACCCACATCTTGTTATTATTGATGATCTAATGAGAGAGTCCGATGGAAGAATTGTGGATATATTTACAAAAGGTAGTCATCACAGGAATCTTAGTGTATTTTATTTAACACAAAATTTATTTCATCAGGGTAAAGGGCAAAGAGACATATCCTTAAACTCAAGTTATATAATATATTTTAAAAACCCTCGAGATAAAACTCAAATAAGATATTTAGCACGACAAGTGTCACCAGATAACCCAAAATTTATTGAAGATGCCTACAGGGATGCAACTCTAGAGGCGCATGGATATTTAATGGTAGATTTAAAACAGAATACCAATGATTTTTGTCGTATCAAGACAAATGTCTTCCCATTTAATGGTTTCTGCACAGTCTACGTTCCCACAAAAGAGTTTAAATACACCAAGAATCAAACATTTCAAATCATTGCTAAATGATGCATCGTCGACTCACAACGCATAAACATTTGCTAAACGCTTTGCATACGCTTAAACCAAAATATCAAAGAGCATTACTTAAAACGTGTGATGAAGAAGAAATTAACTGTATTTGTGAGTGTATTCATAACGTTTTACAAGGAAAAGTACCTCTTAAAGATCAAGATAAACAAAAATTGAATAAACACAAAAATATACTCCGTCAAATAGTGCGTAAGTGTAAACATAAACTAAGAAAAAATATAATTATACAAAAAGGAGGGGCTTTCTTACCAATAATATTAGGTGCAATATTGAGTGGATTAGTGAGTGGACTAGCCAGTTAACATGGAAAATGCAAAGAAAATGATACTTATCGAACCTGGATTGATTGAAAAATTAAAACAAGAAAATAAGATTAATACGAGTAGTAGTTTATCTCGATTAGATATTGAAATGCAAAATATTATGAATAGTAAGACGGAAGACCGAAAGAAATGGATGTTATATTTACAAACACTGCAAAGATACCTTCATTTTACCGAAGAGGATCGTCAACCACTCAGATTACCAATTTATTCTGATACATCTAATGAAGATTCAAACGAGTCTAAAATTGGTTTTAAAAATAAAGATAGAGATCTAAAAACTTCAGTTGATGCTGAATCTTTGTTGGAGGAGAATCGATCCATCAAAAGTAAAGAAAATGTTGAAAATCCACTTTACACACCAGCTCAAATACTCAGTTTAATACCAAAAACTTATAATAAAAAAGGACAGTTATTATTAAACTTAGTTGAAACAAGTAAAGGTAAAATACATTGGGATAATGAAGGTACAGTCATAATTGATAATGAAAAAATTCCTGGAAGTAATATTGTTGATTTAATAAATGATTCACTAAGACCCTTAAAAAGAAGTGATCCAGTAGGGTGGGATAGATTTGCTGAAGCATTAAAAGATATTAAAGTACCACTTACTTATATTGAAAATCCAAAGAGATGTGAGTTTATTAACCAACTTCAAGCAAAAGATCTGAACAAACCCTCTAAGATTGAATTTCAAGAGTTTTCTACACCGAGCAGTAGAGATAAAAAGTCTACAACTAAAATACGTAAAAGGCTTGAGTGGGAAAAATGGACCCCGTACTAGAAGAAATTAACAGGATTTATTATGATCCATCTAATCCCGCTGGTTTTGGTAGTATTGATAAATTATCAAAAGCCATGAAGGGTAAAATGAATAAAAAGCAAGTAAAGGAATGCTCTTACACAAATTAGAAAAATATGGGATAAGAGGTAAAGCTAACGACTGGTTGAGAAACTATTTATGTGAGAGACAACAATGTGTGGAAATATCTAAAGTCAATAAAGACAAAAAAGTGTTTTACAGAAGCGAAAACCAGATAAATGACTTTGGCGTGCCACAAGACAGTGTATTGGGACCATTCCTATTCCTCATTTATATTAATGATCTCCCTAATATCACTCGCCATAACACAATCTTGTTTGCTGATGACACAACCCTTATCGTGAAATGCGAAAATGCAGATACATATGAAACAGAGATAAATAAAGCAATCAAAAACATAATAAACTGGCTTTATTGTAATAATTTACAGATTAATATGGAAAAAACTAAAATGATCCAATTTCAGACATACCAGAGAAAACTATTGAATATTAATGTTAAATATAATGATAAGATCATCGAACAAGTAGCAAGTACTAAATTTCTGGGTATAATGTTGGATCAAAATTGCGACTGGAAAACACATGTCGATTACGTTTGTGACAAACTCGACAGATTTGTCTACGCAATAAAGAGATTACGAGTCACGGTATCAACTGATGCTGCTCTATGTGCATATCACGGATATGTTTCGTCAGTACTATCATATGGTCTTTTATTGTGGGGCAATTCAGTAGATATAATAAAAGTATTTAGAGTACAAAAAAAGTGTGTGCGTGCAATCTATGGAGCAGGGTATACGGATAGCTGTAAGCCCTTGTTTAAAAAGTACAATATCTTAACATTAACATGCTTGTACATTAAAGAAATATGCATATTTGTAAAACAGCATCCTGAACACTTTGAAAGGCAAATAGATGTAACTGAACGAAATGTAGCTCCTAGAAATAAACTTAAATTATACTTACCTCAATGCAGGCTCAAATTGTATAAAAGGAACTCTTACGAAAATGCTATAAAGGTGTATAACAAAATACCCAACGACTTTAAAGAGTTACCTTTAACCACGTTTAAAAAAAAGTTAATACAATGGTTAAAAGAAAAATGTTTTTACGATCTAAACGAATTTATGTCTTTTAGTGGAAAATAAATCCGAAGGCAGTAATATTGATATATATCTAATAATTAATTAATTACAAACAAAATGAAAGTATGGACATTAACACTTAAGAACTACCATTAAACAAAAAGACATTTTAATTGAATTCCCACTTGTAATTTTTTTTTTGCATGTATACTAATTAAATATTTGCACACCATATAAAATGGTAGAATGTAAATAGGCCATTATTCATAATTTAAGATCATACTTTATTGTACACATACATTCTGGCAAATAAATGAATTTGAATTTGAATTTGAATGGTTAAAATCACAAGAAACATACACATTACATAAACCCATTCGAAAAAAATTCCCGCGTAATAGGTACATTCTATCAAATATTAATGAACTGTGGCAAGCTGATTTAAGTGATATGCGAACTTATTCTCAATATAATGATGGTTTCAAGTATATACTTTGTGTTATTGATGTATTTAGTAAATATGCTTTTGCAAGACCAATGAAAAAGAAAAACTCAGAAACAACTAAAGAATGTTTTGAAAGAATATTTACTGAAAGTAATTTAACACCTACTCACATACAATCTGATAAATGTACAGAATTTGTTTCAAAAGATGTACAAAAATACTTTAAATCCAAAAAGATTAATTACTATACCACTAACAATCCTGACATTAAGGCCAGTATTGTTGAACGATTTCAAAGAACACTAAAAATGAAAATGTGGCGTTATTTCACTCATAATAATACTTATAGATATATAGATGTTTTACAAGATTTAATATACTCTTACAATCACAGCTTTCACTCTAGTATTAAGATGTGCCCATGTGATGTAAATTCCAACAATATTATGACAGTTTGGACTAATCTTTATGATAGACGGTCAAACAAACTTTCTTTAGAAAATCCTAAACCAAATTTCAATGTGGGTGATTATGTTCGAATAACTAAATATAAACATGCTTTCCAAAAAGGATATGAATCAAATTGGAGTGATGAAATATTTATTATATCTTCAATAATTGATAGATCTCCATGGGTTGTTTATACAATAACAGATTTACAAAATGAACCAATAGTTGGTACTTTTTATGAAAGAGAATTACAGAAAATCACTTACAACCCCACCTCACAATATAAAATAGATAAAATAATTGACACTCGTTACTCAGGTAACAGAAAAGAAGTATTAGTGAAGTGGAAAGGTTATCCAGATAAATTTAACAGTTGGATTTTAGCTTCTAGTTTAAAAGAAATATGAATAAAGAAAGTTTTTATTTAACTTTGCTCAGCAATAGTTCAATGGAATACTTTCCTGATAACAAGACCACAAATTTTTCAACGAAATTACCGAAAGCTATTAAATTAGAAGGTGAATGGTCGGTTGGAGTTGTCGAGTTTCAATATCCATGTACCATGTTTACTGTTCAAGATCATGAAAATGTTATATACATTACAAAATCTATGTTAATGCCTAATGAAGATAAACCATCCACAGTGTACTACAAAAAACATATTCCAGCTACCAACTATGATAACGTTGAGCATATTTTAAGAGTGTTAAATGGTATCGGAGAGAACTTGAAATTTCGCTATGATGAAATAACAAAATTTGTGTCTATTTCTGTTTTGGATAAAAATATAACATCCGTAACATTATCACCCAAATTAAGTTTACAACTAGGTTATGAACCAAATAAAAATCTCCTAGAGAGAAATTTTGGAAAGTGTCCTGCTAATTTACACTTAGGGTTACCATCTCAACTCTTTCTATATTGTGACATTATCGATCCTCAGATTGTGGGTGATGTTATGACTCCTTTACTAAGAGTCATTTCATTAGATCCTACAAAATACATTTATGGTGCAAATAAAATGCACGTTTTCTCTCAACCTCACTACTTACCTGTTATGCGAAGAGAGTTCGATACGCTGGAAATAGTTATAAGATCGAGCACAGGACAAAAAATACCATTCCAGTTTGGAACCGTGTGTATTAAACTACATTTCCGAAAATTATTATAATGAATTCTCTTCGTGATCATCATAAATGTCCATATGAAAATTATTATACACATCAAGCTGGGTCAGGAGTTGGAGTAATTTATAAGGGTGCACCATACCAACGCGGTCATGGTATTGGGAGCTTCTTAGGGGGGTTATTTAGATCAGTTTTACCTTTACTTTCAAGTGGTGCTCGAGTGATTGGTAAGGAGGCATTAAGCGCTGGAGTAGGACTTTTATCGGATATGGTTCAAGCGCGTCCTATGGAAGCCTCAATAAAAGATCGTCTAAAGCAAGTTAGTACGAATTTAAAACGAAAGGCTGATGAGAAAATTGATCAATTTAACATGACAGGATCTGGGTATAAAACTAAAAGAAAACGATTGACCTCGTTCATTCCACCATTAACTGCTAAAGTGAAAGCTGCGAAAAAACTTGGTCTAAAACCAAAAAATAACAAAGATATATTTTCAAATTAAATATGTCTTTCCTTCATAATCATTCTTGCGAGTGCGTTAAGTCAGAATTGGATTTGTTTGCACTACCGTCTACACAAACTAGCATTGAAAATGGATTGTGGATTCATTATAAACCAATTTCATCTCTTGGTGATGATGGACCTATAGAGTTTCAAGTTCCTGGGACAGGCGATGACTACATAGATTTGTCTCATACATTACTCCACATAAAGGCAAAAGTATTAAATCAAGATTCAACTAACTTGATATCTACTACAATAGTAGCACCTGTAAATAATTGACTGCATTCACTTTTTAGTCAACTTGATGTTTATTTAAACCAAAAACTTGTATCACCACCTAATAATACCTATGCATATCGAGCATACATGGAAACCCTTTTAAACTATGCTCCTGCTGCTAAACAATCTCATCTTACTTGTAGTCTTTGGTATGATGATACAGCAGGAAAAATGGATTCTACGGATGGTAAAAACATGGGATTTGTTAAAAGACAGGAATTGATTAGTGAAAGTAAGGAAATAGAAATGATTGGTCATCTTCACGGTGACATTTTCAACCAAGATAAATTTTTAATTAATGGTGTTGAAATGAGTGTTAAATTGGTTCGATCGAGAGAGAGCTTTAATTTAATTGCTGGGTCAAACGATGTAAAGTTTAAAGTTTGCATTACGGACGCAACTCTTATTGTTCGACGAGCACGAATTAATCCAAGCGTATTACTCGCACATCAAAAAGTTTTAGCTTCTACCACTGCTAAATATCCTATTACTCGAGCTGAAGTAAAAGTTTTAACAATTCCATCGGGTGTTCAAGGAAAAACTCTTGATAATATATTTTTAGGGCAGGTACCCAAAAGATGTATAATTGGATTTGTGAACAATTCTGCATTTAATGGTTCCCTTACTAAAAATCCATTTAACTTTGAAAACTATGGTATTAATTCTTTCAGCTTATATATTGATGGTCAACAAATAACTTCAAAAGCTTTGCAACCATCTTTTAATATTAGCATATTTACATCAGCATATCATACTCTATTCTCGGGAACTGGTATTCACTTTCTTAATGAAGGAAATGGAATCTCTTGTGAACAGTATGCCAGAGGTTACTGTCTATTAGCATTTGACTTAACTCCTGATTTATCAGCCAACTCATCAGCCCATTGGAATCTCATAAAGCATGGTAGTGTAAGATTAGAAGTACGATTTGAATCCTCACTAATACAAACAATTAACTGTATAGTTTATGCTGAGTTTGATAATATTATTGAGATAGATAAAAACAGAAATGTTACTGTAGACTATAGTAGTTAAGGTTATAATATGTGTTGTGTGATAGATTTTATGAGTTATGTGTAATGCATTTTGTGTGTATGTAACTATGTGAAACATTATAAAATTAAATAAAACAAATTGTATGCAATATATTATTTTTTTATTTCTTTATAAATATTCTATTTAATGTAATACAAAACTCTGTTCGAGTTTAAATTTTACATAAGCACACTGACTAAACCACTGAACATGCTGCTGCCAAGGATCATCATCATCTTCCCAATCTTTTAAGCCACCACCACAATGGAAACACTTGGTCCTGTCTGCATGGCCAGTATAAAAGAAACCGGCTTCTGCAAGATCTTCAGGTTTCTGTCGCATAACGAGAGGCCAGTTTTCGAAACTGAGCAACCGGCTAGATTTTGAACTGAAGAATGGATATTCAGCTCTTGAGTACTGCATATTCTTCTCGTTTTCATCTCCACTCAGTGTTGTAGTTTTGTTCTTCAATGATGTGTTCTGTACACGTATGCCACACTCATCTCTTTCTTCTGCTCTTGTCTTCCTGTAATTTATGTAAACAGAATCACATTCACTAATGATCAGCTAATGACTGTCATTGTTAAAAAAGTATTTTTTAACTTTTTCACTTTCTGCTATTGTCTTTGTAATATTGTATACGAGGGCGTTTGTGTTGTCGTAGATGCTATCCTTATTAGTCTTTACGTAATATTTAATCCTCGTGTAAGCATGTTTCCAATGATCAGTAGTTGGAATCTTGGATAGCTTCTTCATATCGTACATTTCAATTTTGATGAGATGCGTCGCTTGGTCTCCATCGTCAGAATTAGTAGAAATGTATGATACACCATCTCTAGCGGCTCGTGCTACGGTTGATGATAACAGCTTCCTCTTTTTTATTTTTGATTCAGCTTCAAAAAAAATGATCAATCGATTGCGATTTTCTTTTTCCACCATCGCATGTGTTATTATTAATGACGATGTCATCACTCTCTTCTTGAGGGGAGAGTGGCGAGTAGTAATACTGTTTATATGTATTTTCATCGAAGCTCAATGATTTCTGCAACAACACAGTTATCATGTTAATATCAATTTGGTAACACTTAATCATAAAAGTTAAAAAAGCTAAAGTTACAACCTATTAAAGTCCACTGCTGAACATAGGCCTCCTGTCATTTCTGAGAGGGTTTTAGGGCTAGGAAATGTTCGCTGCGATACCTCAATGCGTGTTGGCAAACTTCACATGCCTTCGAAATTATCTCAGACATGCATTCCTCACGATGTTTTCCTTCACCGCTGAGCACGTGGTAAATTAACACTTAAAATTGTAATTAACAATTTAATTGGTGCCGGCGGGGATCGAACCCGGGTCGCGTACTGTGAATTTTACATTTTGCGCTAACCATCTGAGCTACCACGGCTTAACCATATACACACACATAATATTTAAATATAATTTGTTAACACTAAATCATACACACGTAAGAAAATAACAGAAAGAAAAGTAAGTTTGTCAATAGAATAAACACTTACATCCATGGCCTTTGATGCGTTGAAGTAACACAAACGTAGTATTGATAGATCCACTGCGGTCAAACGACCATACACTAACTCCATGACTGCAGTTGCTTGGTCTTATATAGTACCAGTGAGTAATAATTCTAATCTAAAGAATTTCTGCAGTAGAATTGATAGTATCTTTATGCGTCAACAAGCTTACCTTACATTCTGTTGCTTATCTCTACATTCCTACGTCCTTCCTGTCGTGTCTTGTTCAGTGTATTGGTGACTCAAATACGATTTGTATAACACAAAGAATGTAATTTAATATTTAGATTTCACTAAATTGATCATTCCTATATTAGTCATTGAGTAGATTGGTACTGTAATAATCTACTAATAGCAGTAATATTATGGATACACTAGATGTACAACAACATCTGAAAAAGATTCACCCCACTCTAGAAAATAATGTTTATGCTGCCAATAAACTACCCATGTACACCCACGTACCAACGTATATAATATGCAATTTGGATACAGATGATAAACCAGGGTCACATTGGGTAGCTTTATATATCGATACGAATGACGTCGGTCAATATTTTGATTCATTCGGACGGGCACCTGTACGATATCATCTAGAGTTTTTTAAAAGAAATTGTAAAAGATGGAACTGGAATGTTGATAGGATTCAGAATGAGTGGACTTCAGTTTGTGGCGAATATTGCTTAATGTATTTGCTATATAAGTTTCAGGGATGTTCAATGCATAGTTTTACGAGTATATTTACAGGGAACACATTGTACAACGATATTTTAGTGGATGAGATGTTTCGCTCCTATTTTATAGATAATAAGTAATAAGATTTTGTATTTTATAAATAAAAATTTTAACAAAATTGGGTAATGTGTTTTATTAATGAGTCAGATTAGTGTAGATAGGAACAAAGGAGTATATAACAATATCACCACGCTGAGGAAGAATAGATAATGACGGTATTGAATGAACAATAGATAAGTAGATAAGAACAATGGAGCGCTAATGATGGTGGAGGCTCGAAGCGGATATCAATTAGATAAGAGTTAATTGATCTGCACATCTCCGGAACCGTGCATCCTACGCAAAAATGGACCGCAGATTCGTGATCAGAGCATGCCAAAACCTTTTTTTTTTTTTTTTTTTTTTTTTTTTTTTTTTTTTTTTTTTTTTTAGGATCGTGAGTCGACGAACGTCGTACTTGTGACTCAGTGCGCCAGAACTGGTACAACCTTTCTACAAGTGCGCCAGAACTGGTACAACGTAAGTACTATTATAATAATTGAACTGTAGCCGATATCTTTTTCAAATAGCGAGAAATAATATTGACTTATTTATTCCAAATCGTTTACTTAATAATTTCATTAATACGAGTATATCGTAATATTATTGTGTATATTTTTTAATCCAGGTGGGAAAAAAACGAAGTAGACATGGACGGAAGGTACATTAAATATTGAAGATATCTAATTTCAGACAAAGGGAGCGTTTTTGTTTTTAATAATAAAAATAAGCTCATTCAATAATTTTTAAAAATCTTATCTGAGCTGGGAATCGAACCAAGTTAAAAATGCAAAACAATAGACATTCGCTATTTTGTTAAATCAATCGATAGGGTTTATGATGAGGATAAAATCTCTCGATTATACTTTGTACCTTACAATTTTTGAAGACCATGAAATATAACAGTTCGTACATATCGACTTGAAGTGGCACTTGAGTCCCGTTTTTACTGGAAACGATGCATTCCATCTTAGTCCTTAGAGGCTCTATCTGGTCTATGGGCCACGTGCACTTACCATCAGATAGACTGTGTGCTCGTTTGACACCCTTATTGATAGTTTATTTTTTTAAAGTAAAATGCCTTTTATTTATTGCACCTACATGGAGATCTTGCAGGCCATTTAATTATTTCGTTTGTACCTATCCAGGCGTTAAAATTGTCATCGAGATAAGCAGTGTATATTCTAATATTATCGACATGAGCACTGTCTTATTAAAATATGATATTATTTTGCTCTTCCTCTGGCAGACAGTTCAATAAATTTTTAAAAGGTTTAATATCTCTATGTATTTTCTAGTATTCAAGTATAGTAAGTAAGTAAGTATAGTAAGTAAGTAAGTATAGTAGGAAGCTTTAAATCGAAATATTCTCGATTTTGTTGCTGTGGGCGTTGTAGCTATTTCTGGAAACTAACGATATCTACAAAATTTCACATCTTTAATAATTGTAAAATACAACGTTTATTCGACATACATATTTTATCCTTATTATAGACTCTATCGATTGGTTCAATAAAGTAGTGATTGTCTATTTCTTGCATTTTTAGTTAATTGGATTCCCGACCCAGGTAAACTTTTTGAGAATATTTACCTGGGTCGAGAGTCCAATTAAATGTGTGGTTATTCTTTTTTTTTTAACTAAGAATTTTTTAATATACATTACTTATGTTCGAAAATTTTTGTTGTTATTAGTATAGACTCCCTGTTATATTAGCTAATGATAATAAATAATAATGTCCTCCAGACCGAATTTCGGTCACTGAGGCCAGTCTCAACGGAGGCTAGCCATCTACGCAGGACGGGGTTATAGTGCCCGAGTGTACTCGTATGTGCAAGTACAGATACACTATGTATGTATAGTCCGACACGCCTGGAGAGAGATCAGGATCAACGGCTTTACGTGATTTGTGAGGCACAACTGCTACTAAGAATTTCTTAACATAAATTCAATATATATATATATATATATATATATATATATATATATATATATATATATATATATATATATATATATATATATATATATATATACGTATACGTGGTAGCGCTACGCTGCAGTTATATTAGAAGTATACTTGTAGCACAAATGGGTCGGCTCGACTGGGCATGGACCACGCTCTCACAGAATGCCAGCGTGAAATAGTAGCTTAACGCTGCTGCTGTTTTTCGTATTGTGAGTGTAGAGAACCGGAGACCCTTTTTACTGGAAACGAGGCATTCCATCTTGTCCTCATGGGTGACAACCTTTGAGTATTCAAACTCAAAGGTGACAACACATCTGCATTTTAATCTGTTATCAAGATGTGGATGTCTATGGGCCGCAGCAACCACTTACCATCAGGTGGACTGTGTGCTCGTTTGTCACCCTATCCTATAAAAAAACTTATTTTTATTGGCCCTATTTGAGATTCTATACTAAGAAGGAGTTGTTTGGTTTTTTTCCAAGGCACCTATGACAACCATACTAAACCAGTAAGAATTTATGTAGAGTCGTAGTCACTTCCATTCTAGTTCAGAGGTATCTTATATATATAATAGTTTATATAGTCTCTATGCCCTGTATTCTTAATTTATGGCGTTATAACTATCGTTCAAGTGAAGACTAAATAAAATGTGGAGGGTATGATCGTCAACCAGTCGGAAAAATGTGGTGATTATGGCAAAATAATATTTTCTAATGGGAGTGCCTTATGTCCAACATTGAAGTGTTAAAGATCATAAACAGATTCGTTAAAAATATCCCAAATTATCATTTTTGTTTATATGCGACACTGTTGTGTGATTATTTATGTAGCGTATAATATATATAAGCATGTTTGCTAAAAGTACTAACAGGTATTCTATTTGTGTTTTCAGCAGCATAAAAGGAATATTAAAATCGTTTACCTTCAGAGGAAACAATATAAGTACTGATCCTGTTACTATTTGCAGACTTTTTAAAAGGTATAGAAGAAATGATGACGTCATGTCGATGAGAAGTCTGTGCCCAGACGTTATCCTTATCGCTTTAGACTTATCTTAATGGATATTTAGCTGATAGGATTGTCTGTCTGTCTTTCTGAAATGCTTGTAATTTTTGTTGTCTAGTTTATTAGGGATTGCTGCACATTGTGTCGTTGATACACCGTACTAGAATGTGATTTTTATTGCAAGATATTTGATTTGTTGTTTAATGTTAAAGTTATAGCTTACTCGTACATACGGCTACTGCTGCATGGACTCTGATTTCTTTCATCTCTGTTAGTGTACATAATTCTTATACTGATTTTTCAGTTCGATTACATATATATATATATATATATATATATATATATATATATATATATAACCGACATATATAAATCCGTTCTTAGTGAGCGTCTACAGTCCTGATCCACTGAGCGTCTACATTGTGAAATGAGTAACTACCTATAAGTACTAAATTATCAAGTCAATCGGGTGTACAGTTTTAGAGATCTGGTGTTGAGTCAGTCAGTTAGTCAGTGGTGTATATATATATATATATATATATATATATATATATATATATATATATATATATATATATATATAGTGGTCTATGTATACCACTGACTGACTGAACACCAGTTCTCTACAACTATACACCCGATTGACTTGATAATTTAGTACTTATAGGTAGTTACTCATTTCACAATGTAGACGCTCACTAAGAACGGATTTTACGATAGTCCCGTCAAGGAAAAATTCTTGATATTTTACATCTATGAAAATATTTAAAGTTATCGTGCGTCCAGCGAAGCGAGCTGGTATCATCAGCTGGTGATTTTATACTTATCAGAAGCAGGGGCTTGTGTAAGAATATCCACTACCCAATATCATCCCCTGGGTGTCGTAAGCATAAGGGGCGATAGTGGGAAACAAATAAGGAGACGGCAGCAGCGTCGTCTTGCCAATCGTTGCAACTGTGGCAAATATCCCCCCTATGTGGGTGGCTTGTGTTCAGCTGTGGACCTTAATAGGCTGTACCGGTAACAAACAGTGTGAATAATACTCACCAAAATCCTTAAACAAATAGTCCCGCTCAGTTTCCAAATGGTTCCTCCCAGGAAAGAGTTTTATTGCCAAACAGAGTAGTAAAAGCATAAACGACGTTCAATAAGTAATATTGTATCCGGTAAATCCGCCGGTTAGTGGCATTGTTAGAATATCCTCTACCCCACATCGCCTCGCGGGGTGTCCTAAAAGGCGACCGATACAAACAAACCTGGAGATAGGTGGCAACGTCTGCCTGGTGACAGCCAAAAATAAAAACGACGGTTGGCAACTCGCCTACCACCACAACTGTAGCAGAGGGTTTCCTTGTGAGGCAATTCATGGGGAGACCCATGTGCAGCAGTGCATTTGGAAAGGCAGTAATGATGATGATGAATAAGTAATATTTGAAATTTATATTATAAATTATAGTCTATATTTACACCTTGGTAGTTCAGTTGAAAGCTCTTAACTGCGGCGTATCAGAGCCTAGAATTCGAATCCCGCATGAAAGTGTTTGTGTGGGCTACAAATTATACTTCCGGGTTTGGATATTTGTCCAAATGCAATTTAAGTATGTAAAATACCTACATAAGCAAATCCTACTATGGTTGTAATTTTTTTTAAATTATATATTTTGTTGTTCTCAGTCGCTGATCCCTGAAATGAATGCCAAACCAACTCTTGAACGAAAATTCAAACTGACAACGAAGTTTCCGATTTGATCATATGTCTCATCGGATTTGCGTCGGTTAGAACGAATGAGAGCATTTATGTTCGCGCGTTTATCTGGGCCTTTAAGTATATAATAGCATCAGATTAGTTACGACAATATTCAGAAGATGTTACTGTGCTCAAAAATAACTAAGAGATCATCGTGAAATATCTTTTTTATTTTAGTTGCGACAATGTTTAGATGTAACTGCCCTCGAAATCGGCCAAGTTATTATCGTGAATCGTGAATTACCTTTCTTATTTTAAAATAAAACAACCGTGCCTTATTGCTGGGCACAAGTCTTCTCTCATCTGTGAGAGGCATTATGTATTATAGGAGCCGCGGGTTACAGTGCAAATCGTTTTTGACCTAATCAATTTATGTAAATTTAAAAACTTTTGATTAATATAAAATATTTTCCAATTTTTATGTAAATTATTCTCTACGTTATAAAGTCTGTAATTATCCTAGTTACGCAGTAGATATCGATAAGCCCAACAGATCAGTAAGTTGAAGTGATAAGGGGCCTGCCGCTTAGCGCGACGCCCCGGGATCTAGTGAAGAAACATTTTCGAATTTCAGACTCTTAAACTTTCCAAAAGCAATGTAGTGTCACTTGATAGAGCAACGTTGAAAGTGGATCAGGACTGTTCTCTTTGTCAGTTTTATGGAAAGGTCCATAACAATTACAACAAACCGAGTAGCAATGTTAGAGGGATTATTTATTTCATTTCACTATATTTTATTAGTATTTTTAACAACATAGAAGATATTATTCTTGCGATCTCATTAAATCTTACGTAAGTTCCTCGACGGAGTTTTAATTGTGCTCTCATAAGCTCGTTAAACTTAGCTATGTACCAGCGCTGTTGTATCTAGGTTTGTATTTTTAATTGAAATAGTTGCATTTTTTGCAAACAGTTTTATTGATATTATATGTTATTTTTATATATTGTTATTACTTTCCATATAATAATATTAATGTAATGAATTTAGTTCACGGTGGCCAGGTCAGGCTGGCAGCCGGCGTAGGAGTGGATTATAGTGCCCAAGTGTATGCGCAAGCACAGGTGCACTCTCATAGTCCGATGTGACGTGTAGTGTTATGTTACTTACATACCATTTTAACTATTTTAAATTTATTTTTCCATTCTGTTTTCTATTTTCTGCATTCATCTCAAAACTGGATATTTTGCATCACCTTTATTTCCATAGGAACCTGTAACATTTTTAAACCATAAGAACACAATAACAAATCATTTTCACGTCGTATTTTCTCGTTATCAGCACTTTTTAAATCGATGTCAATGGAGTCTACCTTTTTCGGTCTTTTATTTAGTTCTCCGTAACTCTGCAATTTCGGGTTTCGTGCGCGCTGTTGCGCTACTTTTTTTTCCTATATAAATAATATCTCATTTTTCACTTAAATCTTGCAGTTTCTGTATTACGAGCCTAAAACCAAAATTTGACATGTTTTGACATCGTTGTTTATCAGGTTGTCATGGCAATTTTTATTCAAATATCGTTACCGGCCTGATGTTTTTACTTCAAAATACTCCTTTCTTCTTGGCCATTTACAAGAATTTGCTTTTAATTTAAATAATTTCAAATTTAATGAGAATAATTTTCCGTTCTTATGCCAGATCCGTCAAAAAAGGAAAAGAAGCCGAACAATCGGCGAATGGGGGAGTCTGACTTGAGCTTTGATACTTGAAGCATCTCCTAAAGGCCTTTTCCGCACTGCCTCGGGATCCTGCAAGCCTCTGCCCGCTCCTTAAGTCGTCGCCTAGCCACGCCTACGCCTCCGCCTACTAGTGCGCTGTGTTTGCCTACTTCAAGCGCCGCGTGTACCTACTTCAAACGCTGCGTGCCTACTCCAGACGTTGCGTGGACCTACTCCAGACGCTGCGTGTCTATTCCGGACGCTGTGTGTGTCTACTCCGGAAGTTGTGTTTGCCTACTTCAAGCGCCGCGTATACCTACTTCAAACGCTGCGTGCCTACTCCAGACGTTGCGTGTACTTACTCCGGGTGCTGCGTGTACTTACTCCGGGCGTAGCGTGTGCCTACTCCAAGCGCTGCGTGTACCTTCTCCAGACGCTGCGTGTGCTTTCTCCAGATTCTGCGTGTACCTAGAGCAGGAGCTGTGCACCTATCATAGGCATAGCCTGTGCATACTTCGTTGCAGTATCTTTATATTTGTTATTTTTTTTAATAATATTGTAAATCACTATCTTCATTACAACCCATCATCACCTTTTTTTATAAAAGAAACTGTAAAACTTTTCAAATTTTTAAATAATTTATTTTATTTTGGTTGTTTTCGTTGTAGTTAAGTTAGGTTCTTTAGTTTTTTTAATTGTCGCTTCACGACAGACGTTAAACTGGCACGCCCGGAGAGAGATCAGGCGCAAGACCAGCGGCTTTACGTGCCTGCCGAGGCACGAGTATGAGACTCCGCCAACTTCCTAACTCCGGACAGCTACTGAGATTTTCTTGACGGAAAAACTCAATAACTGATTTTTTTTGACCCGACCCGGGATTTTAACCTGGGACCTCATGATTAACAGTCATAACCAGCGTCAGTCAGCGTTTATAACCACTAGACCAACGAAGCAATCATTTTTATATAATAACAGTTTATAATGTTTGATAACAGCGAAATAGTGTTCAGAATCACATTAGTTTTTCTTCACATTCCATTCTACAGGTACCTACTTCTTCTTATTCATCAACCCGCATGAGTCCGTTGCTGAATATCGGATTCTTCCGTTTTATAGAAGACTTGCCCTAACCATCACGCTTAGCAGCAGGCAGATTAATAATTGCAGCTCAAGACATTTCTCGTCTTTGACGCTGCTCAGTGTTAGCGACATTTCTGAGATCTTGGTTTGCGATCCTTAACATTTCTCTGGTGTGTCCCATAGTCGTCACTTAGGACACCAACTAGACGAAATGGGGTGATGGAATCTTTTACACCATTTCAATAATAAACGAATAGTATGTTGTATAAACCGATTTTCTTACTCTTCGTATTACAGCCCTTCACAAGTCCACTGCTGAAGCTGAACATAGGCCTCCCGCAAAGAATGCCATAAAGCACGGTCTTGAACCACCTGCATCCACCTACTTGTCATCTTACCAGGTCGTTCCTCTATTTAGTGTGTGTGGGGGGGGGGGAGCACTTCGTATATAACATACGAATCACATGTTTGTAATATCAAAATAACAGCTTTCAAAATGTTTGTCGGTCTGTTTGTCCCGGCTGATCTCCGAAACGGCTGGACCGATATTGTCGGGACTTTCACTGGCAGATGTTTTAAATAGTAATTTAGGTTACTTTTATTTTAGAAAAATAATGAGGGTTTCGCGCAAAAAAATTAAGTCCCATGAAATCCAATCGATAAATTCCACGCGGGGGAAGTCGCGGGGAACAGCTAGTAATTATTAAAGGTACATAATATGTGTCACTCTGCAAGGGCATAGCAATAAGGTATCGGGCAATAAAGTCCGAGTGCATGTACGAGTAGCCCATTAATTCATTATTAATTGGATGTTTTGCGTCAAATCACGATACCTACAAGTAACGTTCTTAGTTACTTCTGACGGATCGAGTTGTTTTGTTCTCCTTTGCGACAAACAAACGGCTTTCAAGGGTGACAAACGAACACACAAGTCTTGGTGCGTCACTCAAGCTCATAGCGTACATTAGGTTCCTATTTTATTACATTAATGTTCGTATTTGTTACGTTTTGACAAGTTGACTCACCGTTAAATTGAATCATTGAATATATTTCACCAGGTAACACTATTATGAATATAATATAGATATTAGATAGATTTGTATATAATTATTATAAATTAACGTGCAGAAATGTTTTGATAATATTTTATATCTATTATTCGTTTGAAGTATTTTGAATCGAGTTCATGGTATTTTTTTAAACTTGGGTCTCGTAACAGTGACGTGACAAGATGTATCAGAGTGTTTTAAGACGTACGTAATGCCTCGTTTCCAGTAAAAAGGGTCTGAAACACAGCAGCATTATCCTACTATTTTACGCTGGTACTCTGTGAGAGCGTAGTCCTTCCCCGGTCGAGCCGACCCATTCGTGCTACAACTATATTACTAATATAGTTGTATATTATAATAAACTTCAGCATGACTCTACCACGTGGAGAATAAAATTTTTACGAACTAATAGTTAACTCATTACATCAAAAACGTGCCGAACAGAAATTTGATGTTATTAAAAAAAACACATTTTTTGAAATTATTGACAACGATAACTTTCGAACGTATCAACCGATTTTGATGTAATTGGTGGCAATCGACGAGATGATTAACAACAATAATAAAATCTATTATAAAAAACGATTATGCTATAAATTCAAATTATGTGAAA
The DNA here is from genome assembly GCA_036936625.1 of Parnassius smintheus behrii. Taxonomy (NCBI): domain Eukaryota; kingdom Metazoa; phylum Arthropoda; class Insecta; order Lepidoptera; family Papilionidae; genus Parnassius; species Parnassius smintheus. The sequence continues at coordinate 32,200,086 of JAUPFT010000011.1, forward strand.
GAAACACTTTTCGGAATTTTTCGTCATCGATTCCTCTGTAACGCATTAACCGATTTTGAGGCGGTTCGCAGCAATCGACGTGGTTTTCCATGTTTAAGAGCAGATTAGATTTTGGAATTGATACCATGAACCAACAACTTACAGATTTTTTTTAATTCATTGATTTTCATAGCGGGAACTTAAAACTTGGATTAAAAATCTTTTTAAAAACACAGCTGAATAAAAAAAACTGCGTGCCAACTAAGGCAAATATCGCCCCCATGAAATAATCTATGGGAGCGACCTCTGATTAGGTTGTTATGGTAACGGTAAATATAATATAAAAACAACTAAATTTAACAAATAGAACTACGAACTACTTTTTTCATAAAAAAATAACTGCCTCAAGATTAACTATTATTTAAAGCGTCTGAAACGTAGTCACTACTCTGTGACGAAGTTAATCTTCCTCTAACTTGAAAGAAGAGAAATGAATTCAAAGATTTGCAACATTATAATTAAATAGCATTCATCATCCAATTCAAGAACGTTTAATTTCCGAGCACGTCCTAATTGATTTAACATTGTTCGAGCTGTCCATAGAGGACGTTCCGTCTATAAGAGGAAGTCTGATATCGTTCTTGATTCTTTTAGATTTGACTCACAGTCGCTGGTCTGTGTGATTCATAATGAATAAAGTATATTTATACAAGCCTTAATAACTTTCGTATTTTTATGTTTATTAGTGTTAGTTGCCAGTTTTAAGATTGTAAAGGTAATCGAGTCTAATTTTGAAAGCAGATAAAAACTTTTTAAATATGTGGCATTGATCAATAATTTATCGAAATTTTTTTTAAATTTTGGTGCAGTAGCGAAGCCATGGATGAGCGTTTCACCAAAAATATTATTTTTTTTACATAAAAACGCAGTATAATGAAGGGAAAAATAATGGATGGAAATTTAAAGTTTCCAATTGATAAATAATCTTAATTTTACGTTTTTAAGTAAAATAGACTATTTATTATTTTTACGTGGTAGAGCCATGCTGCAGCTTCATTAGTAGTATAGCTGTAGCACGAATGGGTCGTCTCGACCGTGGAAGGACCACGCTCTCACAGAATACAAGCGTAAAATAGTAGCTTAACGTGTTTCGTATGGTGAGTGTAGAGACCGGAGACCCATTGCTAGAAATGCGGCATTCCTAGACCCAGTCCTAGAGAACTAATGTACATGTCTATGGGCCACAGTAATCACTTACCATCAGGTGGATTGTGTGCTCGTTTGTCACTCTATCCTATAAAAAAAATTTAAATAACATTTTATATCAAACAAAATTTGCCCGTAAACATAAATATTTAATATATACATAAACACTCACGCCTGTCACCCAGAGGGGTAGGCAGAGACTACAGACTTCCATTTGGCACGATCCTGACACACCTCTCTTGCCTCCTTCACATCCATACACCTACGCATACATGCTCGTCGGTTAAGGGTACTTCTAATTTGGCCCGTTTTCAGTAAATCGCCAATTTGGTCGATAAATTATCGCCTAGGACGTCCCTTTCCGACTCTGCCATTCACTTCTGCACCATAAATTTGCTTTGTCACTCTTTCCTCATTCATTCTTTCCACATGACCAAACCACCGAAGCATTCCTTTCTTAATCCTGGTCACCACATCATCTTGCAAACCACACTCTTCTCTTATTACACAATTCCTTACCCTGTCATTCAGATTCAGCCCTAACATACTCCTTAACGACCGCATTTCTACTGCGTTTATTCTACTCTCGTGCTTCTTCTGCCACACCCAACTTTCACTACCATACGTTAAAGTAGGGATCAACACAGCATTGTGAATTGCCATACGTGCCTTTTTGGACACATTTTGACTCTTCACAATAGAGTGCAAGGCCCCATTTACTCTATTTCCCGCATTAACATAAATTATATTAAAAGTACGAAGTAACAGTACGTTATTCCCTTCATTATTTTTTTTGCAGAACATCAAAGGATATATATATATATATATATATATATATATATATATATATATATATATATATATATATATATATATATATATATATATATACATAAGAAAAAAATACAAATAAAAAACAAGTAGTGCCAAAGATATGTTGATGTGAAAAATTTTATGATTTCTTAAATTTACGCGAACACTACACATTGAATAAAACTATATTTACGTACTTCCAGATACTTACTGTAAACTCGTTTTGCGTAGTTCAGACCAAAAATTAATATTCAAAAACTGAAGGTGAACATCTCTGTACCCTCCCCCCCCCCCCCCCCCGTGACCTCAGGTGATAGATTCCGTATCCGTAAATATGACAGAAATCGTAATAATAAGACAACCGTAGCAATAAAAAAATGTATTCCAACACAAGTGACCAATAATTTCAATATAATATGTGCTTAAAGCTGATTTTAAAATGGTTATAATTCATTCTTGTACCTAATGCGAATAGCGAATTATTGCTATTATATATGTTTAAAAGGAGTGTAATTTGGTTAAACAACAAAGTTTGCATTCTTGGAATATTATAAGATCATTAAGGTTTAACAACGTTTGACATTGATAAGTAATAACACTGTATTCGTTATAAATTACAATAAATGTTCAAATTTTCTGCCACCAACTCTGATGCAGGCCCTACATCTACGAATAAAATATGGTCTGAGCAGTCGCGTATAGCGTCGATCACTGCTGCTGCCCGGATACGGCTACGCAAGTCTTCCAAGGAATGGATCGGCTTTGCGTAAAATTTTTTCTTAAGACAGCCCCAGTAAAAAAAAAACAGCAGATTAGGTCTGATGAACGTGGGGGCCACAAAATTGGCCCCAGGTGGCCAATCCATCTGTTTGGGTATATTCTGTATTTAAAATGCATGAACACCCGTCCTTTTGCAACCAATACAATTCTCTCACCTCCTCGAACACCGCTTGTAGTAAATTTGGAAGATCGTTTTTAATTAATTCAAAATAACTTTGTCCAGTTAGGTTCCCCGGTAATTCAAATGGACCTATTATTTTTTCGTTTATAATATTATAGTCCAATAATTTATTTTAAATTGATACTGTGACCTGTCATCACGCATAAGACAAGGGTTCTCTAGTTGTCGGCTATGGAGATACATAGAATTTTACTGAAAAACTTCGAGTTTTCTTCCATTTTCTCCAGGATTTGTCGGCAAAACGCAATCTTGCATTATAATCTCATGGTTTAAAATTCTGCGCGTAACGTGATAAGGATGAAATTTGTTGTTTTTTAAAATATGCACTGTCAATTTTCTTATTCCCGTGCATCGAGCTATTTATTGTTCTCGTAAAAGTTGAAGGATCTTGCGCTATTTCGACAAGCACCACGTCTTCTACATCGGCACTGGGAAGAATCGCTACCAGCGCTAGTACCACCATCACCACTACCAGGCATTCTTCCTTCTGAGTAACAACCATGGACTCTTATAAATACTCGGTAATCTGGCTGACGCGTATTAGGGTATCTTTCCGTATAAAGTGCTGCGGCTGCATTTCCTTTGCCTCTGCATTCCCCATAAATAAAATACATGTTTGCATATTCTTGTGGCGTATACTGAACACGTGGGATTTTGTCCACAGCCTAAACAATCCAGTTACAAGCCAAGTCGTCGCAAATATCACCATTCAAAACAAGTCTAAATCAGTAAACAAAACGAATATTTCAGTAACATAGCCAGGTCGTCACGGTAAATACAACAACTGGACACTGATACGAAATAAACGCGCAGTCGAGCAAGTTGAGTGACACACTAATCTCTTACACATAGGTATTATCTATGGCACTAAGTCTCTACTTCCTCTTCCCTAGACTACCTACCGGATTTTTGTACATTTACTATCTAGCTCGCACTCGTTCCAATCATATCCTCTTTGTCTAACGTGGATAAAAGACGAGTGGTGCGAGGTGTAGGTAGCCAGTATGACGGTCACACCACATATTTCAGGGTCAGGTCAGGTACATATTTTTTAAATTTCTGTTAATACATACCTTGTTGTTTCCAAAGCATGTAAAATCATCATCATCGTCATACAGCCCTTTACAAGTCCACTTCTGAACAAGGGCCTCCCCCAACGACTCGACTTCTTGCATGTCTTACCAGATTGTCACTCCATCTAGTGGGGGCGCCCTAAACTACGCCTACCGGTACGAGGCTGCCACTCGAGAACTTTTGACTCCATCGGTTGTCGGTACTTCAAGCTATATGGCCGGTCCATTGCCACTTCAGCTTACTAATCCGTTTGGCTATGTCGGTCACTCTGGTTCTACTGCGGATATCCTCATTTCTAAGTTTATCACGCAGAGAAAGCCCGAGCATAGCCCTCTCCATAGCTCGCTAGCGACCTTCAGCGTCCTCATATGGCCAGCAGTGAAGGACCACGTCTCAGATTCATAAGTCATCACTGAAAACACGCATGGGTTTTGAGGTATACCTGACGAGAAGATATGTTGTTATTTCTCGAATGCTGCCCAGCCGAGTTGAATCCGTCGATTGAGCTCTCGGTCGAAGTTGGACTTACCTAGTCGGACTATTTGTCCCAGGTAAACGTACTCGTCAACAACTTCGAACTTAGTGCTCCCAACAACTACCGGCATAGGTGTGACATGGACATTAAACATCTTTGTTTCGTCCATGTTCAGCTTAAGACCTATCCGTTGGAAGACACTATTGAGGTCATTGAGCATAGTGCTAAGGTCCTCCAGCGATTCTGCCATAAGGACTATATCGTCGACAAATCGAAGATGAGTGATATACTCGCCATTGATGTTAATACCGTATCCTTACCAGTCCAGTAGCTAAAAACGTTAATAACGTCTTCCAATGCAGAGGTGAAGAGTTTCGAAGATATAACGTCACCCTGTCTTACACCTCTCTGCAGTTGGATAGGTTTCGAACTCTGGTTCTGTACTCGGATAGCCATCGTAGCCCTACTGTACAAACACTTTAGCACTTCGATATACCGACAGTCAAGTTGGCACCGCTGAAAAGACCGTAGTACTGACCAAATTTCGACGGAATCAAAGACTTTCTCATAGTCCACATACGCCAGGCAAAGTGGCAGAGGCTTTTTACTGGAAACGGGGCATTCCATCTTATTCTTAGGGGTGACAATGCATTCGCATTTTGATTCTTAATAGAATATGTCTATGGGCCACAGCATCCACTTAGCATCAGGAGGACTGTGAGTTCGTTTATCAGTTTATCACCCTTATACTTAAAAAAAATAACTCTGTTATTGTCGTCATCGTAATCTTCGTATTAGCTTTAGTCGTAATTATACGTTTGTTTATTTATATTTTATTTACATTGCCTTGTATCTGTAAATATGTAGCATTATTTCTTTAAGCTTTTGGTTGCATGGAGGAGATCGCTCTGCAGCAATAAGGCTGCCAAGTTTTACCTTCTACTTAAAATGCTCTTATGTTTACAATACTTTTTGGTTTGGGGTATGCAACAAAAGTATATTCATTCATTCGTCGTCGGTCTTTTTAGAATACAGTAGCGGAGAAAGTATTTTTTTAAAATGTGCCGTCAGGCATAAATGTTTCAAGAGAGTTGAACCTCATCACGCTTCTGTCCTGGTTGTTCTCTTCGTTAATCATTAACCCTTCTCGGTAATTTGATTTTCTCGATAATTTACAATCGAAAAAGTTGTAATAAAAATATAAATCATTAACCCTTCTCGGTAATTTGATTTTCTCGATAATTTACAATCGAAAAAGTTGTAATAAAAATATAAATGCTTCCTAGAAGCTTTGGACATTTTCTCCAACGTATTATGTAGAAAGTGGACAGTCACAAACCGCTGTACAATTTCTACTGCGTTACTCTCAGGGAAAGCAAATACATTACGTTGTACTAGCGTGATGTCAGTTTGTGATTATCGTTATATTTAAGTATATCGCCATGAGTTATTTACACATTCAATAACGTTGTCACGTCAATAGGTATGATTGAAAACCTGTTAACTCTAGTAATTTTTTCTCTCCATTTATCCACAATTTTCCAAAGGAGCAGAATTCATTATTTCAGTGAAGTGTTAAAATTGACTTCTAAATTAATAAAAAAACCTTTCGTGGTCTTTATTACACATTTATATTTGTTGCAATAAATTATCTTTGTGGCTTTCCTAGAGGAAGGACTATATATGATAAAATTTTAAAGAGTTTAAATGATGACTATAAATAAATATATAGGAAATAAGGGTGACAAATGAGCACACAGCCCTGAACTACAGCTACGTGTGGCCCAATTTAAAAAGTCGATAAACTTTTTATTTTATATTATATGAAATGAATAGTGCCAACAATTCTCAGTAAATTTTAATTTGAATTCCAGTGCACCACGTTTCTGGTAGCGCAGAGATAATGCTTACGTTACAATATGCGACATATGTATTACAGCACGGGAACAAATGGAGTTCGTTCCTCATCGGCATCTATAAAAATTAGATTGCAGTATTAAATGATGATGTTTTAGTTGTTTGGTGGTGAAAAAAAGTAGCATGAGGAATTCTGCAAACCTGATAATATTTTGAGGTGAATTATATAAATATTTTAAAAAGTTGTCTATGCGCTCTATAGCAGCGTGTGAGCAGAAGATATGCTCCAGATATTAAAAACGTCGATGTATTTATTAAAATAACAACATTTTTACTATCATCATCATCATCATTACAGCCCTTCACAAGTCCACTGCTGAACATAGGCCTCCCCAAAATAATGCCACAAAGCACGGTCCCGAGCCACCTGCATCCATCGACCCCCCGCATATCTTACCAGGTCGTCACTCCATCTAGTGGGGGGTCGCCCTACACTACGCCTACCGGTACGAGGCTGCCACTCAAGAACCTTTCTTCCCCATCGGTTATCGGTTCATCGAGCTATATGGCCGGCCCATTGCCACTTAAGCTTACTAATCCGTTGGGCTATGTCGGTCACTCTGGTTTTACTGAGGATATCCTCATTTCTGAGTCTATCACGCAGAGAAACTCCGAGCATAGCCCTCTCCATAGCTCGCTGAGCGACCTTGAGCGTCCTCATACGGCCAGCAGTGAAGGACCATGTCTCAGATCCGTAAGTCATCACTGGCAACACGCACTGGTTGTGCAACCTAGTTTTTAGAGATTGAGGTATACCTGACGAGAATATATGTCGTAATTTCCCGAACGCTGCCCAGCCGAGTTGAATCCGTCGATTGACCTCTCGGTCGAAGTTGGACTTACCTAGTCGGACTATTTGTCCCAGGTAAACGTACTCGTCAACAACTTCGAGCATAGTGCTCCCAACAACTACCGGCATAGGTGTGACATGGACATTGAACATGATCTTTGTTTTGTCCATGTTCATCTTAAGACCTTTTACTATAACAATGACAAAATTTGTTAATTGATAACAAACATCTAGTGTTTTTGTTTTAGCCCGCACCCAACTTAGTTCTATGACTAACTTCACACATTAAGCAAAATTCAATTCTGGTTCGTTATTCCAATTATAAATTCTACGCGACTTGTGTTACGCAACGTAATCAAGTTCTGCAAAGTAAGTTCATCATACATCATGAATTTTGAAAGGACTCCTTTCAACTGATTTGAAACAGGCAAATTGCAGGCATAAAAATTTACTGCATAAACGCAAAAAACGTGAAATTGCGTATTTTAAAAGTGCGTTACAGGGAACTCCGTTAACGTGTTACAGCATAGTTAATTCTATTTAATTCTTAAAGTGCCTTAGTACCTAGTAGTTAAAACACCGTGCTAGTGAAATGTTAATAGCACAGAATAATTACGAATACTTGCTTAGAAACCTCTTGTGGAATATTGTTTTCTTGAGAACAATTTTAACAAAAAATTATGGCGACATTGTAATTTTAAGTTTAACAATCTTTCAGTTTTATTTAAAAACTTACGGTTAAAATTTTAATGAGGTCGTTTAAATGACATTTACATATTTACAGCTCAAGTTAACATTAAAGTAATTTAATGGTTCTACTCGAGATATTTACCAACATTCATTTAGTGGAAGAGGCAAAACAGCTTAATTTTTAATTTAAATGTACCATTTATTGCATTAGAAAGACTTGAGAATAAAAACTACAGTCTAAATTAAAAATGTAATGTAAAATATCTGACGGCTTCATGGCGCTGTGGCTTAGCTTGAGTTGCAGCGCTGAGGGTCGCGGGTTCGAATTACGCGTAGGACAAATATTTATACGACCTACATGTAAATATAATTGTTCCGGGTATGAATGTTTATCCTTGTGCAATTTATGTTTGTAAACTGTCTACGATACCGGCGAAAATGTCAATGTGGGTGGTTTAAACAAAAAAAAAACAACTAATAAAAATATTTAATTTCTAAAACTATTTATAAACAATTAATATTGAAAACACGTACTTTATGTGAAAAATTTATCGGCATCAGTGCTGTGGATTTTTTTAAAAATCTTTATATATAAAAATTACGTGTCACGTTGTTTGTCCGCGATGAACTCCTAAACTACTGAACTGATTTCAATGAAATTTTGCACACTGTGTGGTGTGTGCAGTTTTTCCAACTTGAGAGATAGGGTGGTTTTTAAATCGATAAGTAACCATTAATTTTTTATTGCGTATTTAAGGATTTTGTACAGGAAAGTCGTCGGAAAGGACAGAACAACGTCTGCCTAGCCAGCTAGTTATTTATAAAGATACATGTGTACATCATAATATTTCTCAATCCATTGTAATATTAAAAAAGATATTGTTTAGAGCTTTTCTGTAACATAATATAAAAAACATAAACACTCACGCCTGTCACCCAGAGGGGTAGGCAGAGACTACAAACTTCCATTTGGCACGATCCTGACAGACCTATCGCCTCCTCCACGTTCATATACCTACGCACTAAGTAACATGATTTTATTAACTTGGCCGTGTAGTGGCGACATTAGACAATCCATATCATCCCGTGGGTGTCGTAAGAGGCTACAGAAGGAAAAAAGAGATGGGTAGCATCTTCCTCAGCAATATTTACTGTGGTTGCCTAACAGCTTGCATAGTGTGGCAACTATGGCAAATATCCCTTCTACGAGGCAATCGATATCGAGGCCTATGTTCAGCAGTGGAGTTTTGATAGGCTGATCCACTTCTTGAACATATAGTACAAGTTACAAGCTAACATCAGTCGTCAACATTCAGGTTAATTCCACAAAGTGTCAGTTTGTGGCCATTATAGTTGTTAGTCCCCGTAGTTAACTACAGTTGTCCTTCTTTAGTATTTTAAGTTACAAGTCCGCGTTGTTTGTATCACTTCAAGAATTTTTCTTTCAACAGGAACAAAGAAAATGCAAATTCAAACGTTAGTGTTGCTTATAATTGATTGCGCAGACTTCTGTTATACTGACGCCCCTCACGATCATAAACAAACAGGAGTGTCTTCTCGATTCTCGAACTGCATAAGTTTTATTTTTGGTTTGCGCAAATATGCTATGTCTTCATTATTTTAGGTCTTTCAGAACTCTTTGTACGCTGTTCTCTGTATTGCTGTTCTCTGTACACAATCGATTTTTCACCAAATATTTGAAATATAAATTTATATATCAGAGTGACTCCCACAACTGTTTTTTGTTCTACGGTGTATTCTACACTTGTGATCCCCTTCTATCTTCTCTACGTCAACTATATGAAACATTGAAACATTAGGCTGTGTTTCATATGGTAAGCTTAGAGTATTTGTTATTGAGTAAACAAATATTTTTTAGATTCGTAATAAATGAAGTAATGATAAAATAAATACAAAGTTTTTATGTAATGGAGCCATACTGCAACTAAATAATGGTTGTAACATGAATGGGTCGGCTCGACTGGATAAAGCCATGCTTTTACAGAATACCGGCGTGAAATGGTAGCGTTTCGTACAGTGTGTGTAGAAAGAGATCTTCTTTTTCTGGAAACGAGACATTCCATCTTAGTCCTCATGGGTGACAACGCATGTGCATTTTGATTCTTAATCGAAGATAGGTACAGATATCTATGGCTCACATCATCTATTTAATATTTACCAAAAACTCAAACTCATACTCGAAACATAACCTCAAACATACACTCAAACTCGAACATTTTATTGCGTTCATGTGGTTACATAAATAGTTCTTAAGTTGGATATATTAGAGCCAAACATGAGCCTTGATAGGGCGCAATATTATATTATATTATGTTATATATGAATTTAATCTAATCAATTTAGAAAGACGAATTTCATTTTATTTACTTAAACTACTTACTTAAACTACTACATTACTTTTAGGTTTAATAAACATTTGCAATATTTACAACGATATTAACGAGGTATACATATTCAAAGTTAACAATTATTATTTTTCACCGAAAAACTCTGACAACGAATAGAAACTTTTTTAAATTAAATATTTTTAAGCTCTCTTTGAAATTTATACGACGATTCTTCTTTTTGTAGACATTTGGGAATTTTATTATAAATTTTTACACACATACCATGGGGTCCTGATTTAACTGTTTGTAATTTTGTGATAGGTGGAGCTAAATTTTTACTAGGACGTAAAAAATGAGGCCGGGAGTATATTGAAAAGAGGTGCATATTCTTTGTGTGCAAACAAATGTGCATACTTCTAGTATATATATATATATATATATATATATATATATATATATATATATATATATATATATATATATTTTTGTAAAATAAACAATTTATTTACGTCTGTGCTATTTCCCCACAGTAAAATGCCGTACTTGAGCCATGCATGGGCATAAGCATAGTATGCACACGTGGCTGTTCTTGAATCTGTAACTTTTTTAAGTTCGTATAGTGCATACGAGAAACGGGATAGTTTAGATGATACTTTCTTTATGTGTTCTTTCCAATTTATACCTGAATCTATGTTTATATCTAATAATGTATATGAATCAACACATTCTAATTTAGTATCGTTGTAAGAATAATTTATAGATAGGGGGCATTTTTGATACGGCCTAAATTGTATTATCTTAGTTTTTGTGTAATTTATGACGAGATTGTGATTTTTTAACCATTTAGAGATATCTGTAAGTACACTATTTAGACAGTTATTAAGATTGCTTTTAGTATTATTGTCGAAAGGTATGACTACAGAAAGATCATCGGCAACAAGGTACAGGGGGCTTTGACTATTTTCGGCAAATCATTAATATAAATTAAAAATAATAAACAATCGAGCATATATGTTTCTATTTATCACTATACATTTACACATCTACCATAGTTAATAGATTAAAGTCGACGTGTAGTCAAAAAGCTTTTCAAATTTTCTACCGACACGTATCCGGCCAACAAATTTATTGTTCGCTCCGGAGCACGTGCGGTGCGGCGTGCACGCTGCACGTCGAGGCGTGCGCGTCATTGGCCCCGACCCAACTCCTGCTCGATCAATCAGCTATATTTGTGATTCACTTTAAAAACTTGACATATAACACCTGTTGTTAGAAATTGACGCATACACATACATACTTAAAATACATTAATTATATAAAATTTCCTGTATGCTACGAAAGTCAATTTAGATTCCAGTTCCGCACCGAGTTCTTTCAATATATTTTTTCTCAATTTTATTCCACCACAAATACTGCATACATTTGGGCAGCACAGTAACTGTTGATGACTGATTATGTGATTGAATTAATATTTAATATGGCCGTTTTATCCAAAACTGGCCATTGAACGTTTTTATAAAATACTTTTATAAACATATTTTTACGATGTATAAAATGTTGCTTTCTTACGATATAGTAATGCTTGACTTACCTATAATGCTCGGGATAGATGAACTATCTACACGACACACATATATAGTTTGGTTAGTTATCATTTCAGAAAAATTATCCTCTCAGAAAAATCGGACCTCATGCAGCGATGGAGTGAATTTTATAGAGAATTGTATGCGTGTCATGATCTTAGTGAAGGATCCGGGGGTGACGCCGTGACTGGCACGCCAGACACGGACCTCGATGACACTGAGGTCATCAGCATGAAAGAGATTGAACGTGCGATTCGAAGTTTGAAATGTGGTAAGGCTGCGGGACTAGACAGAGTTACTGCTGAAATGGTCAAGTACGGTGGGCCTCGCGTCTGGGACAGCTTTCATCTGCTGTGCAATTTGTGCTGGCGGACGGGAGATGTCCCGGATGATTGGCGATCCGCGGTCATTGTGCCTTTATATAAAGGTAAAGGTTCACATTTTGACTGCGGGAGCTATCGGGCGATCAGCTTGACCAGTTTAGCAAGTAAAGTTTATTCGAAGGTTTTGACACGCAGGATGCAAGAGAAATCGGAAAGATTCTTATGGGAGGCACAATGCGGATTTAGACCTGGAAGAGGATGCACGGATCAAATGTTTTCTCTCCGCATGATCACGGAGAAGCTTCTGAGTGTTAACCAGAGGATTTTCTGTGCTTTTGTGGATCTGGAGAAAGCATTTGATAAGGTTATAAGGAAGAAAATGTGGGAACTGTTGCCGGGATATGGTGTGGATGGTCGATTGTTAAGGGCTGTGCAGTCACTCTACTATGACTGTAAAGCCTGTGTGCGGGTAGGGCATGACCTGTCACCCATGTTTAGCGTCCAAGCGGGCGTAAAACAGGGTTGTGTCATGTCTTCCTGGCTGTTCATACTGTATCTCGACAGCTGTTTACAGAAGCTGAAAGATAGCTGTTTGGGTGTGAAATTGGGTGACATAAAAGTTAATTGTCTGCTGTATGCTGATGATGCAGTGCTTATTGCACCATCAGAAGCAGAACTGCAGGCATTAGTCACGTGTATGAAAGAGGAATGTGAAATTAAAGGTCTCCGTTTGAATGCTAATAAAACTAAGGTTCTGGTATTTGAAAAGGACGAAGAGAGAACGAAATGTGAAATATGGGTAAATCAGGAATGTCTAGAACAGGTAAATGAAATTGTATACTTGGGGAGTGCTTTCAGCCGGGATGGAAGATGTGATTTAGATGTGGATAGGCGTGTCGCTGCTGGAAACAAAGTCAATGGTGCCCTGAATGCATTAATAAAAAGGCAAGGCGTGGTGAAGAGTGCACGCCTTGCAATACATAACGCAGTGTTGGTACCGACTTTGTTATATGGCAGCGAAACCTGGGTATGCCAGAAGAAGCATAAAAGCAAGTTGAATGCAGTGGAGATGCGATCTCTTCGTAAAATGTGTGGCGTTACCATAGCCGACCGAAAGCGAAACGAAGAGATTCGCAATATGGCAGGATTGAAAGTTGACCTTATCACAAAAATTGATAGGGGCGTACTCCAATGGTTTGGACACGTTGAACGAATGAGTGAAGACCGAATGGTGAAGAAAATATATAGAGCGAAAGTAAATATTAAAAGGTGTCGAGGTAGACCGAGACTAACTTTCGAAGACCATGTGAGCAAATTGCTCGAAGAGGGGAGGGTCAAGAGTACTCGGATACCTAGACGTGCATGTTTGAAGAAGTTAATGAACCTGAAAGAAGCGAAAGAGGTATGTAAGGATCGTGACACTTGGCGATCTGTTCTCTCTGGCTACCCCGTTAGGGATTGTGCGTGACGATAAGTAAGTAAGTAAGTAAGTAAGTTAGTTAGTTAAGCGTCCTCCAAGCATTTGGCCGGGTTTTTTTTATTAATAAGCCAGTGCTTGTCTACAATTAATTTATTTTATTGGATATCATATCAAATCAAATGAAAGAATTAATATAACGCTGAAAATTATAAGAATAAATGACGTCCGCGTGCAGCGCTTCGAGGAGATGGTGTAACCGATTAAACGGTAAGACATAGAGAGGTCGCGTCTTTACTAATATCGGAAAAAACCTTGAAATTTCTAGTAGTGGTGAAACAAAAAGATGGCCGCTATACCAATTTTAAAGAGTTAAAAATCGGCAAATGTCAGGGATAGTTTGATGGTACTCGACCAAATGAGACCGACAAGGGTCAACCGCTGGCGATATAAAAAAATTAAGATGATGGCGATATAAAAAAAAAGAAGAGATGGAAGAAATTTCACAGTAGTACCCGAGCAACCTGGGTTTGATCCCCGCCCGGCTCCAATTAAATGGTTAATTGCAATTTTAAGTGCTGATTTACCACGTGCTCGGCGGTGAAGGAAAACATCGTGAAAAAACCTACCTGTATGAATAATAAGAAAAATAAAAATGTTTCGAAGACGTGAACGTGAAGTTCGCTTACTCGCACTGGGGCAGCGCGGCGGACACTTCCTTGCTCCAAAACCCTCTCAGAAATGAGAGATCTGTGCCCAGTAGTGGGACGTATACTGGATTCACCTTTTTAAATTTTTTGTTTTTTTAAATAAGTAAAATATATTGTGTCATGTAATAAATTACCGGGTATAATTTAATAAAAGCTTGTTTTAAAAAATGTTTTTACTATTAAGCGCTCTTATCTTCTTAAATATTTATGTTCCTTGATAGAAATGAATTTGAGTATAATAAATGAGCTTAACATTTCACAATTTTTGATACAATAAACACAAATGCTTAAGAAATAAGCTTAGTGCATTAAATGTTATATTTATTTTTATCTGCTAATGACGTATTCTGGTACAAGTGCACCGTACAAATCTGGTATACTAGTCGCCGGTGTTACCTCTTATGTTTAATTGGATAGTCTCTTTGAACTTTGTTTTGTACTTGCTCTGTACTTAAAACTTACAACACGCGTATTAAATTTCACCATAAAACGAGTTTTTTAACTCATAACACAATAATTTAAAAATGTTAATGTCATCATCATCCTGATCATAGATATTATACTTTTTACGTGGTAGAGCTACACTGTAGTTATTATGGTTGTATCATGAATGGGTCAGCTCGACCGGAGAAGAACCACGCTCTCACAGAATACCAGCTTAAGATAACAAGCAGCTTAATGCTGCTGTGTTTCGTATGGTGAGTGTAGAGAATCGGAGACCCTTTTTTATTGGAAACGAGGTATTCCATCTTAGTCCTCACGGGTGACAACGCATATGCATACCATACCATAGCAACCACTTACCATCAGGTGGACTGTGTGCTTGTTTGTCACCCTATCCTATATATATATAAATATATATATATATATATATATATATATATATATATATATATATATATATATATATATATATATATATATATATATATATATATATATGATTATATATCATTATCATCATCACAGCCCTTCACAGGTCCACTGCTGCACAGGCCTCCCCAAGTAATGCCACAGAGCACGGTCCTGACACCACACCTGCATCCATCGACTTCCTGCATGTCTTACCAGGTCGTCACTCCATCAAGTGGGGGGTCGCTCTACACTACGCCTACCGGTGCGAGGCTGCCAGTCGAGAACCTTTCTTGCCCATCAGTTATCGGTTCTTCGAGCTATATGGCCGGCCCATTGCCACTTCAGCTTACTGATCCGTTGAGCTATGGCGGTCACTCTGGTTTTACTACGGATATCCTCATTTCTGAGTCTATCACGCAGAGAAACTTTTAGCATAGCCCTCCCCATAACTCGCTGAGCGACCTTGAGCGTCCTCATACGGCCAGCAGTGAAAGACCATGTCTCAGATCCGTAAGTCATCACTGGCAACACGCACTGGTTGTACAATCTAGTTTTCAGAGTTTGAGGTATATCTGACGAGAAGATGTGTAGTAATTTCCCAAACGCTGCCCAGCTGAGTTGAATCCGTCGATTGACCTCTCGGTCGAAGTTGGACTTACCTAGTCGGACTATTTGTCCCAGGTAAACGTACTCGTCAACAACTTCGAGCATAGTGCTCCCAACAACTACCGGCATAGGTGTGACATGGACATTAAAAATGATCTTTGTTTTGTCCATGTAAGCTCCTTATTTTTCGTTTTAGAAATATAAACCTGCGAATATTTTGTGTATTTAACCGTTATATGAAACTACCTACACCTATAATATTGCA
The DNA here is from genome assembly GCA_036936625.1 of Parnassius smintheus behrii. Classification (NCBI taxonomy): domain Eukaryota; kingdom Metazoa; phylum Arthropoda; class Insecta; order Lepidoptera; family Papilionidae; genus Parnassius; species Parnassius smintheus. The sequence continues at coordinate 32,216,098 of JAUPFT010000011.1, forward strand.
AAAGGTACTCAGATGATTATTCGCATTAATATAGGGGCTAATGGCATGACAAATAACAATCCAAATCCTTCCGTTTTCCGTCCCTTTATTTCCGGTTGTAGTTATTGGCGGAAAATATAGGTTTCCGGAAACATGGATAATACGTACAAATTTTCTGTATGGGCAAATTAATAGTGTAAAATAGTTCTACCTTACTTTAATGGATACCTTTTGTTTTTAGGTATTATAATTATAATCCCACTATTATAGTATAGACGTTTATATAAAATATTATATCTAAAACTATAATTATTAGTAAAAAGAAACTTATTAATTTAATTGTGACTATTCAATTATTAGACTTTTATAGGAAGTAATAGATAAGCGGTTTGTTCAAACGCTAACCTTACCTGCATGCGATCAGCCCTGCTGCTGGAGAATGAAGCACTGGCAAGGAACTGATGGTGAAAAATCTACCCATGAAAGCGTGAAACAAATTTCATAGGGATCGTAGCTTTGGTGCTCTACCCTCTCCAAGCCTTCTATCCAGCATGGTGAAAATCGGCAAATTTTTCAAGTAACACTTCTCTGACTGGCGCATTTCCTTTGTCCAGTAAGAAAAGTTGTTCGTTGCACACAGCTAATGCATTTTTGAAAGACCTATGTCCAATAAGTAAAGTAAAAAGTAAAGTTGCAAGCGTATATACGTCCAACTGCTTGACACAAAACCTTTCATTTCAGTAGGCTGCATTAGAGGCTTTTAGGGCAAGGAAATGTCCCAGTGTATGTTGGTGGTCTTGACATATCTTTGGAACATTATTTCTTCAGACTTGTAGTTTTCCTCAGAATATTAACCTTCTTTGCTAAGCAATACATAATTTAATTTCATTAGTGGCGGTGGGGATCGAAACCGGATTTCTTGCATATTGTGAAATTTTTGGCGATGTTTCAGCCCCTGAACTACAACGGCTCCAGTAGTAACTACAGTTAAAGACGAAGAAGAAGTACATTTGCTTATAAGACTTATGAAGCTCGCGTATGGTAGTGGTGTAAGAAAACCCATACCTCATTTTCTGACAATTAACGATTACGTCTTTAAAATATAATACATATTAAACGGAACTTCTTACAATATGTGAAAAGTTATGACGTTGACATTAGCTTATTGTTTATTTCCTTGCAGTATTCTCTTCGCGGATATCGTGGGCTTCACGGTGCTCGCATCGCAGTGCAGTGCGCAGGAGTTGGTGCGCCTTCTCAATGAGCTTTTTGGACGCTTCGACCAGCTTGCCAACGTATGCATATTTTGATTATTTAACTCTAAGCTTTGCATCAGCAAATTCACGAATTTTAAGATATAATTTAGAAAAAATTAGATACCTACTCGTAGTATTGAAACAAACTTCGAAAATTATTTTTTCATTGTGTTTATGTTCTTTATACTATCCACACTCTAAGCTGTAAGAAAACATCCTAGATGTTTGATAACTTTGAAATAATTTGCAAAAATTTTTCATTGATCATGACTGGTACAAGAACAATAGACAACAACCACAGAAATCTAAATAATAAGTCTCAGTAATAGACGCTTTTAGTCTTAGCTTTAGCTTTTAGACGCTTTATAATTAGAGAAAAGGGGATATAATAAAACGTTAAAGATAAGTATATCCATTTATCTTTAATATCCGGATCTTTTGGAAACCAGGAATAATAGCATTGTATTAAATAAACAAATGTATAAATAAAATGAATACAACATTATACAAACAGCAAATATATAAATATATGTATGGGTGACATGTTTATCATTTTTTATTAGTTTTAAAAATCTTTAACTGACGTCATGTTGTTTGTTATTTTTCAGTTACCCGGTGTCTTACAGATCGAATTTAGTCTACTATCCTTACAATACAATTGCTTATCCTTAGAATATATTAAAACTATATTAAAAATGTTATAAAATATTTATCAAGTAATTTAAAAGTACAAACGAACAGATAATCGCTGATAAACGGTTAACGGTATAAAATATTTATAAAGAGAGAAAATAGAGAAGGTGTAAATAAATATTTAACGAAAAATCACATTTCATACCCGTTTCGGTAAAACTAGGTAAGCCAAACATAATGATTATGGATACAAAATAGTAGTGTCACGTCACTCACTCCTGTGGCCGTGTTCTTCGAAATTAACGTACGCGATAATATTTTATTGCCATACTATAAATTCGTCGCTGCTTTAAGTTGTCGTACTTGTAAACATGAACTAGGTTAAGAATCAATGGATATTGAAATGTGAAAATAATTACATTTTCGGAGACAATCGTAGTACTGGAGGCGAATAATTTTATTTAAGTATATTTCATTAAAAACAACATTATTTAAAACACTAAGTACTTATTTATAAAATGTTATCCCTTTATTTGAAAATTAGCAAGTTGTGGAAGAATTTCCGTAGTTGGATATGCTTCTAAACACCATTTTACGTCTATGCGTCCGAAACAACACTGGTGACCGAAACAAACGTTCCTCACGAGCTTGTGGCCTACGAGTCACATGTGCAGCGACAAGGTCACGCGCTAGAATTCTATTGCCTTAATATTTAGATTTTTGTGACAACAACAAACAGTTTCAAGAAGAGTTTATTAGATGTACATAGGTAATATTTAAAAACAGGCGAAATAGTTTAGATGCTATAGGTATTTTCGAGAGTTTCTCAAAAATTTTGAGACATCACGGCCGTACGGTGGTAAAGTAAAAATACCCATCTACACATGTAAAAAAATTAAAAATCTATCTAAGTAGATCCTCCTCTCAATTTGTCCTACGTCGAACTAAGGACCGTTCTTTATCTGCTCTTAAAAGTCCAGTGCTGTATGTACATGTGCCCTTCCCATTGTAGAGAGGTTCTGCCTAAATCGTGACGATGGCCACGTAGGATTGTTGACGTCGCACACGACTCATCTTTGAAGCGCTCCCCGCCGCCAGATTGGATATTTTACGCCTGGCGTAATAATTATATCGGACTCTATTGGAATTTATAAGTTCTTTCAATCTAACGACAGCCATGGGACGAAATGAGACATTCGCAAACAAGAGTAATAAAGAATTTTTTTTAATCATAGCGCCTGCTTTAGCTACTATTTTGCAAGAGGCCTTTCTATATCTTCATATATAATAATAGAAACATTATCTAGTATAAGATGCACTTCAGTTTTTTAACAATAAGTTTTGTGGTTAGGATAATCACTGCCTCCGCATCAAGATCTTAGGCGACTGCTACTACTGCGTGTCCGGGCTGCCCGAACCGCGCGCTGACCACGCGCGCTGCACTGTCGAAATGGGGCTCGACATGATCGACGCTATTGCGTGAGTAATTCCTATAGTTATAACGCTACCATTTACATTAATATCGAGATCCTCAAATAGCTTCGCATTTTATTAGGAATATGTAGTCACAAAGAGCCGTGGTAGCTCAGATGGTTAACGCTCGCTGTAAATATAACAACGCGAGTAACCCGGGTTCGATCCCCGCCGGCACCAATGATATTGTTAAGTGCTGATTTACCACGTGATCGGCGGTGAAGGAAAACATCGTGAGGAAACCTGCATGTCTGAGGAATAAGGAAAAAAATATTTCGAAGACATGTGAAGTTCGCCAAGACGCATTGGGGCAACGTGGCGGAAACTTCCTTGCCCTAAAACCCACTCAGAAATGACGGGAGGCCTGTGCCCAGCTGTGGGACGTATTATAGGCTGTAACTTTACTTTACTTTATGTAGTCACAGGAATTTAATTTAAAAAAACCCTCCTAACCCAAACAGTAAATTTAAAATTTTACCATCATCCATCCATTTTACGATTGCGTCCGCCACTGCAACAACAATTGAGGGGTCAGGTGGATTACTGTAGGAACTATAAAATGTAAAATTACTTAAATGGGATGGAATTATAGTATAAACCCTACAAAGGCGTAAATTGTTTTTTTAAGTCATAGGTCTAATGAGTAAAACCTGATCGGCAAACGATGTGATTGTCTGTAGCCGACTGGTGATGAAATGTCCAAACAATAATGCCAGACCCAAATCTTACATATCTGTTTTGGAGAACAGCATTGTCTGTCAGAGATCTTGTATCAGCACTATTATGTCCTTTCTTAAATAATTACCAAAAACAATTATTATAAGTAGAATCTCATTTTGATTGGAACTGGAATTTTTGAGCGTAGTCTTATAATTATATTAATATTTTTATATAATTAATACAACACTAGGAAACTTATCCATACTAACTAATATTATAAATGCGATAGTAACTGAACTGATTTTGATGAAATTTTGTACGGAGAAAATTAGAACTTTAGAAAGAGACAGGCTCCTTTTAAAATAATGTGGTGAAAGAAGCCTATTTCGGAAGGTGTTAAAATAGGGAGTGAAGGTTTGTATGCAAGTCTTTCATTTTTAAAGCTGGAAAAGTAAAAATTTGGCCTATAATTTGTGTATTATTGTGTATATTGTTGTAATAAAATGTTTTAGTAATTTTTGAAAAAAAAAACTAATAGTACTACTAGAGTAATAGATTCTTTATCTTTTCATATATTCAACAATACCTAAAAATAAACCTTACCTTCAGTGGCACGATGGCAGTCCTTTTGTGTTTATACTTCCTCACACCTCCAATGATAACATTTTTTTGTTAGGTGCAAGCCGCATTTCACCTGGGCAAAGCCGCGGGCATAACTAGTTTAAATTATAATTTATAAGTTATATATAAATTATGAAACAAAGCAGAAACAACTATAAAACTGAAACCATCATTGTTAGATTAATTACCGTTAAATGGAACAATAATTGGCGTTTTTTTTTTAATTTTTAATGAGCATAAAACTATGAATAAATGTTTAAGGTGCCGTATAGTGTGGCGTAAAAGAATCCACATCTACATATGACCCCGTGGGCCGTGGGTGTCGTAAGAGGAAACAGAATTAAACTTAAACTTAAGATAAGCTGACAAACGAGCACACAGTCCACCTGATGGTAAGTGGTTGCTGTGGCCCATAGATATCAACAACTATCCTCGTCTGCGAATCAAAATGCAGATGCGTTGTCACCTGTGAGGACTAAGATGGAATGTCTCGTTTCCAGTAAAAAGGGTCTTTTTTCTGATAAAAACGCGATAATATTTGAATAAGTACTTCGGCTGCCGACTTGCTTGGCTGTGTTGGTCTGTATTCAGCTGTGGACTTTGGACGGGCTGTAACTAATGAACGTAGTATTGCCAAATATCCAAAAGGAAAATATCGATCAGGCTCAAACTTAGTTTTTTATCAACATCATCATTACTAGTCTTCACAAGTCCACTACTAAACACAGGCTTCCCCCAAGCAATGCTACAAAGCATGGCCTCGAGTCACTTGCATCCATCGACTTTCGCATTGCATCTATCACCAGGTCGTCACTCCATCTAGTATTTTATGCCAAGAATTTTTAATAATCACTAAGCGAAATTGTAACATCATAACATTCAAGTCCACTGCTGAACATAGGCCTCCCCCAAGGAATGCCACAAAGCACGGTCCTGAGCCACCTGCATCCATCGACTTCCTGCATATCTTACCAGGTCGTCACTCCATCTAGTGAGGGGCCATCCCACACTTCGCCTACCAGTACGAGGCTGCTACTTGAGAACCTTGCTTCCCCACCGGTTGTTGGTTTTTCAAGCTATATGACCGGCCCATTGCTACTTTAGCTTACTAATCAGTTGGGCTATGTCGGTTACTGATTCTACTTCGTTCGTTCTATGCGTGATAAGGGTATATATCCTCATTTATAAGCTTATCACGCGAAGACACCCCGAGCATAGCCCTCCCATAGCTCGCTGAGCGACCTTGAGCTTCCTCATACGTCCAGCAGTAAAGGACCACGTCGTAGATCAATAAGTCATCACTGGCAATACGCACTAGTTGTACAATTTCGTTTTCAAGTTTTGAGGTATACCTGACGAGAAGATTTGTCGTATGTTATAACAGCGTCACTACAAATCCGAAAACGAGATATTAGGAGCAACAAAGTAAATTTAACATAATGTAGATTACGTTCCATGTCGCGAACACGCGGTCGCATGCGGGACGTGCAACAGAGCGTGTCGCACGCTTATCAGCATGTTGGTATTGGCAGCGAAGGAGCCCTGCGCTAATTTCACTGTCACGGCTGTGGGCGAGCCCGATACGATTACTCAACCTATTACAATTTATGTATAATTTTATGTAGAAGTAAGGGTTAATAACACAATCCGCCGGATAGAATATAACATACATCTTTTCTCGATTAAGAACTCAGACAAACAAAGGAAAGACCAAGCACTGCATATACGTTTCAAGTGACGCAAAAACTAAGCAATTCTATGCTCAATTTATTGTAAAAACACGCACTTTTTTACGGGTTAATAATGAAACAAAAAAGAAAGAAGTTTGCATGTGAATGCTTGTCAAAAAGTTGAGCATGGATTTAGCATCGATTGAAATGTACGCAACGCTCCGTAGATCTTTCTTTGGTTGTCTGAGATTAAGAATCAAAATACAAATGCACTGTCACCCACTTCTTTGCTATTAAAAGAGTTCTAGTACCATCGTTATAACAATTATAAGTAGGCTAAAATATATTATTTTAACATATAGACAACAATTTTATTGGTTTTCTTAGTGTTTCTCTAGTCAGAAAGTATAATAAAATAATTTATTTTTTTGTTTATATTATTATCATCGTTTTACTTTTAAATATCAAAAGCAATACGTTTTAGATGTCGTTAGAAAGAAGCTAAATTTAAGTTTCAGATAATAGTTAAAAATTACAATTAGGGATGCCTCGATACGCCCCTTTTGCCGATACGGTACCGATACCGATGTTTATATAAAAATATCGGCGATACCGATACCCATACCGGTTCGCTTATTGAACTCAAAAATGAAAGTAAAATAAATAAAACACAAGTCAGGTATTTTTAATTAATATAAAAAGAACAAATAACAGGATAAACTAAATACAACCGTTTAAAACTATAGAAAAGTTGAGATTATTTAACAGTTTTAGTAATTAAAATTAATATTAATGAGATTTTTGTTTTAAACAAAAAAACAAAGTATCCTTAAGTTTTGCGGAGATAGGCGATTTCGCAAATCTGTTTGAATAATACAGCTACGTTGGAAAATAGTCTCTCAGATGCGACAGAACTCATTTGAAAACTAAAGTACTTCTGCGCCATTTTTTTCAAGTTTGGGTATAAGACGTCATTGGGCCAGAAAACGAACGGATCTGCGCCTCTCGTCTTTCGCCTTTCTTTGAGAGAATTACAGCTCAGAGTAGACAGAGGAAACAAGGAAATAAGACGCTGAATAAAGCGCGAGATTTCCCCGAGCATAGTTAGTTCGTGCCTCGTTTGCAAAGAAATAGACAAGACAACACGCATGTTTACATTACATTTTAAAAGCACTAAATTGGAAAAGTATCGTTTCGGCGATATATCGCCAAACTTTGAACATTGCCGATATATCGGTATCGATATCGGATGCATCCCTTAATAAAATACTTATCTACATAATATGTTACGCCGTTGTTATTGTATAGTAAACAACAAAAGTCAATCAACAGTCGACACAAGGAGCGACCGCAAACCACTTACCTCAAATATACACAGTAATCTATGCTCAATACCGTCATATGTTTACGACACCATCACGGTTAGTGAGGTTACCTACCCGCCTGAATTTAAATTCGGTATTATATTTGAATAACTAGATTAATATCCTGATTACCAGGATCTAAGCTCCACCCTCCTCCCTAAAAAAAGCTAAAAATTTTCTTGTACGCGAGCAACCCAAATTGGATCCCCAACGCCAGAAATAAAATTGTCAGTTGCAAATTTAAGTAAAATAAAAGAAGGAAACCGAAATGTCTTGTGTATAAAAATATTTGGAAGACTGGACTTGTTGGGTCCATTACTCTCTCAAAAATATAATGGCCTGGATGTTACAGCATATGACTTTACAATGCCTCGGTTAATTTCAACCATAAAGACGTTTAATCAGTCAATTAATATATTCTTTATTGTACAGACGGTCTTATCACTCTGGAAGCGATTTCTTCCAGACAACCTTTGCTTAACAAAGTTCTGTCTGTACAGCGAATTGCAAACAGGGAAGGTGTACATAAATTTGAAAATTACGTTTAAAAAAATTATAAATATGTAAATACACACAACATGATGACAGTTGAGGATGAGTAGGATAGATACAATTAAGGACGGCAATTATGATGGGAAATATTAGAGTTCCCAGTAATATGTTTTGAGTAGATTTTTGAAGGAAAAAAGGGACTGAGCACGTCGAATATATAAAGACAAGTAATTCCACAATTTTACTAATACAATTAATTTGATTAACGGTCATAAGTAATCTTATGCTTTTAATAAAGTCATATTAACTAGACAAGATGATAAAGAATTTGATGAGATCCAGGAGTGTGTCTGGGTGTTACCCCCATAGCATCCGCTAAGCAACAATGTACCTACTGTCGTATTCTGGTTTAAAGGTTATATAGATTATGAAGCATACTAAACTTGTCGTAATTTTCGTCCAACTCAGACCAGACAACGAATCCGCTTTGTTTATATTTGGCTGCAGGTTCCGATCGACTGGAGTGGATACTTACCTTCGAAGATTGACTCGATCATACGTCACTAGTATTATAAGAACACGTTTTCGGGGCCTTTCTTTAACTACGGGGACAACTTTTGTATTCTTTTGATGGTAATCAACAGTGCGGGACATTTTATAATGCCTAACGTGTAGGCGCTTCAATATAAACACTCTATCGCATCGCAATGACCCGTTGCAACGGTTTTGCGTATGATCAGAGATAAGCTTACAATATTAGTGTTACGGAATCTATACTACATACACCAAAAGCAAAAGTTAACTACTTTATAAAAATTTTAGCGTCGTAAGTTTTAACAGTTTACAAAAACATCGATAAAATACCGAAGAAATGATCGGAATTTAGCGTTAAAATTTACATATTTTTAACATAAATCCCTTCAACACGTAAACTTATACTCACTTTAACAAAAAAGCGTAATAACAATGCAATTAATATCTTATCACCCTCGTTATCCATTTCTGAAAATTTTCCTGCTAGCTTGAGTCTTTAATGGCAGAACTCAGTGAGTTTGTTTGAAACCAGTCGTGAGTCCTACTCAACCTACATTTACATCGATGCAAAAATATTTTCATGAAATATGTATGATTGAAAACGTTTCTTGCATCATGTAATAAAAGTTATGGGAGGCAGGCTATACATTCGTCAATTACATTATTTTCTTCGAAAACGCAAGAATTATTTTATAGGTTAGTATAATATACTTGTAACTGTTGACAGGTTAACACTAACCTTGTAGGTAGGTACTTAACGATGTAGGATGTACCTTTTTTGTACGTCAATAGCCCTATTAAAATATTAATTACTACTTTACAAGTTTTTAATTTTATAAAGAAGTTTTATATGAACAGTACGTTATGTATTTTAAAGAATCTTGTAATTACTACGCGTTGTTTGTGAATACTAATGACTGCCTCATTGGTCTAGTGGTCATAAGCGCGTCTGCTGATCATAAGGTTCCGAGTTCGAATCCCGTAATCTAGCCTGGAATCATGAAGTTGGCAGTGTTTCACTTGATCTCCATCTCTGGTCGTGTCTGACTTTGAGAGTGAGTGAATAGATAGTGCACCCGTGCTTGCGCGTACATTCGGGAACTATAATTCTGCTCTTCTCAGATAAATAGTCACCCTTAAAACTGATCTTCGCGTCCGAAATGATATCTATGGCACATTAATGTAATATTATGTACACGAAAAACTCACCGTTGCGTTGTGGTAACTTAAAGCGATGTAATTAGTTAATTTAAAACTGTTTATTGTCAAACTAAGTTTGTACATTTTTCTAACAGATGAGGATGAGGCTTGTTAGTTATCTATGTTAGTGATAAAATATAATAATATGAAAAACATTAATAATAAGTGTTTATGTCCGTGATCGTCGTCACGTCACTCGTCTTTTAGCGTGTAAATCGATGAATTTTGTTAAAAAGTTCAGAATCCTATCCTATCATTCTTAGAACTCCGCTAGTACTCCTCCGAGAATTTATCTGCGTTCGCGGTTGCAAATATGCCCGAATCGCAGCAAAAGTGGATCAATTTAATGGACAAGAATATGTCTGTTGTGAATTTAACATTTATCAATCTACCAAAAGGATAAAAAATAAAAGAAATATGGAGAAATAAGGGTAGATCCCTCTTAGTTATACTGCTAGATCTTCCCGTTCTAGCAGTATAACTAAGAGGGATCAGTCGATATTTCTACGAGTCTCACTGTCGTTATTATGCCCGTTGGGAGTAATTCTTCTAGTGTAGGCAAGGAAAATCGTGGTGCGGAGAGGCTGCCCTGTGTTAATTACATTGGGATGGGTAGTGTCGGGTCCTTCACGTTACGCCGATATGTGATTGTGGCGGGTACATGTTACGGTGAATCGAAATGTATTGCTCTATACTGAATGTATGTTGCAGTGCGCTGTTTTCTTGTTGATAATGATCGGTTGCGTAAGCAGGAGGGCAAGTTGAGGAGGAGGACTCTCACACCTTTGTCATTTTTGGCAATTGGCCTCCAGAATGGTTTCTGATAGTAAGGAACCGAGTAGTGTTCTTTTATTTAAATAATTTTGAGAATCATTTCTAATGGTAGTTATTTTGTATTATATGTATATATTATGATACCTTTTTTTTTAAATTTCAGTCAGTTAGTCAGCTGGCTCTTTCCTAAAATGCCACTCCCTTAAATCTGCCGCCCGGTATCACGCATGGGCCCAAACACTACTAAATATTATATTATAAGCTTACCTAAGCTAAGCTTAGCGGGAGGTAAAATAAAGAGTTGTTATTATTATTTAAAACCTTGTATTTATTGACACATAAAATTTATCAATTTATCAAAACCGTCGGTCATTCAAAATAGTTTGGTCGGTGTAAATTTCAATAACAGCTTATTAATTAGACGAACATAAATTGTTTTATTGGCTAGGAGTCGTAAAAACTATAATAGAAGCTGCTTGGAATTACCAACAAATACGCCAACGTCAAGTGTGCTTATTATTAGTGCAACGTAATATACCTGCGTGTGTAATGTACGGCAGGCAGAGGAGAGGAAATAAACGGGTACATGAGAGATATGAATGCATAAAAGTCGACGCATTGAATTTGAGGAGACCGTGTTACGTCGAAAGCTTCATTTCTATGTAGCTTTTGACGTAACACGGTCAACGCAATATTTCTATACTCATTTAAAAAAAAGTAACGCCTAATTGTATTAATTGTTTGAACCGGAGACCCATTTTACTGGAAATACGGCATTCCATCTTAGTCCTCACGGGTGACAACGCATTTGCATTTAAATTCGTAATTGAGGGTAAATGTAGATGTTCATGGGTCACAGATACCGCTTCTGGTGGCGGACTCTGTGTTCTTTTGTCACCCTTATTTTATAAAAAAATGTGTACAAGGTCTCTTTGCAATAACAAAAATATATGAATTATAGGAGATCCTGTAACAAGATAAGTAGTAATTCTTGTATCCAAATTTGAAGTAGGCAATGGCTTCGGTTTGCCGTGCAGTGGCAGCTCAAGAGAACTCATCGCTCCATTTTGTCCCGTGGGTGTCATAAGAGGCGACCAGAAAGGTCGGAATAATATTTTGACTTCCGATAGATGGTGGTGTACCTAACTCATACGTCAGACGTTAAATACCCAAACAGACGATGGGCAGCGTATAAGGTGCGAGACGTCGGGATAAACACCTCCAAATCATACAGTGCCATTCTAATATCACAGCAAAATACTGTCTCTTCGAACTGTTTAATACCAAGGTTGGCAATTTATGCAAATACTCCATACCAAAGCCTATGTAGAAGATTTGGAGTGACATATGCCCAACAGTGAATAATTTACGAGATCATATATTTACATTACGTATTTGTTTATAGGCTACCGTCCCCGGCAGGAAAATTTTCCGTACTACTTTGATAAAATTAAAAAGATAGTAAAGCCATGTACTTATAAATAAAATCACAAATTAGTTGGAAATTATGAGTTCTTAAAAGTATAATTCTTGTGAGAAGGCCACGGTGCGCGTCAAAAATGTAATACTTGGCTATAAACTAGAAACGTTTATCATTAGTTTTGCTTTTTATTAGTTGTAGCAACATACTTTATTGTTCTTTTATGCTTGTTTGTCGTTTACATTCTTGTCAAGTGTCTATTTGTAGTAAGTAGTTGTTTTGTTACCATATCGTTCTGACTTAATAACTTCATTCATATATTTTTCCCACCTTTAAGTCTACTAAGTCGTATTGCCGGACATCGCCTTTCCTGGTGCTGGGAGGATTTGTAGTCACGCTTGATGGTGCGAATTAATCTTCGAATCGAATAGTGCGAACATTAATCCTTTCGATTTTATCCTGCTCTTTGTCGGCGGTTTGGGTATTTAAAACGCGCCGTAATTAGAAGGTTATAGGTACCGCCGTCCCTATCTGAAGCCTTTTTGATGTTTTTGCCATTTCGCATAGTCTCCTCTCACCACACCCTAAAATAATTAATCGTCTCTTCTCTCAAACTATGTCTTAACACCTTTTTAGTTTTTGAAGTCAGATTTACTTTAAATTAAGTTTTTTTATTTGAAATGTTGTTTAATTTTAGGATATATATATAACATAATTCAATTAGCTGTGTCTGACGCGTGGCGTCGTTGCCTACTTCATCTATAGAGATTACAATGTAAGCAACAACATTTCAACTGGATTATTTTGTACTTAACTTTTTTTAGGATAGCTTGTATGTATATAATATAAGTTTACACGCTACATTTCCTATAGACTGTAAAACTTGTCACGGGAAATAAATGTTAGTGGAGTTCTCTCATAGCGCTATCTAAAAGTCTGAATTTAAATGGATCAGGCAATTTAGAACTACAGCAGTGCGAAAATTTGTGGGTCTAATATATTTACGTTTTTAATCCGCTTATGGTCGTATCGAAAATTTCTACATTAAATTAGTTGTGTGTATCTTTCTCCTGCTGATATCATTAATTAATGATACTGACTTGACAACTTACTGTAGTATGTGTACGTGGTTACTGCGGCCTCTCCTGCAACCAACTTCAAAGGAAGAAGGCTTCAGGTGAGTGCCACATCTGAGCACAAAGATGAAATTCCTCACAGTCTGCAATTATACTGGTCCTCATTACTATAATATCATTCAGGGAAAATGTTTTAAAAAGTTCAGAAGGCCAAAAGATAATTCTTTATCTTCCAGATAGATAATCCATTTATGTTTGTTTATGCTAAGCTTCTGCTAGCTAATCCGGTTGTGATGGAGATGACTTAGGCCGGCCATTCAGAATTGCATTTCGAAAATCCGTTTCGGAATATCGATTCGGGAGTTCGTAAATACATCACACACATACGTTTATTTCCCTTCGGAATAACTAAACTCGGTTGGGAGACGCTAACCATTGACTACATCCTACCAGCAAATATGGACGCCGATTTTCTAATTGCGATTGCATTGTTGCTGTATCATTATTACTGTGTGCATGCCCTTAACTCCCTAAGGCCGGCCGCTTGACTGTTTATACACAGTGACATAGTGAGGAGATTTCATTTTCACCATTTTGGCGCTGATAGCAGAAGTGAGCGTCCATGAAACTAATTATAGAGATAGGCCAGCGTGACAAAATATATCAATAAAAGTTCTAAACCCTCTGTTGTACACCATTCTATTTATGTATCATTTTAATATGTATAATGCCATACAATAAATAATGTATCAATTAATACATATGTCGTAGAAACTTTATACTTCATGTAAAACAAAAATCAACGCTGCGTTAGTCTATCTACGTAAATATAGAACGGGTTTTGTTCCGGGTTTCACCATTTGGTATATATGGTTCATTCTAGAGGTTTAAAAATCCAATGGGTAGGAAAAACCGGAATGGAGAAAATTAATAAGCTGCCAAAACATTATGCCTATTTCAACAATATCTACACATACAATTAGAATTTTACAAACCACACCACAAATCATTACCGTCATAAATCGCAATAAATTTGTTTCGGAAGCCGATTCACAAGTTTTATGCCTTTTCTCGCAGTTGTAGTATATAGGGTCAGTTGAAAACCTGTACATTAATAAATATTTGATAATTAGCTGTTGGCAGCGACTGTCGTTGTTGTAAACAGATTTAGTTAAAAAAAACCATCGATACCTATAAGTATTATCAAGAAGGAACTCGTCAATCCTATTGAATTTTATTGTTTATCAAAAATAGGTAATTTAAAGTTAAACATGTTAGTACTTAATTACATTTAATAAGTTATGTGACAGATTTCTAAGTGCCTATATTATCAAATAGTTCTTATTGTTTAATATAAATGTAAATTAAGTTGTGGAATGTGAAAGTTATGGAATGAACCCTTAGTTGTGGAATGTTACTACACTTCTCTTCTTTTCTACATTATCATTGTTACTAAAATACTTTTTATTATATTACTAACATGAAACATAAACGGACTACACAACACACTCATTTTCACGGTTAAAACTTATAAATACTTTTACACGTTTTGAACTAAAACAACGGCCATTTGCAAATTACGTACGTCAAATTTTGTTCACTGTACATTCAATGGCGGCACTCAAAGTCGGCAAAAACGATTTTGTAGGATATGGCCCATCCAGCGTACTAGTATATTGTATATATGGAATTCAGAGGAGCAAGTTATTTGATTTTCTTTTGGATTCGCAATTACCTCTTTTATACTTTCGATTAGCTCATTGTTATTTTTATTACTGTAGGCGTATCATGTATTAGAAGTGTTTGTACACAAAATTCATTTTTCACAACAAACAAACACTTTTGTATTTGACACTTTTCCTATAAAAGTAAAGTAAAGTAAAGTTACAGCCTATATACGTCCCACTGCTGGGCTCAGGCCTCCCCTCATTTCTGAGAGGGGTTAGGGCAAGGAAGTGTCCGCCGCGCTGCCCAAATGCGTGTTGACGAACTTCACATGTCTTCGAAAATTTTTTTTTCTTATTCCTCAGACATGCAGGTTTCCTCACGATGTTTTCCTTCACCGCCGAGCACGTGGTAAATCAGCACTGAAAATTGCAATTAACAATTTCATTGGTGCCGGCGGGGATCGAACCCGGGTTACTCGCGTTCTGTTATATTTACAGAGAGCGTTAACCACTGAGCTACCACGGCTCTACTACTACTTTTCCTCTCTACTACTTTTCCTATAACATGCATGAAATAATAACTCAACTATGACGATTTAGTAATTCTCTTCAAAGAAATAAGAAACAATGTTTTTATTAAATATAGTCTTTGTGTTAATAGCGCAAAAGGACAATGATACAATAATTTCAACTACAACTTCACAAACAATATTACAAAAATTGTCCACTCTATTGAATGAATACGCTTGGGAAACTGGCATCAAGCATCATTAATTAAAAGCTGAGTATCAATTAACACAGCCGCTGTTAGCGAACAGTCCCGAGAGTTATAAATAGCGATCACATAACATGTCCGGCTACAAACATATGCTATTGTCTATTGATAATGACGTTCAGAATGCGCTGCAGTATGTGGTGCAGAGTAAACAAGCGGCGGCGGCATGTTAACGCCCCGCTGCAACAGCTGTTAGCTTTTCAATGCTACGAACAAAGTAACGAAACGTACACATAACTAACAGAGTCTGTACATAAACCCTGTAAAGATTTCATTTGTCCTTTTCTAGTAAATAAAATTGAAGTGTCTGCTTGTAATGTTAAAATAACAGCTTTTTATTAAATGCATAATATGTATGTACATTATACGGTACTTATAACAGTTCTTTTTAATTTTTGTCGGTCTATTTGTTTGTTCCTGTTTAACTTTGAAATAGCTTGACTGATTTTGACGAGACACTATGACTGGTAGACATCTGATGTTAAAAGGAGTAACTTAGGCTACTTTTATTTTAGAAAAAGAATTAGGGTCCCTCGCAGAAAAAAGAACATGAAATACAATCTTAATAAATTTCACGTGGTCGAAGTCGCGGGGAATAGCTAGTTTATACTACGATTAATTTTCATCTAGTAGGTATGGTTTACTAAATTTTATCACTTTAACGACGATATTAGCTAGATATATTAAGCTCTACACGTGGAAATTTAAATTGGCTTCCAAATATTATTGGTTGTTGTTGAGTTTTGTTGTTTTGTGTAAGTTGGCAATATTACTAAATAGGGCCAACGTAAGTTATGATAACATATTCTTATTGGCTAAATTTACATAAAGTGCAAATGAAATGTATACTTAATTTTAAAATATTTATACGTAACCAATGCTACTTCAATAATGTTTTTTTTTATATGATAGGGCGACAAACAAGCACATAGTCCACCTAATGGTAAGCGGTTGCTGTGGCCCATAGACATCTAAGTACATCTATCCTCGATTACGAATCAAACGAGGATGCGTTGTCACTCGTGCGGACTAAGATGGAATGCCTCGTTTCCAGTAAAAAGGGTCTCCGGTTCTCTACACTCACTATAGGAAACACAGCAGCAT
Source organism: Parnassius smintheus behrii (assembly GCA_036936625.1). NCBI lineage: Eukaryota > Metazoa > Arthropoda > Insecta > Lepidoptera > Papilionidae > Parnassius > Parnassius smintheus. The sequence continues at coordinate 32,232,796 of JAUPFT010000011.1, forward strand.
TAAACAACTATTTTACGCTGGTATTCTGTGAGAGCGTGGTCCTTCCCCGGTCGAGCCGACCCATTCGTGCTACAACTATACTACTAATATAACTGCAGCATGGCTCTACCACGTATAAAACGTATTAGACTTATAACTGATATCTTCTTCAAAATGCCAATCTTCACCTTCAAACAGTACACCCAACTAACAAACGAATGAGCCTCTGCGGTAAAAGATAAAAAAATAATTACTCACAGAATTCAACCGTGGACTGCTGCTGGATACCGGTACGTTGTGTTGAGTGACGAGAACCGGAGATCTTTTTAAAACTAATAGCAGGGTATTCTAATATATCTTAATCATCAGGGGTCACAACGTTACGTTTTGAACATTAAGCAGATGATAGAAGTAGATGTTAGTGCCCAGAGGCCACAGCACCCACTTAACATCTGGTGTAACACCTCCAGACCGATTTTCGGTCACGGCGGTCAACCTCAACGGAGTCTAGCCATCGGCGCAGGACAGGATTATAGTGCCCAAATGTATGCGCAAGCACAGGTGCATTCTCTATTCCCTCACTCTCCGATCCGATGGGACGATAAACCGACACGACCGGGAGAGAGGTGAGGCACAGGACCAACGGCTTTACGTGCTTTTCGAGGCACGGGGGTGAGACACCGCCAACTTCCTGACTCCGGGCAGCTACTGAGAATTTCTTGACAGAAAAACTCAGTAATTGATTTTTTTGGCCCGACCCGAGATTCGAACCCAGGACCTCATGATCAGCAGTCGCACTACTACAACCACTTGACCAACGAGGCAGTCTGGTGTACTACATGTTTGTTAGACAGACATAGACGCAAGGAAACTGACCAGATTCGCTACGTCCGCGCGTATGTTTATAGTGAGTTAGACTCGGAGCTCGAATTTATTAAGTGATAGGAACGTTAGATTACCGAGGTCGTGCACGCCGCGTTTGAACGAGTGGTGAGAAGAGCGATATGCGCTCAAACAAGTTATCGTAGCGATTCTGTCGATCTTCAAATATTAAATGCGGAGACGGTGGGTTAGACTTACCTACAGACTCTAACATAATTACTCAGCGTGAGTGCTTTGGTGATTGTCTGTGTGAAAGATCAGACGTTAAAGTACTTGAAAATATTTTTGACGGTGGTGGGCAAGATTCAGACTGAGATTCGACGTGGAGGGCCGTATTTGCTTTCTGTAAATCTGTAATTGTCAAGGAGTAGGCTACTAAGGCACAGAACAAGTCGCCCCAAGCTTAGGGTGGTATACTGGTGGTCAGCAGAAATCGCACAGCTCCGTGCGGTTTGTCTACGGACTCGGAGTCAGTGCACCAGAGTCCGAAGGAGGAGGAGGCGGCCTCCGCCTGAGGAAATAGCCAGACTCTACTGGACATTCCGCGCGGCTACAAAGGAGCTGCAATTCGTCATTTCCACGCAGGCCTCAGTCCTGGAACGAGCTCCTGGAGGGACTCAACGAAGATCCTTTGGGGCGCCCATATAGAATGGTGCTGAGTAAACTCCGACCCTGGTCGTCCCCCTTGACGGAGACTTTAGATGCGGACCTGCTGGATCCTCTTCCCAGAGGACCGGTCAAGTCCCTCAGGTCATCTGCCGTCTTCATGGGAGTGGCAAGATGAGATGGGGGTGGCCGTCGAGGAGCTGGACCGAGCCATTAGCCACTTAAGTCGCATCGCTACATATCCATTCGGGTTTTCCCGCGTTAAATAAGACCATGTCATAACTGGTTTTGTATTAATTACTTTACAAGTCGACTATAAAATTCCCCTACACCACACCCTCGCGTTTACGGGCGTGACAAGGTAGGTACTTGTTGTTGACGCATAGACAAACAAAATATTTAGAGCGGAATTAATGTGCTACGCATACAATAAATTGGACTAACCGACTCTACGTACTAAAGAAATATGTACGAGCTAATTTACGAGAGAATCTTCGAGATTAGAATGTCTTAATGCTTTTTAAAACTTCTCAATCAATGATCCAATTTTAAACTTACGATCTTCGTCTGCCGATTTAACATTTTAATGGTTACTCGTTATTTTAGTGGGTATTTTTGGTTTGAAAATAACTCACACTTTAATTTATAATGGTTTATTTAGACCGCCTTGCGCCTTAAATGGTTTTAATATCCTTACATGTTTATCAACAACGTAGGTCTCTGCGCATCATCGTAATTTCTAATAGTGCCTGATGTCGAGGCTTTGGTACTATGAACACTCACATCCTGTATGGAGGAAAATTTCGTTTTGTAACATAACACTTTTATCATGCTTTTGTTATAATTTTTAACAAAATGATTGTTATAAACGAATACCGAAATTTATGCTATTTCAATGCATAAAATTATGTTAAGTTATTACAGTTTAAAATATTAAAGAAAACACTTCTTTGTACGATTAAAAAAAGCTGAATACGTTCGACCCTGCAGGCCATCACTGGAGCTTCCCGCTACACACACACACACACACACACACACACACACACACGCACGCACGCACGCACGCACGCACGCACGCACGCACACACGCACGGACGCACGCACGCACGCACGCACGCACGCACGCACGCACGCTGGCACGCACGCACGCACGCACGCACGCACGCTGGCACGCACGCACGCACGCACGCACGCACGCACGCACGCACACACACACACACACACACACACACACTTCCCGATTTTCAGTTAAAAAACTTTTCAAAAAAAGCTTTTCAAAACAAACTAAGCGTATTAACACTTGCGTTAAACTTTTATTGAGCGTACGGAACACGAAAACGTACAATAAAGAGAGTACTCGTTGCCAAGTTTTAAGTCATTCGTCTTTCGTTGTTTTGTCAACAGCGCTAAAACCGAAGTTTATGTGCTATGTCATTCTATTTTATAAATAATTTTAACTATTTTATAAATAATTTTAATTATAGGTTTTAACGTGGCAAATTTTTGTTTCATTGCTTGGTATAGTGCATAAATCAACCAATGTTTGAGTTATGCACATTCTTCACTGTGAATTAACAATAAAACAGAATTGAAGAATAAATTTGTTTTCAAAAGCATTTTTATGTAAACGTGTGAAAACTCCTCAACAGTGCTTTTATGTTCTTAACGTTTTAAACCAATATTTTTCCGGCTATAACGAGTTTTAGTTATTATTTAAACATGTTTAATACATTATCTTATAAAAGCGACGTTATCTAATGTGTAATGCTCACCTCCTTGTCTTGACGTTTTCGAATTCATGTAAGAAACTTCAACCTTAAACAGTATATACTAAAAATAAATTATTAATTTTGTTGTCTGATTATGTAGTCTGATGTAGTCGCGCTCTTTTTTATTACGTAGTAGAACCACTATCTACATTTACCCTTTATTAAAAATCTAAACACAGATGAGTTGTCACCCCTGAGTTCTAAGATAGAATGGCTCAATTCCAGTAAAAAAGGATCTCCGGATCTCTACACTCACCATACGAAACACAGCAGTATTAAGCTGCTATTTTACACTGGTATTCTGTGAGAGCGTGGTCCTTCCCCGGTCAAGTCGACCTATTCGCGCAACAACCATAATATAGCTGCAGCGTAGCTCTACCATGTATGAAATCATAAAAATAAAACTTAAGTGTCCTTCTGTAACAACGAAATAACTACCTTTTATCGAGCACAGGGGGTTATTTCTATCCCATTGAGATATGAAAAATCTGAATGACTGAGAAAAATTGTACAAATTTTTAAAATTCTAGTCAGTCTTTCCATCAGTCGAGGTTTTGATTTGGCTGAATCGATTGTGATGAAATATACAATATTTAAAAATAGCCGAGGCACTGGGTTACTGCTAACTTGCTAATGTTCGTTTAATATCGTTAACAAATCGGCCTGTTTTGGAAATGCTACTAGTAGCTTTATCAAAAACTTACTTTTTTCAAATATACAAAACTCTCATACTAAAAGAAGGTTATAAATTGACATATCAACAATTCATATTTCTGTAGTGATATACTACAGAAATCGCAATAATAATCTGGTGGGTATCTATACAGTTTTCTCATCTGGTTCGGTTCTATAAATATATAATTATAAATGAAAATGAAAAGATTAATGTAGATACATAAACATCAATAAAATAAAATAAATACATAAATAAATAAAAGCCCAACCAGATTGAAGCTCTCGGCAGGGGAGACCAAACGGCCAATGCTTAGGTGGAAAGGGAAAGAAACCGGCGGACGATGCGGGCGGTATCGTAGTTCGTAGAGCACCGTCTTCTGCATTTGAGCGCGGAGCGGTCCGTCACGGAGTCCCAGTCGCCTCAGATGACCCAAGAGGTTAACTGGGATTAGCCCATTCGCAGAGACGACTACAGGAATAATTTCAGTCGGCAGACCACCACACATGTTGGTCACCTCGTGAGCCAGGTCCAGATATTTTTTTTCTTATCTGATTCGGCTTTCACTAAGTTCTCGTCATATGGAATGGTAATGTCGATCAAAAATATCCTTGACTGTGCCCGGTCTATCGGCTCAATATCAGGTTTATTCGCAAGAACAGTCCTGCGTGGTCATTTTCGAGCACGGCTTCCGGTAAGTACTTATAATTAGTTAGTTTCCGATCCACGAGACCGTATTTCAGAGCCAGCTCCTGGTGTAGAATCCTGGCTACTAGGTTGTGTCCATGCAAGTACTCAGAGTTAGAACACCGGAACGGGAAATAGGCAGCCTGGAGGTCGCCCTTTACGCGTTCTTCTGTAACGTTGACGCCCAGACGCGGTGCCATTTTATGGTGAGGCCATATGCACAAGCGGGCCTTTGCACCTTCAATTTTTGCCGAGGCACAGCACTCACACCTCTTGGCAAGGTGCTGACTGACTGCACTGACGTAGCAGTTTTTACACATAACCGTCACATCAGCGGGCGAAGGGGTCATCACTTCTATAGTAATAATAAGACAATAGAAATGAGTTAGCGCTCGATTACTTCCAAAACCGATGTCGCCACATCTTACCGTGTCTTAAACATACGCAGAATGCACAATGTTATCTAATGTTTCACATTACATTGCTTGGCGAGTTTGTCAACGTAGAACAAAAGCAGCAATGGTAATTGTACAATACGAAAAGTAATAAATGAGTTTACAAAGGTAAATATTATAGTAAAGTATTCATCTAGATGTAAATTAGTAAAAACAATGGTTATGCCTTTATTAGTTGAATTACACCTCCTTGATGAGTTTTTAAAATTAATTATACTGCAGTTCACCATTATAAATTTATAATAACATAAACTCACGCACAAAATGGTGAATTATGTTCGACAACACATGATAGCGGCGACAAGGTCTTCTTCAATTAAATTTTAATTAAATTCTAAACCCTTTTTATGTATAATTTTAATACAATGCCATACAATGAATAATGTATCAATTAACACTTATGTCTTAGACACAAGCTTTATTCCTCATAGGTATAAAAAAAATCGACACCGCGTTAGTCTATCTACGTAAATACCATTGGGTATATATGGTTCATTCTGATTGTCTTTATAATTTAGTCGATTTCTGTGACTCGTTGTCATTTATAAAAACAAAAATTATTTCTTAAACCACAACACGCGAAAACACGTAGAAGAATTATGTAGGTATATAATATACCAAGAGATTCAGAGGCAGAGCTCCCGTTTTTAATTTCAGTTTGATCAACTCGAATCCGACCCCGTTGCGGTCAACACGAAATTTGTTTGTTTACATAGAATAACTAATCAAATAAATAACACTAACGTAGATTAGATTTCTCAAAGAAAAATATTTTTCTGAAATTGTAACAATTGTGTTTTAAATTTTAATCAGTATGATGGCGTGTCGCTTGTTTGGAATAGCCAAACTTTCCCCAGTCATCATCAAACTCGTATGATTCTGTAAATATATGCATCTATAATACAATATTAACGTCCTCCTAGTACGTCTTAACCAGGACAACGTCCACTAGTTATGTGTTTAAATTCCTGCTATCCGACTAGAAAACATAAAGAACGAAGGACTTCGACCTTATTTAGGTGAATAAAAAATTAATATAAAATTGCACAATTCGTTACAGATCAGTAGTAGAAGCGACGGATGTGCAGTTGAACATGCGCGTGGGCATCCACACGGGGCGGGTGCTGTGCGGCGTGCTGGGGCTACGCAAGTGGCAGTACGACGTGTGGTCCAATGACGTAACGCTCGCGAACAACATGGAAGCAGGAGGAGAACCGGGGTAAGTTATTGAATAATGTTAAAATTACGATGCGATGTACCATTCACAGCTCCATCACCGTTTACCACTGTTGGGGTTGTAGTCAAGCACTGGTTTATAATCATTAAATTATATGTACTACGTTCTAGAGAAGCTATTCCAAGCAAATAATGTGCACTACTTTGTATCCGCGTATGCACGGGAAACAGTAACGTCGCGCATGCGCAATTGATATAAACGCGCGAAAATTGTCACAATAAATAGTTGTTTATTTAAATTCCATTGTTAATCGAGTACATTTTTTTTTTAATTTTCTTTCATTTTGCATAAGTGCCAATTTAATATAAAATTATTATTAGCGCCGCTCCGCACTGCATGAATATCGAAGCCACAATAACAGGTGTACGGATTGCAGTACAGTTCAGTTGAACATAGTGAGTGTTCGGAATGCCATATCTAGTGCGTAATACATATATATCGATGCTTATAATAATAGAAAAATCCTATGAAGCACTTGGGAATATTTTATAAGTGTTACCGTTAATTAGAAATATCCTCTTGTAAATGTCGTCGTACTAGAAATTTTTGATAACCCACCACGTACTCGAGTACCTATTGATAATGTCGTTACACAGGCGATAATTTATTATGACTATTATTTAAGCCCTTCATATTAAATTGCCACTTTGACACTGCTGGGTCACTTCATATATCTAAATTATCAATAAATACATTGTACACGCTGCAATTGAAAACACTCATATCTTCGGTAAAGGTTTAGTATCAAGTCGCCTTAATAGCTCTTAAGGGTAGGGGAGTTGTATTAAATGTCAAAGATAAAAAATTTATTGAATGAATTCTGAGAAAAATCGCCTTAAGGGGAAATATAATGTCAAATGGCTTAACAAGATCCTTCGTTATGCCGAAAATATTGCAGCATTAATTTTGAAATAAATATATGGTAAAGTTGTTGATTAATGTTAGTGATTATGTTAGACGAAAACACGATTTCGTAAAATTTTCTCGATAGAAAAAAAATCCAAAATTACCTCCAAAATAAACAATAAACCGCTGTTATTCATAAAATACTTTAAATAAGATCATGAAACTTTGCATACTAACTGAACTAACTATAAAGCAGTGCTTATGTTATTTACTTTTTTTAAAATACCATTATTTTCACTGTAAAAAGAAATTACCTAAACTATCGGCGTCTTGAGCTTGAATTTTGTCGCCCCGTTAGTATCGCTTAGGCTTTTGAAGGGAGAAGTTGTGTCGCTTACGATCAGAATATACATTGCGCAACAGTACGACGTAAAATTAAAATGGGAAATAACCGTGATAAAAATAAGAAGCGGCTGACTTGGCGTTAAGAAACAGGCATAAATATGATAAACCCAATGAAATAAGTGTCTAACGATCTTTCTACTTACAGTATTAGTGATTACAAACATATCGGTACCAAGCATACGACGCGCGGGGAAGTGGGGGCGAAATTAGAATTTGAGCTGACTTACTCTTCCCTCTTAATAGGGAAGCGGGACTGGGAGGACGTGTTCCCCTTCGCCAAAGTCATACTAAAGTGACGGAGGTCCGCTAAGCGGGGCTCCTATTTTTGGGTGGTTTATAAAAAAATAACCACAAAGTGGATGGCGGGGTCCGTTCGCTAGCTTCGCTTGCTTACTCTACCTTTCTAACCTAACCTGTCTGATCGGAGTGTCACAAGTCCCGAGCTCACTTCGCTCGCTCTTGCACCAAATAAAACATAAAAATGTTAACTTTTATGTTTATTTTAATAAGTAAACATATTTTATCATTTCCACCATTTCCAAAAATGGATCTTTAGTATATTTCATAATGTTCCACCTCCACAAGTACTCCACTATCGCATCACCAAAACTCTCTGGATTATTGTAGTAATCTTTTTTTTAAACACTTCACGGCTCTCAATTGTGACTCAATGCTATGTTGTAAACTCACACAGTTACGTCTGAAGCCACAAATGGATTGCCAGCGTCCTAATGGTTGACTTTTTTTTTGCGGGTTTACCCATGTTCCGCTAGGCAGTCATATGCTCTCCAATAATGTGTGATGCAACTTAAAAAACGAAAGAATTTAGTGTAATTTAAGTTCCGTTTTAGGTATGTGATTTATGAATATATTTAAAAATGATTTTAAATATTGCAACTCAGCTCTAGCAGCTTATATTGCATGGGTACGCTTGAAATAACTCCCCTTAAACCCCCCACCCCCCACGGTAACAGACTCCTCAAATTCAGGCGACTTGATACTACACCCAACCCATATCTTCTTCTTTATCAGCCTATAAAAGCCCTCTACTGAATATGGTGTTCTCACATTGAAGGAAGGACTAGCAGTAGTTGATCCGATCTGGATATTTTAGTACATAGTCGCCAGTTACGATACCTACTTGTCACGGCAAATAATCTTGTACTAAAGAAATATAAGCAAGCATCCCTGACTTACTACTGAGATAAGCTTTCACAAGTTGTTTTGTACTTTCGACTGTTCTGGAGAATTTTAGATTTGGCATACTCAAGTTACGATTACCGCAAAACCTCCTCTCTTTAGGAACGGTCCATGCCCAGCAATTTACTTTTAATGGGCAGATAAAAGTATTTAAATTAACGATTATTCAAAGGGAAATATCGCCTACTACAACTAAATTCCTATATACAATCTACGCCTCGTTAAGAAATTAGTGTTCAACTTTTTAAACTTTTAGCAAAATATAATCAAAAAAACTTACGTGGTGATTTTTACCTGTATAAAGCAAGAATGCAATGTAGTATGCCAGAAAATCTATTGTGCATATGGTATAACATCTTCATATTCTCGTGAATCATTAGTAATTCTTGCATAAGGCTATATAAACAATATTTTTATCGTGACGTACTTTTTTAAATAACACTGAATAAAAATATCTGACAAAGGAAGCTCGGCAGACAATTTAAATTTTAAAATCAGTTACCTTCTTTGTTTATTCCGGCATAATTTTTTTTATATTCGTTGACACTGAATCATTCATATTGAATATTTTTCCGTTTTGTGTCGTCGGCCTTAGGAAATTTATCATTGTATCGTAAGTTAACACATCTGCATTTTGATTCTCAACCAAGAATAAATAAAGGTGTCAGTAAGCGACATCGACATCGACATAGACATTCTGGATTGTGTTTTGCTCGTTTATCAACCTTACTTCTAGAGATAGTATAATGGTTAGATAGTGTATGTATGTCCGATGTAAAATACGCACAGTGCAACGTTAAACACACAAGGAATTGGGTGCGTTTGGCAGAAAAAAGCGCTAGCAAGCGCTTATAAGCGCTAAAATAGTTTTCGGCCAGGACACGATTGCTACTTCAGTAGCGCTGACACAATCCGCCATTTTGCTTATTTAATTTGTTTGTTTTGAAGTAGAGTTTTGTGCAATATTAGTTTTAAGTAATATAATGACATGAATAAACATATACATGCTATTAAAAATCATGATTGGTAAGTTTTTAATATGAATACTTTACAAACATATGTTTTAATTAGGTTAGATTCCCCGGTTAAAACTAACATCGTGTCCTGGAGGAAAATAGCTACTTACGATTTGACAGCGCTTACCGCTTACGATCGCCATTTTGCTTGCAAGCGCTTGCTAGCGCTTTTTTCTGCCAAACGCACCCATTAGGTATATGCTACCAGTGGTGACAGAATGTGTCAATGCCAATCCACGCGCTAAACATTTTTTTGTTAATTTGACTTAATTAATTTCATACATCGAACTCGAAGCGGAGATGTAGTGCTCTATTGTCACCAAATAAAAAAAATCACGACCCACTCAACTTAAATCACTTCCACCAGCTTTATATTGCACTTATTTAATTAAAAAAGTACAATACAACAATAGCGAAAGACGTAGTTATATTTTATTTCGATTATTATTAAAAAAAAGTTAATTGAAACTAACACTTGAACGTCAGTTGTTCGGTATAGATGTGAAGAAGATATCTTTCGAAAAACTGGACTTTTCACTTTTATTTTTTTATTAGCTTTGATTTTAATCCCTAGGAATCCCTTTTGAATTTCAAGATGGAAAACCATCCCGTTCAATAATATTTGACAAATTTTTTCGGTAACAAAATACGAATCATCGGTATCAAGCATTAAAAAAAAGTACCCGGTTGACCGAGCTTTGCTCGGTATTTTTCGCTCGATTTTTTTAATTCGTGTGTTTTGGAAATTATATTTAGATACAAATTACATACTGATGAATTATAAATAATATTTTTTGATCTTAGCGACATAACAGAAAAAACTGAACTGGTTATTTGAATAAAAAATCATGAGTGCAATTATTTTTATTTAAATTTTCGTGTTTTTAAAAAATACTAAAAAAAGAGCTCGAAAAAAATATATTTTCTCAAAAAAGAAAGAAACTTGAAAAAAAAAATAAAAAAGTCGGTCGGTCGGTCTGGGCTCGAACCGGGGTTTTACGATTTTGTGACCGCCCATTATACCAATAAGCTATTTATAATCATTACCAAACTGTCAAAATTTACCTTCTTATTCTAACTATATTGTAGCAGTTTTTAATTGCCTAAAAACACGGACAAAAAGACATTTTCTAAAAATAAATCTTAGCTAGATCGATTTATTATCCCCGAAACTCCCTGGACACTAAATTTTATGAAAATCGTTGGAGCCGTTTCCGAGATCCCGATTATATATATATATATATACATATATACAAGAATTGCTCGTTTAATAGTAGTACCCGGTTGACCGAGCTTTGCTCGGTAATTTTCGCTCGGTTTTTTTTTTGATTCGTGTGTTTTGGAAATTATATTTAGATACAAATTACATACTGATGAAATACGAATAATATTTATTGATCGTAGCGACATAATAGAAAAAAACTGAACTGTTTATTTGATTAAAAAATCATGAGTGCAATTAGTTTAATTTAAATTTTCGTGTTTTTAAAAAATACTAAAAAAAGGGCTCGAAAAAAATAGATTTTCACAAAAAAGAAAGGAATTTAAAAAAAATAAAAAAAAGTCGGTCCGCCGGTCTGGGCTCGAACCATGGTATTACGATTTTGTGACCGCCCAATATACCATTAAGCTATTTGTAATCATTAATAAGCCGTCAAAATTTACCTTCTTATTCTAACGATATTATAGCAGTTTTTCATTGCCTAAAAACACGGACAAAAAGACATTTTCTAAAAATAAATCCTAGCTAGATCGATTTATTGCCCCCGAAACTCCCTGCACACAAAATTTTATGAAAATCGTTGGAGCCGTTTCCGAGATCGCGATTATATAGATATATATATATATATATATATATATACAAGAATTGCTCGTTTAATAGTATAGGATAGGATTTCGTGTTAATTAAACAGAATTTTTTTTGTAGCTTTAGGCCGGCCACAACATACGGAATTCCGTTTCGGGATTCCGAACGCAGCAAGTCCATATAAATTTAGGGACCGGTATTTAGGGTTCGGTATTTTTCCGTACGGAATTTTCTCCGATTCGAGATTCTGTATGACCGCCTGTACGTTCGGAATCCCGCATAGAAAAAAGCCATACGAAAGACGCAACTCTTCCATAGATTTTGTATGTGTCGCAACACATTCGTAAATTCCGTACTGAACGCGCCCAGTGTGGGTCGCACGACCGAAGCGAATAGATGATCTAGTACATGAAGGATTATATTTTTCATCATGAAGAATACTTTTTGTGTCCCGCATAGCTAAAGCAGGCGTGTTAATTTTATATTACATAGTTTTCTAAAGACTGATATTGGACTCAAGTGGGTGAAAAATATGAATTGTGTTGTGCAAGATAGAAGTAGCACAGTTCAGAGGAGCTGCATAAGTTCTTTGTGTGCCATAAGCACATTTTTAAGAAGCTACATACACCTACACTTATATTAAAATATAGTAAAGACAAAATATAGTTCTACAGGGTGTCCGGTTTCCGATGTCCGCTACTTTAAGGGGTTAAAATACAATTAATTTTATCGACAAATCAGGGATCAATAATTTTTTTTCGCCATCAATAAAAAAATGGCAGCACTTTAAAAAAAATGTTGGCGAAGCATAGATGCTTGTATTAATTTAACAATATCTACCCAAGTAGAAGACTTTCAAAAACAAAATTGTGTCTCAAATGTTAGTTAATAGTGTAGACAATAAATCTAGATTCAAAATATTATTTTTTAATTTTTCAGTATTAGTAAAAAACATTTTTGAAAAAATAAATTAGACAACAAATTGATGTTGTTTTTCAGATTCTTAGCTTTAAAAAAAAACCATCGTGTTAACCAATTTTTTTTACTTGTTTTTATTATAATACAGGATATTTGCTATAAATGCACATTTAAATCTTAACTCTGAGTTAGATAGTTTAGGAGCTATGATAATTTGAATATAACTGTTCAAAGTGCCTCTACCCCGATATTAGATAACTAAACACCCATTCCAGTGAGTAAGATAAAATTCTTCAATAATTCAAGGAATCGTAAGCAAGCACAATAGCATCCTTTGTGTGAGCAGGTAAAAAACGCTGTGCACAACAGTGCGAGCGAGACAAAATAACGGCTGTCTCCAGGTAAAAAGGGTGCAGTGTGCGCTTGTGCCGTCGAGCGGTCGTCCCTCGCTCTGCGTTGTGATAACATTCCTGGTTTTAAGTAAATCTACTTACTGTACATAATTATTGTTTGTTGTTAGACTTTGTTACGTTTTTGTTTTGTTGTTGAACTGTTACTTTTTGTTTATTACAATGAACGAGTACTCAAGCCAGCATATCGCTGACATCCATTTCGTGTATGGATTGTGTAACGGGAGTGCAAATAGAGCTGTTGTAGAGTATGCACGCAGATTTCCTAACAGACGTACGCCGAATGCTCGCACTTTCGTGAGAATTCATTTGAGACTTGCGGAAAATGGAATAAGAAGGCTCGGTAACGAACGTACTCGTGTTTTGTCGCTCCAAGATGAACATCAAATATTGCAAATGATTACTCAAGACCCAAGCCTGAGCATTAGACGCATAGCTAATCGTCTCAGTCTATCAAAATGGTCGGTGTGGAAAATTTTAAAAAGAGAAGGATTACATCTTTACCATTTTCGAAGGGTGCAAGAAATACTGGAACCGGATTATGTAAGAAGAGCAATATTTTGTTCGTGGATATTGAGAGAAACGCGATATGATCCAAACTTTTTAAAAAGAATTATGTGGACAGACGAAGCTACTTTCACGCGATCAGGGTATACGAACTACCGTAACGAACACCTGTGGCTTCAAGAAAATCCACATGCGATCCGCCCAAGTTCTTTTCAACATAAATTTTCTGTCAACGTTTGGGCCGGAATGATTGACGACATTCTAATTGGACCAATCATTTTACCGGAGACAATGAATAGCCCAAGATTCCTAAATTTCCTGGAAACGAATTTTTTGGATGCTTTATTGGAGTTACCATTGGCCTACAGGGCCAGAATGATTCTGCAATTGGATGGTGCTCCGGCACACTTCGCGCTTCTTGTGCGGAATCATTTAAATGCACACTATTCGTCGTGGATCGGACGCGGAGGAACAATTGCTTGGCCACCGCGGTCGCCGGATTTAACACCTCTCGATTTTTTTTTGTGGGGCACACTCAAACGAAGAGTGTATGTAAATGTGCCAAATACACGAGAGGAGTTAGCAGAAAAAATAATTCAAGCAGCAAACGAATTGCGAGAAGACAAGGCAATGATCCAGCGCTCTACGCAACACGTTGCACTAAGAGCAACAGCATGTCTGCAGAGACAAGGAGGTCACTTTGAGCAGTTTTTGTAATTATTTTGCCAAATTAAATGCAATTGATATAAATTATTTTGTTTTATTTCATTTGCTAGTGTATCCGCGCTTTTCAAGTAAGTATGTTTACACTGTCATAGCTCCTAAACTATCTAACTCAGAGTTAAGATTTAAATGTGCATTTATAGCAAATATCCTGTATTATAATAAAAACAAGTAAAAAAATATTGGTTAACACGATGGGTTTTTTTTAAAGCTAAGAATCTGAAAAACAACATCAATTTGTTGTCTAATTTATTTTTTCAAAAATGTTTTTTACTAATACTGAAAAATTAAAAAATAATATTTTGAATCTAGATTTATTGTCTACACTATTAACTAACATTTGAGACCAATTTTGTTTTTGAAAGTCTTCTACTTGGGTAGATATTGTTAAATTAATACAAGCATCTATGCTTCGCCAACATTTTTTTTAAAGTGCTGCCATTTTTTTATTGATGGCGAAAAAAAATCATTGATCCCTGATTTGTCGATAAAATTAATTGTATTTTAACCCCTTAAAGTATCGGACATCGGAAATCGGACACATTGTAGATAGGCTCGTAATTTGGCTCTTTTTACATAATACTAGCTATCTTGTAATCTTAAAGGGATGCACCCAGTAACGGCGGCAATATGTTTTCTTCTTACCTGTATCTAGCAACAATGCAATCGCAATATCGTCGTCCATATTTGCTGGCTGAATATCTGTACTCAATGGCTAGCATCTCTCAGCTGAGCCTAGTTATTCCGAACGGAAAAAAACGTTTGTATGTGTGTGATGTATGTACAGAATCCCGAATCGGAATTCCGAAACGGAATCCCGAAACGGAATTCCGTATGTATGTGGCGGGCCTACATACGGAAATTCTTTGAAAAAAAAATGCTTTAATAAAAAAGATAGAAATAATTTAAACGCAAGTTTTGTAGTCGCAATTTTAAATGTATAATAATTTAATTTTTATTTCTAATACTTGTAAAACTTGACAAGTTGTTAATTAATTCCAGCCGAGTACACGTAACGCAAGCGACGTTGGAATGCCTCGGGGGTGCTTACGAAGTGGAGCCGGGGCACGGAGCTAGTCGCAACGCCTACCTGCGGGACCACTCCGTTCAAACCTACTTCATCATACCGCCGCCGAGACGACGAAAAGTTGGTTCACTCAATATACATTCCACATATTGTCATTAAAAAAATGTGCATTTTTAACTTTTTGTAGACAAGTGTAAAAATTCACTATAAATGAAAAGTATCACAAATATGTACTTAGTTTTTGTCTCACTGTTTTAAGTCTATAAAGTAAACGTAATTTATTGTTATAGCATATTTAATAATAATGTTATATAATACAATAATATACTATACTTAGTATGATATACGTATTAAAGTATTGAATTGTACAGTGCTTCTATGGCAAGACAATCAATCAATATGTGAAAATTTTCTTTTTAAACCTAAAATCCTACAATAAGTTATGTAAATAATAAATATAATTAAATACAATGACTTGAAGGTAAATATTTACTAGTGGGACTTTTGTTTTCCTCGTTTTTGATTACTTTGTCTTAATGTGTATCTGGGTAGTTATGGGAATAGTGCTAGAAATTTCCACGTATTTTTAATGTATCGCTATTTTTACATATTAATAAAGTCGTCTATATAACCAATTAAAACACAATCGTATTAGATTGTGTTCAATAAAAAAATCTTAAACATGTTATTCGATGAAACATTACTGAAAATAGCCCAATAAAAATGTCCGGCATAAAAGTATGATAAACTATTCACATGAGTAGAAAGGACTCATTCGTCTGTATCAAAAGATGACCGTAAATAAAGTGACATTTTTGGTCCAATGAAAGCTTACACAACTTTACTCATTGAATAATTTCATATCTTCATATTTTTGACGTATTAAGGATAATTAATTGAGGTGTAAGACAGGGTGACGTTATATCCCCGAAACTCTTCACCGCTGCGTTGGAAGACGTTTTCAAGCTACTGGACTGGAAAGGATACGGTATTAACATCAATGGCGAGTACATCACTCACCTTCGATTTGCCGACGATATAGTCCTTATGGCAGAATCGCTGGAGGACCTTAGCACTATACTCAATGACCTCAATGGTGTCTCCCAACGGATAGGTCTTAAAATGAACATGGACAAAACAAAGATCATGTTTAATGTCCATGTCACACCTATGCCGGTAGTTGTTGGGAGCACAATGCTCGAAGTTGTTGACGAGTACGTTTACCTGGGACAAATAGTCCGACTAGGTAAGTCCAACTTCGACCGAGAGGTCAATCGACGGATTCAACTCGGCTGGGCAGCGTTCGGGAAATTGCGACACGTCTTCTCGTCAGGTATACCTCAATTTCTGAAAACTAGATTGTACAACCAGTGCGTGTTGCCAGTGATGACTTACGGATCTGAGACGTGGTCCTTCACTGCTGGCCGTATGAGGACGCTCAAGGTCGCTCAGCGAGCTATGGAGAGGGCTATGCTCGGAGTTTCTCTGCGTGATAGACTCAGAAATGAGGATATCCGCAGTAAAACCAGAGTAACCGACATAGCCCAACAGATTAGTAAGCTGAAGTGGCAATGGGCCGGCCATATAGCTCGAAGAACCGATAACCGATGGTGAAGAAAGGTTCTCGAGTGGCAGCCTCGTACCGGTAGGCGTATTGTAGGGCGACGCCCCACTAGATGGAGTGACGACCTGGTAAGACATGCAGGAAGTCGATGGATGCAGGTGGCTCAGGACCGTGCTTTGTGGCATTACTTGGGGGAGGCCTATGTTCAGCAGTGGACTTGTGAAGGGCTGTAATGATGATGATGATGATAATGATGAAGGATAATTTACAAAAGCTTTATGCTTTCATTCATCCATTACAGCCTAAAGAGTTCCACTGTTGAGCACAGGCCTATACCAAAAAACTACTTAGTTGGTCTAGTGGTTGTAGTAGTGCGACTGCTGATCATGAGGTCCTGGGTTCGAATCCCGGGTTGGGCCAAAAAATCAATTATTGAGTTTTTCTGTCAAGAAATTCTCAGTAGCTGCCCGGAGTAAGGAAGTTGGCGGCGTCTCACACCCGTGCCTCGGAAAGCACGTAAACCCGTTGGTCCTGCGCCTGATCTCTCTCCGGTCGTGTCGGTTTACCGTCCCATTGGATTATGAGAGTGGGGGATAGAGGATAGAGAGTGCACATGTGCTTGCGCATACACTTGGCCACTATAATCCTGTCCTGCGCCGATGGCTCGCCTCCGTTGAGGCAGGCCGCCGTGGCCGAAATTCGGTCTGGAGGACATTATACCAAAAAATTACAACATATATACCAGACGCATTGTGCAACCGCATTTTTTATTATTTTGAGTTGTAATGAAATAAACCCTGCTGTCCATCTGTGTTTCATTTTCCTCTTGTCTCTTGCGACACCCACGAGGTGATATGGGGTAATTGATTCTCTTTCTTCGCCACTACACAGCATTTACCTTCTCGTAAAGACCAAAGTTTTATGCTTATTATTTCAAAAACTATTCACCATTATGAAATATAAAATAAAATAAGAACTTAAATGGTATGTTTATTACATAATATATTAAATTTCAGATGTGCTTATCAGCGGGCGTAGGTCTGGGCTCAGGATCACGACGTAAGCTATCTTTCAAGAACGTGTCCAACGTTGTGGTCCAGCTGCTCCATTCTATCAAATTCAATGTCGACGTACCGTTTTCTAACATGGCTGCCTCGCCCCAAGAGCTTAAAGCTAACGCTGCTAGGAAGGTATTTATATTTAACGCAGTTCAAATTCAAAGTTTATAGACTTTAAATTATTTATTTATATATACATCAAAACTTATTTTCTATTTGCACTGTAACATATTTTGTATCTTGTTTTTTATTGGACATGACAATATGATACAAGGTCTTTGTGCACATTTTTTTATCTTGCTCTGTATCATACAAGTGAATTATATATAGTTCTTTGGAGAACCAATTCTACGTGCAAGGTAAGTTTATTTATCCATATAATTTCTATTAGTAACTAATTTCTTCATTTGTCCATAACAACAAATCGAATTACAGTTCATTAACAGGTAGACATTAATACTTTATAAGAATTATAGTATTTTTATTATGTAAAGTAAATTCAGTAATTGTACGAAAATCTTGTAGTTGTTAATTAGAATTTGAAGTTGACTTAGTTTGTATTTTAATTTGTATTAACAAATACGGAGGCGTATTCCATCCTTGGGCAGACACATCAAAGAAACGTTTATCAAAGCTTATCAAGCATTTATGTATTTATAACATTATTTCATGTTTAATTATATTTTCTATTGACTTCAGTGATTTAAAGTTAAAAAAATTACTACTTAAAAAAGGAAATTTTTAATTCGAAATATGTTTTTTCTTTATGTAGTACGGGACATCAGAGGATAGTTTGCCTATTTTGTTATTTTTTTAAAAGATACAGTTTCACAGTGCTTTGATCTAAATTTCAACAAAATTCGATGATATAGGTGTCAATTAGTATTTTATTTAATTAATTGCCTTAAAAAAGAGGTTATCAATTCGACTGCTTGCCGACTGATTTTTGTTGATTTATTCTTATAGAAAGACTTAGTTTTATAATGAGCCCATAGAAATTTCAATCAGATCCAATAATAACTTTTTAAGTTTTATTTTTACTATTTTATAAAATAATTATCCAAGCACCTCAGGTCTTGCAACAGCAACAGCTATCACGGTACAGGCTGGATTTACCTGCTCGGATAGACAAAAATAGCCTATGGGTCTCGCGCCTGAAAGGACATCGCTTTCACGTGATTTACGGAAAAATTGAGACGGGGGGTCCCGAGAGTTTGGGGCATGTTTACGGCTTTATCGTTGCATGCCGCGGTGCGGTATGACCGGGTACAGGCGTGGGGTACTGTGTCAGGTGCTGGACCTGCGGCGCGCGCTGCACGCGGAGCCGGGCTCGGCGGAGGCGCTGCGGCTGGCGGCGCTGCGCGGCGACGACGTGAGCGCCGCGCCCGCCATACCCGCCCCCGTCCCCGCAGACCCCGCAGCCCCCGCGGCCGCCCCGCAACACCACACCTTCGACGCCGTCATGCAGCACCACGCCCTGCGCACCCACCCCACGGTCGCCTCCACACCACATCCACACATTCACACCGCCCGCACACGCACACACGTACCCGCGCTTGCTATGCTGCTGTTTTCAGTGTCAGACGTATCAAACTTAAATTACGCGAACTTTCATTTAAATGTACAATTGATATCACAGCTTGGACGGTATTCCGTTTTACATTATAATTTTTTTGTTATTTTAAAATATCAAAATAGTTACAAGTTTATTACACTTCAAGCCAATGACAATATCAAGATCTTTTATAAAACACCTAGTATTATTTTCATACTTATAAATATTTCAATTAATTTCAAAACCCTCCACCGTATTCACTTAAAACGGCAGCATATATACAGTTACGACGATATTTAGAAAAATAGTTTTCATTCAACATAAATAAAAAATGCTGTGTGCTTATGACCACATGATTGAAATTATAACTTGGTTTCTACATACACATACACACAGTTACGTGGTTGACTATGTAAAGACGCGGGTGCGTGCATGGGACATACACACCATTGCGTACTTTATACTACAGTTCTGAATCTTAAAAATAAAATAAGAAATAAAGGGTGATATAGAATGTGGTTTCTTATATGATACCATCAACAAAAAAACCATATTTCTATATTCTACAGTTTTGATTTTCGCTTAAGTAATTTGTACATGAAACGCATCGAAAAAGTATTCCGATGCGATTCATATGTGTCGAATTATAACCTCGCTTACTGGTTTTAGTAGTTAGTTTAATTTTTGAGTGATACTCGAATTGAATCTGTACCGCTTTTTCTATAAAACACGGTTTGCACTGAGGCTTTCTTACGAGTACTCTTGAAATAATTTCTCAAGGATTTTCATATTTTGCTCTGCACCTAACACAACTTTCGTTTATCATCTTCACCCGTCAATATAATACCGGCTTCAGAATTACACAACTAGCCTATTTCTGTGAACTTAGGGTTACCCAGTGGTGTCGTCCCATATTACGTCTTAATATCTCCCAATGTTTCCTTCGGTAAACGTTTTAGTTGCTGGTTTGTTAAAGCTTTCACATATTGTTTATTTTTGTGTACGTGATGTCACATACTAAATTTATTCGAATGTTTATCACCATATACTTAAAATACGAACGAACACGAAAAGATGAGCTTCATCCTGTCGTAAGTAAAATGATACATAGTATATCCTCTCTTTCATCCCTAGGTGTTTTATTTATTTCTCTCACATAAACGCAATACGTGGAAGACGCCTATATACCAGCGACTAATATACGATGTCTGCTCATTGTTTTTCAGATAATCCGACCTTGGACTTTAGTCCCACAACAAATACCCGATGAATATGAAACAGTAAGCGCAGACAAGAATGTTGTTTTGTATTGTTATTACTTTCCCCCGTTCGCCGGGTGACATTACACTCCGATATCCCTGTTTCGCTAGGTACTCGATGTTTGTTCGTGGACCACACCTATTTGCGTATGGTGACGTTCGCACCTCTTCTTCCTAAACGTGAAGGTGAATAAACCGAGTGTTAGAGCAACGCGACCACTCAAAAACCACACACACTGCCACTTTATGAGACTAATTTTGCTTTCGGAATTGTAAAACTGTAATTTTTTTTAATATTGTTTTATTTGAATTTTGTTTGACAATAAAGCTCAACGCACCGAAATGTGTTTCACTCGCTGCCCCAACTAGCCACCTCGAGCACTGAAGCATGGCATGATCCTGTCGGCCAACTTGCATGCACTTTGTTTAATAAATCTATAACTTAATTTTATGCTTGATTACTTTTAATATTGTTGAATTTTTACTTAAATTTATGACTAATAATATAAAAATGGTAAATAATTTATGGAAAATAATAAATTCTGGACTATATCAAGTTATTAAAAATAAATATCAATATCTTTTAAGATTATAAAATCTCTTTATTTCTGTATTCTGATCATACTTCATTCTATTGCAATTCTAATTAATGCAATGCTGCTTTGGATTCTGGAACTTTCCCATTTTAAGGTCAGTCAAAAACTGAACGGAGCATGGACTCGGCATGCGGTGGACCCTACGTGTTTACCCCGTGTTTCTAATGACCTATAAATTTAAACCTAAAATCAAAATTATCACTCTTTTCTTATTATTTTTGTTCATCCTCGTCGTCTTACAGTGACTGCATTTCTCTATCAATGAGTATCAAAATTTATGATCTGTAGGTATAATACAAAAATACGTAAGTCAGAGTGTTGAGACTGTTTGTAATAACTTTACAGAATAAAGTGACGGAGAAATTCAAGCGACCGTTGAAAAAACGTCATTCCTCTGTGTACCACCAGCCCACCAACCGCGTGAACAAGTACCTGGCGCAGGCGATAGACGCGCGCTCTGTGCACCGCGAGCAGGCGACGCACGTGCATCTGCTGACGCTATGTTTTAAAGACGCGGAGAAGGAAGCTCAGGTACTCACGATACTTACTCACTTAGGGATATATAAGTCCCACTTCTAGACACGGGCTTCCACACACACAGCGGGGTTAATCCACCGCGCTCTGTAGTACATGCTGATAGAATTCACGTGGCATCGAAATAGTTTTTTTCACACAATTGCAGGTTTCAAGATGTTTGGCTATAGAGCGTGACAAAGAAACAGACATACATACCTGCACTCATGAAACA
The DNA here is from genome assembly GCA_036936625.1 of Parnassius smintheus behrii. Lineage (NCBI taxonomy): Eukaryota > Metazoa > Arthropoda > Insecta > Lepidoptera > Papilionidae > Parnassius > Parnassius smintheus. Next base: position 32,254,723 of record JAUPFT010000011.1, read on the forward strand.
TTAGGCATCCGAACCGGTTTTAGACAAAAACAGTTTGGATGTCTTTCTTAGTCGTGGTATCCATTCAAACAGTGAGCTAGTAGTAGCAAGTAATAAACATGTAAATAGTATACTAAATATGTTTATAATACAAACTGATAACTAAACGTTTGTTATAAGTATGAAGGAACTCGTATATGTAACAGATACACTTTGACTTTGACGAAGTGATGGCTCCGTAGTGCAGTGGCTTAGTAATGAGTGGCTGTGTTGGGGGCTACAGATTCGAATCCCGCACGGAACAAATATTTGTATGATCTACAAATAATTATTCCTGGTCTGGATATTCATCCTTGTGCAATTTATGTTTGTAAACTGCCTCCACGATACAGGAGAAAATTCTAGTTTGGGGGTAACGTTATAAAAAAAATACTGGTAAGTTATACTTGAGTGTGCCTAGGCACATGCTACTACTGCACTAGTTTATTTTCATGTACGAGTCGAAAAGTACTTAATTATTATTTTATTTGGACACCGTCGTCCAAGACGCTTGGGGAAAAAGTGATAAAAAAATAATATTTATTGGTACTTATTAGTTTACAAGAACCGCTTCCGACGATAATGTCCAAATAAAATAATGATGAAGTACTTTTTAACATTAAAATAAGCTATGTACTTACCCCGGTAGGTATGCAGTTTACTTTCATGTTGAAAAGTAAGTATACGTCGACTTGTAAGTAAATACCTCTAGGCATTAGGAGGTACGAGTCGTATCATGTTGTATCTGTCTATAATATAATACTATAGGTATCGCCACAAGAGAAGACTCTTTTGGTGCACCCAATTATTAGCTGAAACTATTTTATAAATAAACGCTGGTTATATCAACCAATTACAATATATTTGTATACTGCGTAGATATGTATTCAACTATTAAATGTTTTTTAAAATCAAAACAACAAAACCAATTCAAGACACAACACGAATCCGAAAACCAAAACGATAGCCAAAAAAAAATCGAATCAACTTAAACCAAATCACAAAACAAATCGCTATATTAGTGGATTATGAAATAATCCTACACTGACTAAAGTGAGATCTATATATATATATATATATATATATATATATATATATATATATATATATATATACTTTTGAATACACCTTTATTTGATTTATAATTTATATTAAGGTTAAAATAATGTTTACATCAATTATATCACATATATATATATATATATATATATATATATATATATATATATATATATATATATATATATATATATATAATCAATTTTATTTCAATTCTAAAAATAAAATTAATTCTATTTTAAAAAGTACATGACTTAAAAATATTTTTAGGATTATAGAAAGTAGTAAGCCTGAAAATTATGAAAAAGCGTGCATTGGTTTTTCTTTACCGCTTTATTTCATTTTAGTCTAAAATGCGACTTATTACAAAATAATGTTCTGATCGCACGCGATCTTTCCAATGAACGACATGTAATGTAACGTGCTAAGAGATATAATGTGCTGCAAAACTTAACGCGCTTACCGGCCTCCTACACGCTTTCTTATAAATAGCGCGCTATAAAATAGCGTATTTAATAGCGCGCTAGAAGTTTATAGTTATAGTCTGTAGCGTGCTATTGATTTATAGTCGTTTTGAATAACTTTAGTCTAGACTTGGCAACACTGACCAGCTGTAAACTAGGGATGTTCGATGTTACAGAAACATCAATGATGACATCGATGTTCATATCGATAGCTTAACATCGATGTTCAATGTTTATCCTACTCAAAACATCGATGTTGGCCATTATCGACGTTATAGCACATGTATCTATTTAGCAGGTCGAAATTAGATGTACAAAAAATTTGTAGTGTCGTTTATGGTTTATTATTTATGAAATTAAATAAATTAATAACACATTCAGTGTGAAACAGTAATTTAAAAAATGGGAAAACTTAACAAATATTTAGTTAATTTGTTATATTTTTTGCCGATAATGATGAATATTACTATTTTGATATTTAAATGTTCCTACACAATTGTGAATCTGGTATTAAAATATTTACTATCCTAATTTACGATTTAGACAAAGGTTTTATATTAATTACTCCTATCGCGAAATAAAAAATGATTATAGAGGAAAAATTAACAAACTTCACAAAAACAAAATAATAGACTTTTCCGTCACCTTTGTTCACACAATTTTTAATCAGGCAGCCCAGGCAGTAAGTATCCATAGCCGTTTATAAAATGCACAGTAGAATGCACTTTGCAGTACAATTGTCTATGTATTCACGATTGCCCAGTGATTTATTCTGATAAACTTCAAGCAAACCATAAACCTGTTATCCCAACCTCAAAAAACAGCTAAATATAATTAAATTGTGTAGATACATATTGTTTCAAAATTATGTGTGTATAGACAGCAAGGAAAAAACACAATTAATTTGAATATCAATTTATGTAGAATAGTTATTAGGCGACAGCCGATAACTACACCACAATAACAAAGCGAAAGCAGTTACAACAGTGACATTACAGTTCACACTCGACGGGGAGTTTGACACAACATAATGATAGTACTTAATTTGGTACATCGCTTAAACATTAGTAATAGATACTTAATTTGGTACATCGCTTAAACATATCGAACGTCAAAATTTAGCCTATGCATATCATATTTCACATGAACTATTCTGGCACTAACAAATTATAACAAAACTCGAACAAGTTCAGTTTTCACTTAATGCAAACTTTAACTCATATAGGAAGCTCCAAACATATCCTTCGACGTTTGTTAACATATTCAGGTATGTTAAGAAATAATGAAAGTACTTGCGGGTACTTTTAACATAAATCGAACAAATAGATTTAGCTCCTGGCTTGAAAATTTTCACTTTTACTCTTTACTGTAATGATATGTTTGGAGGTTGGCACTAATTGTCAGGTTGCCATAAATAAAATAAATTATTGCCGAAAGAAAAAGATTACGAGCCGCAGTGGTGCCAAGTAAGCCGATCTCCTAGGGTGTCGGGCGACTAAAAATTGCGATTGGCAACTGATCGCACTCGCAATTTAGGCTAGTTCAGAAGAAAACGTGGGTAATTTTTGGCTGTTTAAGTCACTCTTTTAAGGTGCTGGAGAGCCATTCTAATCTCGCTCAGACTGACGTCCGGGATATCATAGGAATAGTGTCGGATAAGACTTGCTCTTGGATCGTTACTTACACTTGCGTGTGGCTCCAACGATTATATGTACAGCTGCCCATAGAACCTCTCAACCTCACTCAGAATCTCGGGTGTCCCAGAAACGATGCTGCTACACTCAGTCTTCAGCTTTGACAGTTAGCTTTTATTGGCAGACAGATCTCTGGCAAAGACTTTGGAGCCCTGGTTCCATTCGATCGCTTATTCAATACGAGCGGTATTAAAGTAGCGCAAGTCTCGCCGCATGCATTTGGAGATCTGTCTGTTCAGTTGCTTATATGCTGTCAAATCTGATGACGATTGCAGCCTCATCTTCCATCTAGCAGCCATGAGATTAAGTGTGTGATCGTAGAGTGTTTGTGTTCTTCTGCGGCGGGTCTTGCAGAACTTAGCTCCGACCGCATGGACAGTTTCCACGAGCTTGTCATTCATATCGTCCACTGCATTGCAATCTTCTAGGCACTGAAAGCGGTTACGTACGTCTGGTCGTCATAATGAAGTCAATCTCATTTTTTGTCGAACCGTCGGGGCTCGCCCAGGTACACTTTCTGTGAGGTACACTTCCTGTGGGGCCGCTTCTGGAAGAAAGAGTTCATCATAAAGAGTCCCTCTTTCTCCATAAAGTCACCCAGCTGCTGGTCCCTACGGTTCCGTTGCCTACTCTAAATTTCCCTAACTTCAACGCAAAACTAGGCACAAGAGGAAGCGGTGAGCTGAAGTTTCCCATCAATACCGTGTAGTGGGTTTTGGAGGAATGCATGGCTCTGGAATTATCCTCATACATTTCCTCCACCTCCTCATCGGGGTGTGTCGAGGTTGGTGCGTAAACCTGAATGACCTTCAGCGAATACCGTTTGGTGATTCTGAGTATCAGGTACGCGACCCTCGTCGACACACTCCCAATCTTTACAACGTTGTTGACGAGAGACTTGCGGACGATAAATCCGACTCCTCCTTGGGACAGATGGTTGCCCTCCCGGTGATAAAAAAAGTTTCCGGACTCGGGGATTACCGTGTCCTCGCCCTCTCTTCGGATCTTGGATAATCCAATAATATGCCAGCGCAACTTGTCTACGTCCTCGTCCAGCTCCAGTATCTTCTTGTCAGTCCTCAGGGTACGTGCATTAAATGTTGCCAGGTCGAGTCGTCGTGGGTGGCAACCGAACCTCCACCGGAGATTCTAAGCACCCCCTCCAGCACCTTAAAAACGGCAAGTCCCCGGGCGAGGATAGAATTACAGCGGAGCTTCTGAAAACGGGTGGAAAACCGGTACTTGAAGTCCTTCAGAGGCTCTTTTATTCCGTCCTCCATGGTGGCACTACTCCGGAGGCGTGGAGCAGAAGTGCGGTGGTCTTGTTCCTCAAGAAAGGTGACAACGCCCTCTTGAAGAACTACAGACCGATATCCCTTCTGAGCCGCGTCTACGTGCTGTTTTCGAGAGTCATTACGAATCGTCTCGCACGCAGACTCGACGACTTCCAGCCTCCCGAACAAGCCGGTTTCCGAAAAATTCTTTAGTACCATAGACCACATACATTTGTACAGTAGGGCTACGATGGCTATCCGAGTACAGAACCAGAGTACGAAACCTATCCAACTGCAGAGAGGTGTAAGACAGGATGACGTTATTTCCACGAAACTCTTCACCGCTGCATTGGAAGACGTTTTCAAGCTACTGGACTGGAAAGGATACGATATTAACATCAATGGCGAGTACATCACTCACCCTCGATTTGCCGACGATATAGTCCTTATGGCAGAGTCGCTGGAGGACTTAAGCACATGTTTAATGACCTCATTAGTGCCTCCCAACGGATAGGTCTTAAAATGAACATGGACAAAACAAAGATCATGTTTAATGTTCATGTCACGCCTATGCCGGTAGTTGTTGGGAGCACTAAGCTCGAAGTTGTTGACAAGTACGTTTACCTGGGACAAATAGTCCGACTTGGTAAGTCCAACTTCGATCGAGAGGTCAATCGACGGATTCAACTCGGCTGGGCAGCGTGTGCAGGACGTGTGACGCAAATTTGATCTCGTAGCGCGCTATTCATAGTGCGCGACCTAATTTAATGTTAGACGTCGTTTAGTTAGTGTATACTGTATATTTATAAGTGATTAAAGGACACAGTTGTGATAAAAGAGGCCTAACTAATGTTTTTAAATGTAAATAAAATATAGATACAAAAGTGTATATAATAGTGTATGTAAATAATTGATTTTTATAAATATTTATTTATTGTATTTATAAAAATCAATTATTATTTATACTATATATATATATATATATATATATATATATATATATATATATATATATATATATATAGCTTGTCGCTAGGCTTGCGTAAAAATATCGATATATCGATATTCAATATTTATCTTGGAGTATCGCGTTCATATTAATTTCGATATACAGGCTGTTAGTGTAAACACCGTTATCCTTGAAACCAGTGGTTTGGTTTCACTTATAGAACGTAAATTCAATGAAAAATAACAACATTTTTTTAGTAAAATCTCAAGGCGGTGATCTTTACAGTGATTACGTCACTCGGGCGCATAGGGTATCCATGAATTAACGGACGGTGTCGAACAGAAACTTTTTAAATTTTATGAAAGAAAATAGCGTTTTTTTTAATTCATTGAATTTACGTTCTATAAGTGAAACCAAAGCACTGGTTTCAAGGATAACGGTGTTTACACTAACATCCTATATTTTAAAATGTTGTATTCATCGACGAAACATTAAGAAACTTAAGAAGCTACAAAAACATTCATATACTGTTGTCGTTTTATTTCGTCATCCAACCTTCCAATAATACCATTTTGAAGCTTATCCTTTATGTAGTTACATTATGCAAAACATGACACAATACGATGTATGTCGACATAATTTTTCACTTGCCCATCCCTACTAGTCGCTATTGCCACATGAGTAGATAAACGGAATATTGCTAGTATTTAGCTAGCCTGACACGCGAGGGGCTTGCGAGGGGGTCTGCTTCACCCCCTTAAAATCTACGTGACCGTGATACCATTTCGTCTTAATTGAGAAGTTAGTTTTATATTAAAGTTTATCAGTTTCTAGAGTATTATCCACTCGAATGTCGGGGTCATTATATATATATATATATATATATATATATATATATATATATTAAATAACGAAACGAAACGTTATTAAATAAGCTATCAGATTATGCATAACAGATATATGTATGTTATATATATATATATATATATATATATATATATATATATATATATATATATATATATATTGATTTCTTAAATTTACGCGAACACTACATTGAACTACACATTGAATAAAACTATTATTTATAAACGTCGGGATAATAATAAAAATAAATTGAAGTAATTAAACGCGATAAAATCCGTAAATAATAGTTTTATTCAATACATTGAAGTAATATGTACTTATGTACTAGAACAGCTATCTCAAACAAAAAATGTGCGCTACTCTGAGTTCGCGCGGTTGTTTTTTTAATCATAGAATAAACATAGGTAGAATGATCCGTAGGTAATAGTAGATTGTATTGTTAAATAGGTAAATTATATCGAGAACAATATTTAAATTTTGTTATTTATTTTGTATGTTACATTTGCTTATTTAATATATTACATAATATTATATCACAATTACATTTTAATGTTATTTTTATCGGAGTATTTTAAAAGGTATCTATTTCAAATATAAAAGAACGTACTAATTTATGATAACAAAACTTATTAACATAACATTTAAATTACAAATATATTTATTTAAATTAGAATAAGAGTCGTTCATAAATGCTGGGCACGTGAGAGTTAAAAATGGACGAATTTATTCCACTTTGACTTTGAGGTGGAAACCCAAAAATAAAATAAAAGAATAATAAGCAGATTTAAACATGAAAAATTTTGCCTAATTATAATAACTTATACATGTTTCTACAAAAAAAATGTGTATAATAATATATTCGTCCTATACTTAAGTACCCACAGAAATGTCGCATCTGAACATATTAATGTCATAATCTATATACCATGACACGAGATGGCGTCTTAAGAATAATTTGTTTTATTATTAATCTATAATACTTTTTTATTTATTAATTATCTTATTAACCGATGAAAAGTAATTCCTTGGTTTTTACTGACATTTCTTGAATTATTTGTGCAATATTTAAGCACACACGTGGACATATTTTTGTCAAGAGATTTTTTTTTAAATCAACACAACACGTGACAACTCTACAAGCGCCTAGCGAGTGACTGATTAAAGTGCGGTGCATGCACCGCAGTTGAGTGGAACAGAGTAGCTGAATGCAGTGTCGCCTCTAGTACGTAGTACATAATAGCTCAATGATTCAATATCATATATATGTTACAAATAGTTTGCTATCACTCGCCCTATTATGACGTTTGACAGATGCGCATATTATTTGAGACGCCAGAATATGGCGTTTGCACAGACGAGGGATTGTATTAATACACAAAACAACACCTCTGTGGTGCTCTCTTTAATTTTTTTGCACATTGTTTTTTTCTACTTTTATGATTATCTGTGGTTTGGTTTATTTATTTTTAATGTAATAAATATAAAATATAGGTGATAGCACAGAAAGAAACATTAATATTTTATTTTTCAAACAAATTAAATCTTTCAAATATAATAAATACTTCATCTTAATTAATGCCGCCCTGGTAGTAGATAAAGTGGATTCCTACATTATTCATGCTGACTTGTATATCTCATACTTAATACACCGATTTGAATGTTTAAAGTGTAACGTTGTAGTACCGTGCATCAACGGACGGCGGCTGGGCGGGATCGCTGGGCGCGGCGCTGGGTGCGCTGGCGGCGGCTGGTGCGCTGCAGGCCGCCATCTTGCCGCGCACCACCATCCTGTTGCTGTTGTTCGTGACCGCGTTCGCGTGGTCGGCCGCCGTGCTGGCGCTGACACTCGCCGCCCGCCTGCGGCTCATACCGTGCGACGTGTCGCGCCCGTTTGCGCTCAGAAACGCAATTACGACTTTCACAATTGTCCTGGGGTACGCTGTGGGACAGGTGAATGTGGTGAGTGCACCTTCTTGCTCATCATCCAAACAAGTAACAATCCTTAGCTGGACATGCACTTCTTCTCTATTAGAAGACTTTCAATCGTATTGTTGTTTCTCAAAGTCTTCTCTAACGACATCTACCTGAAAAAGTTATTTAGTGGTATAGATTTTCGTTTGCAGTTACTTTCACTCACCAATTCGACTGTATTATAGGTAAAAGTCCAATGCTAAACTTAGGCAACACCAAAAATTATCTCTTAGGGGTGATTATGCCATAGCGTGGCAAACACTTGTCAGGTGGCTTGACAAACTCAGTTGTTTATAATTGTAAGATGTTATCAAGAAGATGCTGCTGCCCTTCTCCTATTTCAGTTACCATCTCTCACCTCTTACGACACCAACGGGACGATATAGGGTAGTGGATATATGAATCCATAAGGGCTGATAAAAATATGTATTGTTAATGTTTAAGTTTCATTTTAAAAACTCAGAATAAGTACGTTTTTCGTTAATTTTAATTTTTAACTGAGCTGCATTTTTCTACAAAACTTTTCCTACTTATACTCTTCAACCTCTAGGTAACGTGCCGAGAAGTAGACGTATGTCGCAACCTGACCGAGAACATCACAACAATGGCAGACATCCGCGCAAAGTCCGGCGACGTTGCCGCCGCGCTCTGGAGTAGTGGTGACCATCGCGCCTGTCCCGTGCCGCTCTACATCGCGCTGGGCTGCTGCCTCAGTATGCTCACCGTGGCCGTTTTCTTGCGTCTACCGATACTGGTGAAGGGCATTCTCCTAGCGGTCATGACGGCCGGATACATTGCCGTGATGTTGGCGTACCATAAGGATCTTTTCGACTGCTACGATATCATGACAGGGTGAGTTGTTCAAGATATTTTTTCATTTTTTGTTTAAATTTCTGACAAATAATTTAATTTTAATAAAATGTTCGCTATGATTTCAATTGATATTTTGTCTAAAAAATACTTTTGTTATTTTATTAGAGATGATAATCGGTAAATCTTTAATGACGTTTTTCATCATCTTATCCTTATTGAATTTGTCCTCTGTGAAATGGTTTCCAAAACAAAAATGTTTTCAAACTAAGTAGAGCCAATACAGTACATGATAAAAATTTTCTAGTTGAAGCTCCTGTAAAAGCTAGAGATTGACGAAAGAACAAGGCATGGCTATTTCATAACAAGGTTGTCATCAAAAAGGAACTCTGCTGTAACTTTTGCGCCGGCTTTAATGTAAAATTTCAACATAATACAGTCGCAAGTATGTAGTTTCTCTTGACCAATGCACGTATGGGCAGGTCGAACCGAGGTGGTACCACGACCTCACAGAAGACCAGCGTGAAGTAGAGTAGCTCTGCTTCTGCATTTCGTCTGGTGAGTGCAGGTGGCCGGAGTCCTAATCCCCCTCCCCTTAACATGGTAGCGGAGTTAAATACAATACTACCCCAGGAGGGTAGCAGCACCCCCGGTGGCGAAGAATCCCTCGCTGAGAATCCATGCCCAAGCTACCCCACTCTTCCTGAGCGTGGGTGATCAGGCTGCATCGGATTTGGAGGGAGGGGGCAAAATTTCGCTTGAGACTAAATCTGCTTAAGGCAAATGGAGCAATAAGTCAAAGGCGCCCCCTGCCACGTTGTCCGAGAATTTTTGCGACATCAGGGGACTTTATTGAAACCTTAACGCCGTCCACTATTATCTGGAAACGTCGAAGCTGGCCTTGCTCTTCCTAACCGAGACACAGGTGGCCTCGCCGACTGATTCTTCGTATCTCTCTTACCCGGAGTAAAAATTAGAACACTCTTTTGTGCCTCGGGCTGAAGTTTGCGTGTACGTCAGAGAGGACATCTGTTTTTGACGCGAGCCTTGAAGGTATGGACCTGTCCATCCACGACCACGAGTATCCAGCGACGACCATCCCCGCGCATGCCGACAGAGACCGACTCATCGACTACGTCCAAATAGCTACAGACTCCGTGCTACAACAGTTCCCATCCGCAGAGATCGTGATGCTTGTTAATTTTAACGCTCACCACGCAGAATGGCTTGGTTCTCGTTTAACCGATCATGTGGGTAGATCTGTTTATGATTTAGCTTTGACATATGGTCTGACACAACTGGTCATCTCGCCTACGCAGATCCCAGATGTGGAAGATCATGTACCTTCCCTGTTTGACCTTTTGCTGACCTCTCATCCTGACGGATATCAGGTTTCCGTCGATGTACCTCTTGGCACTTCGGACCTTTGTCTGATCCGGAGTACGTGCCACTCAGTCTCCCTTCGCGGTTGCGTTCTGCAGGCTGCCGCTGCGTTTGGCATTATAAGTCAGCCGATTGGGACGGGACCCTTGGAGGCGTGTTTGCTTCTCGCCGGATGATCCCAGCGTTGTTGCTGATTCTGTCGCTAATTTGGTGCTTCAGGGAATGGTACTTTTTATTCCATCGTCTGTGGTACCTATCGGAGGCAAAACCCAGCCATGGTTTGGTCGCTCCTGCAAAATAACATTACGCCATAAGCAAGAGTGCTGCCAAGCCTGGGTTCACGCATCGACGTCTCGAGATGCAAATACCAGCGCTCTTAAAAAGAAGTATAATTCCGCTTCCAGGTCATTCAAAAGTGTCATTGCCAAGGCAAAGATAGAGCACATCGGCAGAATTGGCGAGAAAGTAGTTCGACTTCGAGAAGCCCATTTGCTAACTTTCCCTTTGCATCCAACTCGACTCTTTATGACGGGGGGGGGGGGGGACACACCGCCGACTATCCCGCGGTGTGAGTGCTCCATGCAGGATGTGCTGTTTTACCCAACGCTTGGTGCGCAGACCACTCCTCTTCCTGGACGTCAACAAGTCGATTGGGCCTGATGGTGTCCATCCCATTGTGCTGAAGACGTGTGCTTCGGAGTTGGCACCGATTTTAACGCGTCTTTTTCGGTACTCCTATTCTCTCTTCGTAGTTCCGAAATTATGGAATACAGCTTTAGTGCACCCGACCCCTAAAAGAGGCAACCGCTAAGATCCGTCCATCTATAGCTATCACCCTTGTTCTCTAAAATAATGGTGTCCATTATTAACAGCCAGCTCATGCGGTATATTGAGGTTCACCAGCTGATTAAGTAGCGTACAGTACGTAGCCAGCACGGTTTCCGTCGCGGTCGCTCGGCTGGTGATCTTCTGGGCTACCTAACTCATAAATAGGCAGAGGCAGTAGAGTCCATGGGAGAGGCGTTGGCCGTTAGTTTGGACATAGCGGAAACCTTTGATCGGGTTTAGCACAAAGCGCTTTTTCCGAAACTTCCTTCCTATGGGCTTTCCGAGAAATTTTGCAATTGGGTCACCAGTTTTCTTGCAGATCAGAGTATCAAGGTCTAATAGACGGTGCATGCTCCGATTACAAGCCCATTAACGCTGGTGTTCCACAAGGCTGAGTGCTATCATGCCAATACCATTTCCCCTGCATTGCTGTGCGGACGACGGTACTGGTGATGCTTTATACACCGGCCGTGCCAATATTACTCGGGAAAACGTCGCCGAGTACCGGGCCGAAGTCGAGTCTGAAGTCGAGACTATGTTGAACAAAATCTCGGATTGGTGGCGACTAAATCTAGTCCAGTTCAATCCCCAGAAGACAAAGGTTTGCCCCAGAAGAAAAAAGAACCCCTTCGTCGTATCTCCTCAGTTTCAAGGCACTCTTCTTGTTGCCTCAGCCAGTATCGTCGTCGAGATATCGAGTGACGTGCAGTTTCGTGGTCACTTGGAAGAGAAGGCCAAATTGGCCTCTAAAAAGCATGGCGTGCTCAGCAGAGCGGGACAGTATTTCATGCCGGCTCACTGCCTGCAACTTTACAAGGCGCAGGTTCGGCCTCACATGGAATACTGTTTCCAATTCTGAGCTCGGACTCCCCAGTACCAGCTCCTTCCATTTGATCGCATCCAGCGCAGAGTGTTTCGAATCATCGTCAAACGAGCACTTTCTGATCGGCTTGACTCACTGGCGCTACGAAGACATGTTGCATCTTTATGCGTATTCTAGAGTGTTTAGCACGATGATTGTTTGGAGGAATTGTTCTGACTTATTGCAGCTACTAAATTTCACTATTGCACATCGCGACAGTAGTCGAGATACCATCCTTACCACCTGGACGATTGACGGTCCACTACTGTGCAATTCATAAGAAATTTTTTTCCTCGTACAACCTCTTTGTGGAATCGACTACCACCAGTTGTTTTTCCGGACCGATACGACTTAGAGACCTTCAAGAGAAGAGCCTATTGTTTTTAAAAGTCCGGCAACGCATTTGCAATTCCCGAGGTGTTGTAGTTATTCATGGGCGGTGATAGTCACTTGCCCTCAGATGAGCCGCACGCTTATTTGCGCTCACGCAAAAAAAAACATGGCCCTTCCTTGATCGAGCCGATCCATTTGTGCTTTTTAGTATGCCTCTACTACGTAAAAAACTGCGGGACATAAGCCCTCTTCCCAAAACGTAATTTCATTTATGAACTTGTGACTATGATAGATGGTCAGTTGTATCATTCCTTTAACTATTTTTTACGCTTACATATTTTATGCATGCTTATGCATGCATGAGTAGGACTTAAGTTGCGACCTACATACCTAGGTCCCTACCGTGTCATTAAGGTCAAAAGAAATGACCGCTATGATGTGGAGAAAGTTCATGCACATGATGAGGATCCAGGGAAAACGTCGACCTCAGTTGATCAGATGAAACGAAGGCCTGATGACCTTTGACCGATGACCTTTGAAGATAAAACAGGTGAGTGATATAAAGGATGTGAGGGATGTGGAATGATATGAAGATGAATGAAATAATGCTTCTCTTCTCTGTTCCTTGTGTACATAAGAGCAGCGCTTGTATGTGTGTGCAGCGTGGGCGCGGGCGCGGTGGGGTCCGGGAGCGCGGCGTGCGCGTGGACGCTGCTGCTGGCGCTGGGCGTGCTGCTGCACGCGCGCCAGACCGAGTGGACGGCGCGCCTCGACTTCCTGTGGCAGGCGCAGGCGCGCGACGAGAAGCGCGACATGGACGCGCTGCAGGTCGCCCGCCCCTCCTCCTTATAAATGGAAAATCTTTTCAAAAAATACTGTTAATGGAACGTGCAGTGGCGCTGTAATAACATCCACAAGCCCATATCATCATGAAGGAGTCGTAAGAGACAACACAGGGAAACAAACCAGGACAATGACAGCAGCGTATTCCTGATAACTACTAAAATATAAAAAAATACAGTTGCCAAGCGGCCTGCCAAGCATGGCAACTATGGCAAGTATCCGCCCTATAGAGTTATCTAAGGGACGGCCAGTACAGCAGTACATTTTGATAAGATTCAGATAAAGAAGAATGGCCACCACTACGTTTAAATCTTTTTTTAAAGAAGTTGGTTACAAGCACACCGCAGTAAGCTCTCTACTCTTCCTTTACATAAAACTTTTGCTATTTTTATGTTAGTAACTAAACGCCGCATCCGTTTATTGTAAGTAGGATATGCATATATAGTTATTAACTGCGCATCTTTTCATAAAAACTATTTATATTTTTGTTACAATCGTTTAGTTCATTATTTTCTAAACAATTCTGTTAATCATAAGAAAACCATCCTTCCATATGTATGACATATTAAACTTTAATCATAATTAAATATAAAATAGTTTCTAAAAAAAGCAGTGACGGTCTCACGCATCCCAAGGTTATTTTTTAATGTTATTTCACTATTTGTTTCAAATTTTGAAGTTTATAAGAGCTTCAAAACAGCCTAAGGTCAATAAAAATATTTTAATGTTAATGTCCTTAATAATTTAATACATTGTCCTCTTTTTAAATACACAATATAGCGCTGTAATTGACAGCGCGTTAAGATCGATTTATTCGCTATAAAACTTCTTAGGTACCTGTGTATAAATAATTTTAACAGCATTTATTTCCACATGTTAATCATTTCGTTTCAGGCGTCAAATAGGAGAATATTATTCAACTTGCTGCCCGCACACGTGGCGACGCATTTCTTGGACAATCAGTTCAGAACAAACATGGTAATTATTGAAAAGCTTTTTAAGTACTCAGACTTAAAATTTTATATTAACTTAATATAATATGTAATTGCTTTTCGATCCAAAAAATGGGTATTTAGTTTTATTATAATTGTACATATATCTTATTATATGTATGTATGTATATATTTTTTTTCGCAGTATAAAAAGCTATTTTTGTTTTCGCTTTACATAATATGTATTTCGCTTTACATAAATTATTCACCAAGCTTCTTACGCATTACTCACACATATGTGTCTAACCTTGCTTCACCCTTATAAATTACTTTAAATTAAATCAAACTCTCACTTCACCTCATTTAATGTCATGAGTACATTTATTTCTGCTATGCAACACGCACTTCTCACACGAATAGGGGCAAGTGACAGGCAATAACATAATGTTGACTGATAAGAATAGTGTAAAATAAGTAAATATTTAAAAAAATTATATTTCTTCCACTCTAAAAATACAACATTCTTATTTTCTTTTATTACTAAAATCTAAAACTTTGGTTTTATTTTAACATTACCTTCAAACATTACATACCAATAAGTTATATAATTTACTTAAAAGTTATCGCAATCACGTGAGTATGTCTGTTTTTACCTGTGCGACCGATAAAGTAGCAACGCAAATATATTCTTAATCAGTCCAAAAAAAGTAGACGTTTTATATAAATAAAAATAGGTGTAGTATAAAAATGTCACTTGGTCCTGACGTGTCCTGGCTTGCGCATTGTGCGGCGGTGGCTGACATGAAGCGCGGTTGGCAGGACCTGTACCACCAGTCGTACCAACGCGTCGGCGTAGTCTTCGCTTCTATCACCAACTACCATGAGTTCTACATGGAGCTCGATGGCAATAACCAGGGCATGGAGTGCTTGCGTCTACTTAACGAGATCATCGCCGATTTTGATGAGGTAAGTATTGTTATATCTTATTTTAGTTTTCGACCGATATAACCCTAACTGTTCATTAAAACACAAAACATCGGTTAGGAAAGATTCTCTAATTGCAGTCTCACACTTTTAAAAATAGTAGGTCAACTTCTTCTATATAGAAAGCCAATTTGATGAGCCTGTAGATGTGGATTGGTCGTACTGGAAGAGATACCAAGACTTGGTTGTTCGTAACACTTGCTTAGAGCCCGCGAACTTAAACGTGCTTAGTCTGTTCATAGGAAGTCGAAAAGGTATTCTGTGTGTCCTGCCACAGAACGCTGTCAGTTCTAGTACCTAGTACATATTACTTCAATGGGTTGGTCAAGATTATGCGCTGCACGAGGATTGAATGGATAGCCGAGTTCACCTATTGACTCATGATCAAATGATAATGATTGAATGTTAAAGGAAAAATTCTATATTAAAAAAAAACATGATTTTGATCTTAATGCGCATATAATTGCACCTTAAATCGAAATTACAGATAGAATACCAATATTTGGGTAACAGTAATAATATCTGCCATTGAAACTTATATAATAATTGGATTTATCGACTGTAATTTTATTTTAGTTATACTTATAAAACATTAGCTATTGTGTTATTATTAGTATAAAAACGTTACAATTTATTAAAATTTTTACAGCTATTAGGGGAAGATCGTTTTAGTCCAATAGACAAAATAAAAACTGTTGGATCGACGTATATGGCAGCTGTAGGGCTTATACCGGACAAGAAGATGACAGACGATCCGAGCACCAAAAAGCATATGGCGACCCTAGTTGAGTTCGTTTTTGCGATGAGAGATAAACTCAAGGATATTAATGACAACTCCTACAATAATTTTATGCTACGTGTTGGTAAGTTTTACTTCACACCAGTATATTCACAAACAATATCATGAGGTATCACAATGCACTCGAACGCACAGGTTACAGAAAACTTAATCATAAACAACACTTGACGGTTGAAGGACACTTGTCGTTGTTCGAATATAAAATTATTCGAAGATAGACATTTACAGCACTGCCACAGTCTCTAACTACTATTAACAGTCGGTCATTGAAGGCGTCTAGAAGCCGGGCCGAGAGCGTGGAACTGTCCGCTAGTTTTGTCCTGTCACGCAAATAAATTAAAAACTGTGGGCCGTCCTCATTTAAAGATAATGTATTAAAATTTATCAGATCATCAGTTGATTAAAACTACTTTTACGGATTTTATCGCGTTTATTTTACTATTATTTTTAATTCCCGACGTTTCGGGCGCTTTCCAGCACCCATTTTCACGGGGGGAGGGGGGGGGGGGGGGGCATGGGTGCTGGAAAGCGCCCAAAACGTCGTGAATTAAAAATAATAGTAAAATAGTAAAATAAACGCGATAAAATCCGTAAAAGTAGTTTTAATCAATGTGTAGTGTTCGCGTAAATATAAGAAATCATTAGATCATCAGTTACCATATACACAGGAATATGTTTGAATGTGAAATAAAATAAAATCAGTGTTATTTTTTATTTGTTCATTACTTCCCGTTCTGACAACCCTATCAATTTATTATTTATGTCGGCTTTTCCGACAACATCGTACGCGATGGCTGACTGCATGTTACTTTTTCATGAAAGAAGTCCCACGGAAAATATGCGAAATAAATTTTATGTATGGAATTTAACACCAGATGTAAACTTCGCAAAGACCGCTGTGGAGCCGCGGCTAAAGGACTTCTTTCATAGAACAGACTGTAGGCTGTGGCACTATAATTTACTTGTCTTGACGTTTGTAGAGTAGCTTGGGGGGGCCCTTTCATACATTTTCTTTTACTGAACAAATCCCGCGTCTTAAACGTAGTGAGAATATAGTCTTTGCTTGTTATATTCTCTTGTAATTTGTTTTATTTGAAACATTGCGATGGGCTACAATAGCAAAGAAGAATATGATACTTATATCTTTGAGAGAATAAACCTACAAAAGCCGATTAACACAAGTATAGTGACACGTGACTTTCAAAAACCTTTCGATTATTTCAGTGCCGATGATTTTGAAAGTTTCTTTTTTTCTTGTTTTTAGATTTTTCGCTTTGTTTCTTTTTTGAAAGATTTTAAAAATATATCGTTACAATAACGTGCAAAAAGTATATAAAGCATTATGAATAGATTTTTGCTATTATATATCATTACGATTAAACACGGATTATGGAGAGCGATTTTAATTATATTATATTGACAACCTGGGTTTTGACAATTTGACGTTTATTTATTCGTTAGTGAACTCAAGTGAAGTCGCATCACGACGTTAACTAATCACATCACCCAATTTAATGCTATACGTATGCACTACGAGTTTTTTTGTTCATGAAATAAATGGTTTACCCTATCGAACGCACTTAGAAACATCTTATTTATCATAGCGTCTGGCCTGTAATTAAGAAAGTAATGTTTTTGAATACGTACATTAGATGGATTAAAACTACTTTTACGGATTATATCGCGTTTAATTTTTATTGTTTTTAATTCCCGGAGTCGAACGGGGAGACCCTGTGACCATGGGTGCCGGAAAGCACTCGAAACGTCGGGAATTAAAAAAAATTAAAATTAAACGCGATATAATCCGTAAAAGTAGTTTTAATCAATGTGTAGTGTTCGCGTAAATATAAGAAATCACGGACATTAGATTTTTAGAGTAGTTAACTGAACAGATGTCCGATTTTACTTCTTTTTCTAGGTATAAACGTCGGCCCAGTAGTTGCGGGTGTCATCGGAGCGCGGAAACCACAATATGACATTTGGGGTAACACCGTTAACGTAGCTTCGCGAATGGATTCCACGGGCCTGCCTAATCACACGCAAGTTACCGAAGAAGTTTATCAAGTTTTAAAGGACATACACTATCAATTTGTCTGTCGGGGGAAAGTGAAAGTTAAAGGGAAAGGCGAAATGACAACATATTTTTTAACGGACCGAGGACCAGACAACAATAGTAGTCAAAATTCTTCAAACAGTCTACCACAAAACCCACCGACTGCTTATGGTGGAGTGGCAACACCGCTTGCAATGCTTCAGAACTCCGCGCGAAGAGCGGCGGCTCAACCGTCGAGACTACCTCCTCTGAGAGAAGCATCAGTGGCAGGTGAAAACGAGCCTCTACTTCCTTCTAATGGACATCAAAGTAATGGAAATAATCATAAAGGAACTAAGGGCCGTTGGAATAAAGAGCAAGATGATACGCCACCTCCGCCTCCACCGCATGGTATATCGGGTAATCCTCGATGGCCGCCACCGCGGGCTTTAGTTCCACCTTGGCCACGTCCCCAAGAACCTCGGCCGCCAGTTGTACAGAAAAGAAGGCCACCTACTAGACTACCAAGACCAAGGTCGAGTGAAAGCTTGCCATTAGCTCGAAGCCCTCGTGTTCATTCTTCGGCGGATGAACTCAGTTCACTTACTAGGTCACCAAGTCTTAGTTCTTCATCTGATGAAAGTTATTCTCGTACTACTGACGCTTCTCCATCACCTCCACGACCTGCTCCTTGGCTTCCACCCGCTAGACACCAACGAAACGGAACAAATTCAGCATACGATTATCCTGTTGTCCGAGCCAATAAACCAACTAATGTTTTAAAGGAAATTTATGCGAAACATAAAGTTTCTAACAAACCTGTCCTAGAAGATAAAATTCTTGATGATATCAGTTACCAGAAGGAGGAAGAAAAGTTGCATAGAAGTATATTAAACATGATTCAAACGTCTGCAAAACGAGATGGTTGCAGCCAAACTGATAAGAAAGATGTGTCGAATCGTTTGGCTCCGAGGACTAACTCATTTTCTAGTTCTGGAAGCCGGCCAAATAACTTAAAACATTTAAACCATGACAATAGAGATGTTTTCAGTAAGCGAAGTCCGTCGGATGTTGCCTGTGTGCCGCCATTTGAGAGAGAAATACAAAGGCTGCTAGACGACAAGAATATTATAAAAAATAATCCAGTTAAAAACGAGAGAATGGACTTGAACCTCGAGTTAAGGTAAGAATGTACTACTTTATGTTTCAAATGTTATGTTTCGAATTGAAACAAACCAATTATGATATTATATTCATTAAAGCCTATTAAAGTCTACAACTTCCTATACAATCGCAGTTTTTCTTTAAGTTATTCTTGGGAAGGCGCCTCTCCTGGCTTGTTCCCCCTGTCGCCTCTTAAGACTCCCCGGGATTAGTCTTAACAAATTTTCTTGTGCATGGGTAGTAGAATCCGCATACGTATGTATTTTCTATTGCGTATGTTCAAAAGTGGTTTTTGTTTGATACCTAACTTCTTCATCCAATTTTATCATGGAAGCGTTACATCGAGTACAAATAGATCATCGGAGACATCGGGACCAGTAAGTAGAGGAGTAAGAGTATCTTTGAGTCTCTTACCTAAACTTGAGCCCGAACCTTAGCCCTCTTCATAGCACCCTGAGCAACCTTAAGCTTCTTCTTACGGCAAGCAGTGAAGTATCACGTTTCAAATCCTTATGTCATCACTGGCAACACGCACAGACACTTTTTCACGTTTGAAGTCTTGACGAATACGTTACGAGAAGATGTGGTGTAATGTCTTGAACCATGCCCAACCTAGCTGGATCCGTCATCAAGGAACCTCTTGTTTAAATTGTTCATCTTCGAATCGTACAATTTATTAAGTTTTTGAAAAAAGTTTTGTGACAAATCGGAAGGTCATATATATATGGCCTTTCGATTTATTACTTACATATAAGTATTGTAACAAAACTATTTAAGTATATAAATTTTATAAGTTGTAATAAAAGTTGTAACAAATTAAAAATCTTTTTTGAACTCGGTACCGATGACGCGCCGACAGTTTCCGAGAAAGCCCATATATGTGACGTCACAATTTTTATTTTGCTTTACTTTATACAGGCAAGTGATGCGTCTATTCGTTTTCAATTAATTTGTTTATTGTTGTCATCTTCTTTTTAGTAAATTTATTAAAATGTCTAATTAAGAGAATTGTCGTGTTTATTGCATTCCGTTATGTAGTAATACTTCAATAACAAATCCCAACAATTTTTTTTAATGTGCTTCAAGACCGTAAACGTTGTAAAGTAGTTGTTTCAACAACTACTGGCATAGGTGTGACGCGGACGTTGCACATGACCTATGTCGTCTTTGTCCATGTTCATTTTAAGACTTCTTTGTTGGTAGATACTATTGAGGTCATTGAGCATAAAACTGAGGTTCTGACTCTGCCATAATGACTTTATTGTCAGCAAATGGGGTTTCGTACTATGATGCTACATTTGGAAAGCCATCATTGCCCTTACTGCACAAACACTTTAGCACTTCGATACACCGATAATCGACTTAGCACCGCAAGTTTAGAAATACTTCCTCCAAAAAATTTCGACCAATTTTCGAGTACTAAATTCTGAATGATTTAACACATCGTAGTCCGGCATTTGACGGCTCCGTGGCGCAGTGGCTGAGCTGGGGGCCGCGGGTTCGAATCCCGCACGAAACAAGTATTTGTATAGCCTACAAATAATTGTTCCAGGTCTGGATGTTGGATTATTGGATGTCCTTTTGCAATTTATGTTTGTAAACTACCTCCATGATACAGGAGAAAATAGTATGGGGGTAACGTTTTTAAAAGAAAAAAAAAGAAGTCCTTATATGCATTACAGTGTGGCGAAAACGGCTTTTTAGGAGGCTGGAAGTCGAGTGATTGAAACTAATAGAATAGCGAGGCTCGGTAGGGTAATCGGTTTGAAGTTCTTCAATATTTAGCGCTGTTGCCTTTATTTAAAAAAAAGGCTACCGCACTGCTGCTTGCGACAGGAGTAGCGCGCCATCAGGGAGTACGGAGTTAAATTACTGTAAATATGAAACGGGATTATTATTTTTCTCAAAAATAAAACAATGACAAATAGCTTATGCCGGTTCTTTTCAGTACTGATATCACTTTTATAATCAATGACAGATTTTGACGTTAGTGAAATAATTTTTAATTTTAGCTTTGTTTATAATCAGCAGGAGCCAGAATCCTTCACTGGAGGCGGTACTCGGCACTAACAACAACAGTAGCCCGCTGCACGCAGTCGGGCTGGCGGCCATCGCGCAGCTGGCACGGCGCGAGCCCAGCCCAGCACCCGCACAGTTCCCCGGCGTGCTGCCCACCGACGTGGTGGTGCGCTTGCCCGAGCCAGAGCTACGCGACCTTAACGCCAGGTACCACACCGTGATCCCTTGCCCCAGCGTGTTGTTCACCGACGTGATGGTGCGCCTACCCGAGCCCGAGCGCCGTGACCTCAGCGCCAGGTACCAGACCATGATCCTTGGACCCGGCTTGCTGCCCACCTACGTTGTGGTGCGCCTGACCGAGCCCGAGCGCCGCGACCTCAGCGCCAGGTACCACACCATGATCCCTGGCCCCAGCATGCTGCCCACTGACGTGGTGGTGCGCCTGCCCGAGCCCGAGCGCTGCAACCTCAGCGCCAGGTACCACACCGTGATCCCTGGCCCCGGCGTGCTGCCCACCTACGTGGTGTTGCGCCTGCCCGAGCCCGAGCGCTGCGACCTCAGCGCCAGGTACCACACCGTGATCCCTGGCCCCGGCGTGCTCCCACCTACGTGGTGTTGCGCCTGCTTGAGCCCGAGCGCTGCAACTTCAGCGCCAGGTACCACACCGTGAACCCTGGCCCCGGCGTGCTACCCACCTACGTGGTGTTGCGCCTGCCCGAGCCCGAGCGCTGTTACCTCAGCGCCAGGTACCACACCGTGATCCCTGGCCCCGGCGTGCTACCCACCTACGTGGTGTTGCGCCTGCCCGAGCCCGAGCGCTGCAACCTCAGCGCCAGGTAACACACCGTGATCCCTGGCCCCGGCGTGCTACCCACCTACGTGGTGTTGCGCCTGCCCGAGCCCGAGCGCTGCAACCTCAGCACCAGGTACCACACCGTGATCCCTGGCCCCGGCGTGCTACCCACCTACGTGGCGTTGCGCCTGCCCGAGCCCGAGCGCTGCAACCTCAGTGCCAGGTACCACACCATGATCCCTCAATCCAACGGCTCCCACCCAGGCGAGTACCACACCGTGATCCCTCGCCCTAATGGCTCCCTTCCAGGCGAGAACGAGGCGTGATCCCTCACCTAAACTTGTATGATAATTTTACTGTTAAAGTCCTGACGCGAAGTAGGAATTTCGTACTTTAACCTGTCATTACCTGTCTCTGTCACGCCCGCGTAACTATAATGCGTCTCACTCGCGCAGATGCAATGGCCGCCGTCCTTAGGGATTGTAAACCCTTTACCTAAGAAATTTACTTATTTAAACTACCTGATTAAGTATGTTAAAGAATCCTGGCCTCCTGATAAATATTCTTTAAATAAAGAAATGAAGGACAAAAGAAGCCGATATCTTGGTCATTTCTATATCGGCCATATATCGTACTTTAAAATAATATATTGAAACAGACATCCTCAAGCCAGCTGCATCACCGAAAAAACGACTCTCATTAATTGAAATAATTGATGAGTGAGATAAATCATGCATTAGACGAATAGTGCACAGCTTACATTTAAAAGGAGAGTTACCTACAGCAAAAAGGTGCTACATGTCATAAATACAGACGAATCCTTACCAAACATTGGCTTTTATTTATTTTTATTTTTTTTATTTATAGGATAGGGTGACAAACGAGCACACAGTCCACCTGATGGTAAGTGGTTGCTGTGGCCCATAGACATCTACATCTATCCTCGATTACGAATCAAAATGCAGATGCGTTGTCACCCGTGAGGACTAAGATGGAATGCCTCGTTTCCAGCAAAAAGGGTCTCCGGTTCTCTACACTCACCATACGAAATACAGCAGCATTAAGCTACTATTTCACGCTGGTATTCTGTGAGAGCGTGGTCCTTCCCCGGTCGAGCCGACCCATTCGTGCTACAACTATACTATTAATATAACTGCAGCATGGCTCTACCACGTAAAAAATGCCTAGACATTGTTGAATAAATTACTCAAACATTTGAAGTCTAAGTATGTCAAACGAAGGAGAAATAACCGTTGACTTATATATTATTAGCGTGAGGACCGGGCCGACCGAACAACAAAAACGGACCAGTGCGTTGGCCCTAAAATTACAGTTTATTGCCAACGCGAATCGGTCGACAGCAGTGCGCGCGCAGGACAGATTTGCCTGTCACAAATATGTCTAGTTGCGTTATCAAAGAATGCAAAAATTACAATACAAAGATTAAAAAGGAACATGGGATATCGTATCATCGGTAAATAACCTTATATTAATTTTGTTACAATTAAATTATTATATAATCGCATTTTTCAAGTTTTATTTTACAGTTAGTTCAGTTATGTTACCAAGATTAGGGTTGGATTCAGACCCTCAAAAATATTGTACATGGAAAATAAAATTATACTATTTTAAAAAAATTATATCACGTTTGACATTTCATGTTTCTTTTTTCCCATGTGCCGGTATTTTGGCGTCATGCGTCTAGTTTATCTATACGTTTAGGTTTTTGACGGTTTTATTTTTATTTTTGTTTAATTTTTGTCTAAAGAACTCAGTGTAAGTTAAATTTTGAATATTGGTACCTAATATATTTTATATTCAATAAATACAATAATAAGGGTAAAACGAAAAGAGTACAAAAGAAACCATATATGCTTAATTGAATCTGAAAATCTGATTCATAAAATATTTTGAAATTCTGTTTTCAAACCGATTGCTTCTGGAGCATAGAGTTTTTATCGTGGTAACACCCCTCATTATAGTTGTATCAAGGATGCAACATAAAAGCATCGATCGAGCTTCGATTGACCAGAAAGGGAGCTAATTCTATTTTTTTTAAACGCGGTACTCGTGTACAATACAGAAATTCTCGATATCGTAGGGTTAATATTAAAATGTAAAAGGAACCAATAATAATACAAGTTAACCTTTAGGTAAAACTACGGTATTTTTGCTTAGTATTATTACGATACTATGTACTACAAACTATGAAAATAATGGTACAATTGGGATAATTATACTACGAAATCCGACCCTGGTTACGTCGTATTTTGATATGACGTTTGTATTATGACAGATGCGCTACTTTTTCTTGTATGAAAAAGTTATAAGTAAAATATTTAGATGGGCCTATCCTTTCTTTTGAAATAATTGGGAATAACCGGTTAATCGACGGAGATGACGTAACATTGTGGCGTATCAAATATTTGAAAAATATGAACTTACCGACAGTAACAACGACCAATTTATTATTTGGATGAAACTTGTGTGAATGCGAGTAAGACTTATTTTCATTATTTACTGACTGACTTAAACCCATACTTGTATTATAAATGTGAAAGAAACTCTGTCTGTCTGTCTGTCACCTGATAAAATTGATCTTGATAAAATTCAATATAATATGATATACTTTGTAACAAGAGGAAGGGCATAGGATCGATACATTGCAGTCACGAAAACAAGCATTTTGGAGGGTTTGTCGACGGTTGCCAAGAATCCTACTTACAAAGGCAACCGGCTAATTATTTTACGTATGTGCAGGAGGTGAAAAAGGATTCGTGCCAGAACCAGAATTGATATTTGAATGCAAAGGTCCATTTGATTATCACGAACCGATGAATGCAGTCAAGTTCGAAAATAGGTTTCAAACAATGCCGATACCGAGACTTGAGCCAAACGCAGTTGTTGTCATGGATAATGCCAGCTACCACTCAAGATGCCAGGAGAAAATCCCAGTTACTAGTTGGAAAAACCAGGCATCCAAGAATGGCTGTCATCAAATCAATTTTTTTTTAGAGGCGAAGGAAGCAAATATCCAGCTCTTGGAAAAGGTGAAAGATGTCAAAACTCAATACCAATCGTACGTGGTCGATGAGATGGCAAAAGCAGTTGCTGTGGAGGTATTGAGATTATCTCCATATCACTGCAAATTGAATCCCATCGAACTAGTGTGGGCAGACGTCAAGGGGTTATGTAGCCCGAAAAGATACATTGAAGATGGCAGATGTTTAAAAGCTACTCCAGGAAGCTTTAGGCAATGCATGCAAAACCCGGTATGGCAAAATTGCATCAGTCACGTAAAAAAAAGAGGATTCGAAAATGGACAGACTACACTGTTGTAGACAAAACTGTTCATTCTTTTGTAATAAATGTGACAAGCGAGACGTCGTCGGAAAACAGTAACACCGATATACGTAGAAGTCGAATTCAGATTTTTGAATTTAATTTTTTTATTTCTGCCAAATTAGTAATTGTAACTCGCTTATAACAATAATTTATTTAATTAGTTAGTACATTTTTTTCTCCTTCAAATATTTCATATAAACCGCACTTAAAACAAAAATGTTTGTGACCACTGTCAGTTGGCAGAGAGGTCATTGTACGAAGTTCTTCCTGTTTCGCGACTGGACTTTAGTAACCGTAATGTATTTGCCATAGCTATGTCTTTTGTATGTATAGTTTAAAATTTAAATGACCTACAATAATTTATATGAATTTTTAATGAAATTATATTTTTGTATATTCACAGTGAGAACTCCGAAAGAAAATTAGATAGTACAACCAAAGAAAAACAAGAAAACGAAATTCAGGAAAGACTTCACAACCGGGTGAGTAGCATGACTAAATAAACTATTCCTTGACTTTTGAACTTCAGTGGATCAAAATTTGTTTTCATACGATGCCGTCTATTTTTCAATAGGTAGCCATTTCGAATCACAGGGAAATGGCTCTCTACGGGGAAAGTCAGTCCGAATGGAGCTCGTCGTGTTCAGAAGGTGAGGGGGAGGGGGAGTGCGGGCAGCCTGAGAGCACAGGCTACACGACCGATGACCCCGCGTTGGAAAACGTGTCCATGTTAAATGAAGCGGGACTAACCGATGCAGAGGCAGCCCTCAGCGACGTCAATTCGTGCTACTTCGATCGCGATGACGACGTTTCTTCCCGCGCCTCCTCTCGCCTTATGGACTCGGAAGCACTGGTGTCCCTCGAAAGCCTCAGTGCAATTTACGACTCCGACGAGCCGGCTCATAGGTACTTAGCAAACATACGCACAGTCAGTGAGTCTATAACGAGGAACTTTGGCCAGCCAGCACATGTTACCGACGGCGAAAGTGACGTTTAGTGACAAGTGTAAATAACGGTGAAGTGACATGTGCTTACTGATGATTTAAATTCTTATGAACACATCTGTGTCAAAGTTTATTCTATATATTTTAGCTTTTTCCTTTAAAAGTATTGTGATGGAAATCCTTTTTCTTTATAACCACGATGGAAAATCAAAGTTACGAAAGTTTGTCGATAAAATAAAGTGTTTTGTGGGGCTCTCTAATAAAAATACTCAAAATGATTATTTATTTTCAATTTGATGATTAAATTTTCTTTCTTCTTTTTTTTGACGATACGTATAATTCAAATAGCAATTGAATCTTATTTATGCTTCCCCCTACCATTGATCTGTATTTGTGTGTGTATAATGTCAATATGTACCTATTAATGTTACGCTGTATGATATTCATGTACAGGTTTTGTGCCATTTGATGGCGCTTCGAATGATGTAGAAGTACGCGATGATCTCTACAATTATAAGGTGCTCTGACTTTAGAATTATTTGTTGTTTAACTTGTGATAATGGAATTAGGAAATTAAATTCGAGCGACCAATCTCTGTGAGTCAGTGTAATGAGGGTAAGGGCTGGCCCCCGTACTAATTATAACCTAACTTAAAATTTTTGAAATAATAATTGCTCGTTTTGTCTAGTATAATATTGTAAATCTTGAAATTAACACTATGTAAAAAATATTAGAATTTGCATTTCCATCTGGATTTAGTTGAACGAATGTTACCATAGATTCAACTAGGTCATTAAAACTTTCTGATTTATCTTTCAGAGATTGAGGTTAATCTCAGATTTTTCTAGCTTCATATTAGATTCACATGGGAAGTAGGTTTAGTTATTCGTTGAAAAATTGCCGCCGCATGACGCATGACCGTATGTATGACCGTATAGCACCCTATGCGACCCTATATGACCCTATCGTCCTTTGGGCGTCGTGACTTTTGGTAGGCTGTAATGAATAAATGAATGCATGAAACGTGTACCTACTTGAACAAGTAGGACCACAAACGAATATTGGGCATTAAATGTAAATCTCGAATCTTTTACGTAGTATGTATTGCAATGCATAATGTTTTTAACCTGTGATTTTACTCTTTTTATTATATATATATATATATATATATATATATATATATATATATATTATGTCAAGTGCCCCTTACTTAAGCTGAGAACAAATTATCGGACGCGGCTGACGGACGCGGCTGACAGCCGCGGCTTATTGAAATCTAGCCAGTACATTTAATACTACACTGTGCAAACTATCGGTCGTAAGACGCGGACATGACCTTGCGTCGCTCTTGAGCCTTCGGACGTCCGAACAGAATCTGGCCGGCTGGATGTTTGGTGCGTCCGCGGACAGTGTGAACGGGGTACGGGACGCGTCCGCGGACGTTTCGAGTGTCACAAGCGAACCAACTGCGCTCGCGACATGATGTGTGATGAAGAGAAATTAATTGAATGTGTTCGTGGCCACGAATGCCTATATAACCACAAACTGCAGCACTATAAAAATGCTACATTAAAACAGGCATATGTTATAAGCTTATAAGTAAATTATCTAGGTATTTGAAACGTTATGTGTAAAAATAATGTAATAAAC
The DNA here is from genome assembly GCA_036936625.1 of Parnassius smintheus behrii. Taxonomy (NCBI): domain Eukaryota; kingdom Metazoa; phylum Arthropoda; class Insecta; order Lepidoptera; family Papilionidae; genus Parnassius; species Parnassius smintheus. The sequence continues at coordinate 32,282,740 of JAUPFT010000011.1, forward strand.
GCGATGAAACCGTAATAAGTAATTTAAATTATAAGAGCTATTATGACTATTTTAATAACTATTTTGATTTATAAGAGCTATTATGGCTATTTTTAATCGAACTCTCGACCTCCGCGTGTGAACCGAACGCTCTAACCACTACACGACGGAGGCATGTGCCTCATGTGTTAGTGTAGCGACAGACCTCCGTCAACATAGATAGCAAAAACGGTCAAGTACGGCACCGAATGTGCGACTGCAGTATTTTTCGAATCTGTTCTGAAATTCTGTTTCAGCGTTGGTGAAACAGAACACCTTTCCTTAAAACTATTGTAAATAAATAAATATTGTACATAGTTTGAATATTGCTTAAAATAAGTTAAGTAATTAATGAACGAATAAAGTGTATAGTAAAAAAAAACATAGGTTGAACAAGGAAAAATGAATTTCGTTCTTTCATACAAAAGTCGATGTCGAACGCAAGTGTGTCGCTACACTTACCAACTATTCTTACTACTTAATATAACTAGACTACACCTAACTTTTTCTAGGTGCAGATGGATCTGTTTAGGTACTAGGAAATTATTATCGCAATCAGGCACATCAGGCACAAAAATAATAAAACTGTATTAATTATATTTTATATTTATTTATTGATTTTGCCAAGGCAAACTTCCATTTTCGGAACTAAAGTAATCACAAAACTTGTCTCGAATAACAAATGCTGCTCGAGTAGAATTATTACGTATACCTTCAAATGATATAAAGTTATCTGGTACACCATTTGGTAGATCTTGCAAAAAGATGTTGTCGTCTTCGTCGTTCCGTAGCATGTTGTGTAAGCAACAACAGCATAAAATGATGTTATCGACAATTTCTGGTTGCACTTCAATATCTGTATGGAATATCCGCCATCTTGCTGCCAAAATTCCAAATGCGTTTTCGACTGTCCTCCTTGCACGTGATAATCTATAATTGAAATTCTTTTTATTTGCGTTATTAGAAACAGCTTCTTTACTGTATGGTCTCATTAAATATGGTTTTAATGGAAACGCTTGGTCTCCTATAATGACATGTGGCATGGGTTCACCGCCATTTTCCAATGGTGTATCTGTTGGTATATCTGCAGTGTTAGTCGCCAATAAATTTCCCAGTTTTGACTCAGCAAACACACCACCGTCACTGTTACGTCCGAAGGCCCCAACATCAACTGCAATGAATTTGTAGTTAGCGTCAACTAATGCTAAAAGAACGACAGAATGTCGGCCTTTGTAATTATAGAATGACGTTCCCGCATTATTTGGGCAAAACAGCATAACATGCTTCCCATCCAAGCTTCCCACACAATTAGGAAACTGCCATTTGTCACTGTACGTTTTCGCAATTTGTTTCCACTTTTCTTTAGTCGGTTTTGGCATAAAAATATTTTTTAGATTTTTCCAAATGGCAATAGTTACATCCAGAACTATAGCTTTTACTGTGCTGAATCCCATCCTGTATCTAAATCCTAGTGATCTAAATGATTCTCCTGTGGCTAAAAACCTGAAAATAAAAGTAGCTTGTTATTAAAAAGATATGTCAACAAATGAAAAATCTATTAAATTTCTACATAATCTTGATTCCATTATAGCCAAATCCAATTTTTTTAAATGGAGTAAATATTTGATGAATCTCCCTACAACTACACCACAGAAATGCGAAATAATTATTGATAACATGCATCTACTCGTAAAGTAAGCATTATTTTATTTTGTGATTAACACCAATGGATAGGCAATAACGTGTGTAGTGTAGAAGCATAGGCGGACCGAATGCTCAAGGTCGTTCGCTAAGAGTAGCGCCTTAAAATAATAATAATTTATCTTTTTTTCTTTTTAGTTTCGATATGCAAGGCAAAATGGAATTTATTACGAAATGCATTCGTACATGCTGTAAGCAGAAGAAAAACAGTGACAGGGCAAGGCGCAAAAAACTTAAAGAAGTGGAAATTTGAAGAGGCGATGTCATTCTTATTACCTTTTATGACGCATAGGAACACTTTATCTAATATCGGCGAGAGCGAAGAAAACTCGAATTCAGATACAATAAATGAAGACTCTAACAAAGATTACAACACACAGCAGAGAAAACGGAAAAATAACAATAATTATCAGGAACAAATCTTAAATGTAATAAAAGCAAGAAATAAGAGTAAATCAGAAAAAGACGACATCGATTTATTCTTTGAAACGATGGCGAAAACAGTGAAGAAGTTCCCTAAAATAGAGCAAGTTAAATTAAAATTTGACATAATGAAACTCGTCCATGAAAAAGAAATAAGGTGGCTGGATTCTCTGACAGAATCTTCTGCTTCTTCAAGTAGGATGTCAGAAATATCATCGCCATCACCTCAACCGTTCATTCACCGCATGTCTTCTCCTTACTTAAGAGAAAAATCTACCTCACCTTCGTACTTACGTCAATCTTCATCCTCACCTCAGAGCACTCATAGATCACCTTCTCCTCTCACTCAACAAATTTCTTCTCCTGTGTTTTTACCGTCTCCCCAGAACACTTACCAATCACCTCCTTTCACTAGAAAATCTGCCTCACCTTCTTACGTCCTGCAGTCTTCACCCTCACTACAGAACATCCACCAGTCACCTCTATTTATACGCCAGTCTGCCTTATCTTCAAACGTAGAACAGTCTTCATCCTTACCTCAAAACACCCCCCAATCAACTTCTTTTACTCGACAGTCTCAGTCTTCACCGACTGCTCCGAGCACCCATAAATCACTTCCCACTCAACAGTTTTCCTTGCCTCTGTCCTCTAACATCATCCAGCCATCTACTTCACAAATGCCTTCCATGCAATCCAACTCCCAATCATTACTGCAGACAACGCAAAATTCTGTCATTGAGCTTTCCATACCATCTTCAGAAGAATTGTATGAAGTAGACGAGACAGCATCCATGAACATGAGTCAGGAAGACAGCGGTGTGATATATAAAGGCCCAGCAAAATCACTTCTCGAATATTTGGTCATCAAAAAACTTTAATAAATAAGTAAATTAAATTGAGCACATTCGTTGTATTATTTCGGTATATACCTAACGTGACCATTTATTTTTTGACTCATAACAGGATATTGGTTTATGTAGGTCAAGTAACAGGTAGTTAATGAAAAAAAAAAACACTTCTACACCTCACACTTACATATATTATGTATATATATATATATATATATATATATCGAGTGGCCAGCTCGACCGGGGAAGAATCACGTTCTCACAGAATACCAGCTTAATGCTGCTGTATTTTGTACGGGTAGTATAGAAAACGGGGCATTCTGTCTTAGTCCTGACGGGTGACACGCATCTGCATTTTGATTCGTAATCGAGGATAGATGTAGATGCCTATGGGCCCCGTCAACCACCTACCATCAGGTGGACAGTGTGTGTTTGTCACCATATCCTATTAAAAAAAAGAGACGTCACGTTAATATATACCTACCTCAAAGTCACCACTAAACGCTCCTTTGCAGATATCGGCGTGCGAAACTGTGTCATTTGTTTTTCGATATCACTTTCAATAAGACTAAGCAGAAAATTAAATTGGTCTTCATTCATTCTTAAGTACATTTTGTAACGTTTATTATCTTTTTGTAAGTCAGGATATAATGTATGAAATTCACCATATTTGAGTCGTTTTATATTAATATCATGGATCCAAACACTCCTTTTCACTTTTTTTTTTGGAGGACTACATAAAGCAGCTGCCGCTAACTCTATAAATTCGTCCTCGCTGTCGCTACTTGTCATGTTTCTCGATTGACAAACCTTTATGGAATGACCGAAACGAGGCGTCCGAGGACGCCGTCTTAGCTACCGTGCACACCGCTAAGCCGCGACTGTCAGCCGCGGCTGACGGACGCGTCCGATAATTTGTTCTCAGCTTTAGCCTTTAAGGGTATTACATTGCCCAATGACCTTGAGGGCTTGTGGATTTGACTTGAATCGTCGAGACACTGTTGTATTGCGTCCCGAGTATCTGTCACAGGCCGTTGATGGGGTGTTTGGCGGTTTCGTCGGTATATAATACAAGCCTAACTATTAAGCCGTTATTGAGACTATTTACAATTTATCTTAAAAAGAGCCTACTTACTTCGATTGTTTTCTAATATTTTACATTTTTATTAAAATTTTAAACAATACAATTTATTTGTGATGACCTTAGGTTAAACATATATATTTTTATGAGGCACAGTCACAAAGAGATTCACATACAAACTTCTTTAAACATAGGGTGTTTTTGGGATTTGAGCGATGTAATCCCCTATAGATATCAAACTACTATTTTTATGCTTTCGTGTGATTTTTTTCTGTAGTCAGTTCATCTTTTACAAAAATCTATTGTCCTGTATCTTGACGTCATGGTGCCAGTTTTGTACATTAAGCGTAGTTTTTTCATATTATTACACATTATTTATATTTGTTCAAAAGTTGTTATCAATTTAACTTGTATACGTGTATTTTTTTACAGATACAATTTACCTTAGTCCACAAAACTAACACTAACTAACTAACACATCTACCATTTAAAACAAATATGTTATCTTTTGGTTAAAATTTTACTATTATTTACGCATTTATTTATTTAAAGATCTAGCTAAATTATGTGGTTTTAATTTTTGGTATAGAGTAAAAGAAAAAAAAACCAGAAAAGTGTCACTATTTTATTATTTATTAAAAAACCAACAACATTTTGTGTAGTATATATGAAACTATATTATTCTTATAATAAGGCCAATAACAGGTTTCTTTTCATTATAGAATATTCAAAAACCTAAACTGACACAGCCATATAAAGCCTAGACGAAAACGGGGTTTTAAGTTAAAATTTGAAGAAAAAAAACAAGCTATCATCCATTACATCGCTTCAAGTCCACTGCTGATCATATGCATCCCCCAAGGTATGCCACAAAACACTTTCCTGAGCCATCTGCATTAATCAACTTATCAACGGTCATCACTTAATCTAGTGAAAAGCTGATATATGTAGGTATTACATAACACTAATTATTATTTCAGATAATTGAAGTAATCCATATTATTTGTTAGTAAATATCAACAAACTGCACTTTAACACTAAAAGAATACCACTACGTAAAGAGATAATAATGTCTTATTTAAATATTTAACATCACAAAACCAATACGTCTTTTAGCTAAATGTTACGGTTTATACATAAAATTTCACCACCTTTTATGGCTAGAGAATAAAATCGTATTTTCGATAAGCGTCAAAAATTACTTAAAGCTGTCGTTTTTTTTAATTGTTTTTTTTTTAGTTTTTATTTTGATCACCAATTAGCAAGCAACGTTGGTTCTAGTTTCTTGGGTGTGTTTATCAGTTACGGCGTAGTCGGCGATGACAATTTTTCTTTCAATCATGTATTTTGTTTTGTTCTGTTCCTTATCTGTCTGTGCCATAGTTTCATTAGGGAATATTATAATCGTAAGATTCAATAGTACAGCAGAAGCAGAAGCACCAGTACCGAATATATTTCGTAGAATATTCTCCATAGCTAAATATCTAATTAAGCTATAACAAAAACGTGTCAATTTCATATTATCAATATTATATGTACCCAATTATTGTAAACATGGAGTCGTAGTTTCAATTCATTCATTAAAATTGTTGCTTTATATTTTATCAGTGCATTGCTTGAATAAGCACGTTCACTTAGTTTGATACAATTTGCTAGGATGACTCGCATAATTCATTATGTTGGTAGAGAAAAACAGTGGTTTGTATTTTTACTATTAAATGATTTTGTTATAAACATTTTTTCATAATGTTCATTTAAATTCCGAACAGGCGTTCGGTGCTTTTTCCTAGCCTGTACTAAACTAAAATATTTGATGATACGATAATTAAATCCTTTTGTAAGGGATCTTATGACGAAAAGTATTCTGATCCAGAACTTTTACATTTCTTGTCGTTAACTCCTAATTTACGGTGTGATGGTAGGCAGAAATGTATTTTAAATTCCGGGGCTGATTACGTAATTTGTAAAATATATTAAATGACATGGGCAAATACGCTCCAGTAAGATCTAAAACTGTTAATCTTTGTAAATAGTGTTAAATCAACTTTCAACTGTTATCATGTTACATTTGTTTATGCCATGATATAAAATAAATATTATTTTTGGAAGAAACTTCTTATTTGCCATTGTACTGATGGGATATGTTTCTTCTAATATTTTTCTTAATAATGTTTTACAAATAGTGCCAAATCCCTTCAGTTCTTATTTCATGACGCATGTCTTTATTTAAAAGTTTATAGTATTGTGTTTTTAACATATTATATACGGTAGGTATTTTGGACATGGCTGCTTTGATGTAACATTTGTAATTTTGTAACTCTTGTTAATTTAAAATCATAATATTATAATCAAGTAGGAATTGTAAATCCAAAAAAGGTTTAATGTAGATAATATTCTGTTTACATATATTTTTCTTTATATTGACTTAAGACAGTGAATATAAAATTTATTGTTTATTCTACCGTAAATACAGCATAATATTGCAATGATTTTTAAATATTAAAATGAATGTGGACAAAACATCTCGATAAGAGTATCACAATTGAATTATTTCGTTACTTTGTATAATACATATGCCCTTATTACAAGTACATTAAGAATATGATCTATTATGTAATTTTATTTATTTAAATTTCAACTGAGCAATATTAATTAATTAAATATAATAAAAATGCTACCAATGAAAGCGTCTTTCTTTAACACAGTAAATGTTGACGGTCCTGTTAGAGCCGGATGACCGCGTTCATAAAGCATATTATAGGTAATGTCATGGTCTGAGCCTGCGTGTTTGCATTAATAATTTACATATTAATTTGTAATTCTGCTGGAGATAAACTGATATTCAAATCACACACAATTATATATAACGCGGTCACATTAACTTGACGCATCGCTGGAATGCGAGGCCCCGCCCGCTTCCCCCCGCACTCTCTTAGCTCGCCCGGCAATCGTCAGTATGATTGGCATCTCTGTTACCGATACGCGCGTCGATATTTTGACTAGTTTTCTGTTGCTGTTGTTGTTACTGGATATTTTGTTACGTTTTCGTTATTGTTTAAGTTTGGCTGTTTTTGGACATTTTGTTACGTTTTCGTTATTGTTTAAGTTTGGCTGTTTTTGGACATTTTGTTACGTTTTCGTTATTGTTTAAGTTTGGACTGTTTTTATTAATTTTGGACTATTTTTGTTACTAATCATTTTTTAACATGGGGAAGACTATACACAGTGAAGGGAGAAATCTTGTGTTGAAAGTGCTGCAGTTTTTCGAGAATGAGAAGAAAAATAGACGCTTTTGCATACCTGTAGATCAGGTTGATAAACGAACCTGTGCAGCAACTGGAATATCAAGAAGTACTCTTACTCGTATAAAAAGGGAGGCAGGGAGGCCAAAAAGGCATGTGTTCAAGCACTAGCCCGGCTCCAAGTACTAGTACGGCCCCAAATACTAGCACCGTTGCAAGCACTGACATTTGTCCCAGTCCAAGTACTACAGACAATCCAATGAGGTGAATAAAGTTATCCACACCGGGTAAAAAGCGTAAACAATCAGCGCAAAAAATTGTCGTGGATGATTTTGATATTTGCGCAATACGCAATATCATCAACAGCTTTTATACTGTAAAAAAGGAAGTACCCACGCTTAAAAAAATCTTGGCAGCTGTTAAGAGAGATATAAATTTTCAAAGTGGAAGAACTTCCCTTAGAAATATTTTAATAAATCAGTTGGGTTACAAGTTTAAAAAATGTAAAAGTGCGCGTTCGGTGCTAATTCAAAAAGCCGATATAGCCGCATGGAGAGAACGCTACCTGCGCCGAATGAAAGAGAACAATGACCTCGGCGCAGGTAAAAAACCAGTTATCTACCTGGATGAAACGTGGATCCATTTCCATTATACCGTCAGCAAATGCTGGTAAAACAGCGTGAATAAAAATTTTAACCCGGGTCAATGGTGGATTCTGGTGCATGCTGGAGGAGAAAACGGATTTACGTCGGACGTACGACGTACTGCAGCAACTTGTAATCGATCTTCGAGGAGAGGAGTCATCTGACAGCGAGATCGAACGTGAAGAAGAAGACAGTTTAGACCATGATATTGTACCAATTATTTATAGTGAAGATGAATTTTGAATAAATATTTATCTATCAACATAAAATAGTTTTAAATTATATTGTATAAAAAAATACATGATGCAACAAATTGCAAGATTAACAAATAAAACCTATGCTCCAAAATCAAAAATATAGTTTTTATTTAGCTACTTACTTTTTTTTCGCACTGTACCTGACCGCCAAAATGACGTCATCAAAGTCATGCGTCAATTTAATGTGACCGCGTTGTAATTATATTATAAATTATATAATCTTCAAGGGAATCGGATGTATTAATAATCTTAATCGGTGGAGTCATGCGACAAATATTTGGTATAGCAGTGCTGGTGGCCTGTTGCTGCGAAGCCTCCTCATTTCTTTCGATAAAGGGGATAGGTCTGCTTGCAGTCTGATCTCCCTCTCTCGTAAGGATTATTTCGCTCCGCTAAGCAATATTTGCCCCACCAGGTCCAACCCGTCGCTCCCAAGGCGGCACACCTGCTGCAGCAGCTCAGTGTCGCTGTCCACGTACACTGAATTTGTCACCTGACGGGTCGCTGGGTGATCTATCTTTATAAATTTGGACCTTCTTCACAGTGTCTATAAAGCTGACTCCAGGGCTATCCCTTTTCGGGATTCCCTCCGGCTGCGGTGAAATTGCTGCAGGTTCAATTCCTATTCCCGTAGCAAGAAACTCTGTCGTTTAGCTTTTCAACTCTTCGCATAATCTATCATCCGGGCTAAGTATAGGTGATACGTTCGCTTTCTCAATTTCCTAAAATTTACGAGGGAGAATTGTGGTAGGTACGCGAGCAATTTCTTTAACGCTCGACAGCAAGCACACACGCCACACAGTAACTTCGCCCGAGGGCGCGCGCGACGTTGCCAATCGAGAGGCGTCGACACGCGTCGACACGACATAAAACGTTTGCGTTGGCTTCGTTGTGTGAAGCGTCACTCACAGGTTTGTTCAACGTGGATGCGGCACTATATTCAAAATGCAGCATCAAGTTACAATTGGAAACACGATGCTTGTTACTCAAGCAATTTAAGCACAAGTTGTTAGCCTTTACTATTTTATAGCATTCGCTCGGTGAGCGCCTACGGAAATTTGCACAATTATATAAATAACTATGTTGATTAGTTTTACATAAGAAACAGGTCATCATCATCCTTTCACAAGTCCACTGCTGTACATAGGCCTCCCCCAAGTAACGCCACAAAGCACGGTCCTGAGCCACCTGCATCCATCGACTTCCTGCATATCTTACCAGGTCGTCACTCCATCTAGCGGGGGGTCGCCCTACACTACGCCTACCGGTACGAGGCTGCCTCGTCGACGTCGACTCCTGGTTTTTCTGCGGATATCCTCATTTCTGAGTCTATCACGCAGAGAAACTCCGAGCATAGCCCCCTCCATAGCGCTGAGCGACCTTGAGCGTCCTCATACGGCCAGCAGTGAAGGACCACGTCTCAGATCCGTAAGTCATCACTGGCAACACGCACTGGTTGTACAATCTAGTTTTCAGAGATTGAGGTATACCTGACGAGAAGATGTGTCGCAATTTCCCGAACGCTGCCCAGCCGAGTTGAATCCGTCGATTGACCTCTCGGTCGAAGTTGGACTTACCTAGTCGGACTATTTGTCCCAGGTAAACGTACTCGTCAACAACTTCAAGCATAATGCTCCCATCAACTACCGGCATAGGTGTGACATGGACATTAAACATGATCTTTGTTTTGTCCATGTTCATCTTAAAACCTATCAGTTGGGATGACAATGACCATTGAGGTCATTGAGCATAGTGCTTAGGTTCTCCAGCGATTCTGTCATAAGGACTATATCGTCGGCAAATCAAAGGCGAGTGATGTACTCGCCATTGATGTTAATACCGTATCTTTTCCAGTCCAGTAGCTTGAAAACGTCTTCCAATGCAGGGGTGAAGATTTTCGGGGATATAACGTCACCCTGTCTTACACCTCTCTGCAGTTGGATAGGTTTCGAGCTCTGGTTCTGTACTCGGATAGCCATCGTAGCCCTACTGTACAAGCACTTCAGCACTTCGATATACCGACAGTCAACTTGGCACCGCTGAAGGGACGGCACCGCACAAATTTCGACGGAATCAAAGGCTTTCTCATAGTCCACATATGCCAGGCAAAGTGGCAGATTGTACTCTTGGCTCTTGGGTCTTCTGTACAATCTGCCGCAGGTTATGTATGTGGTCTATGGTACTGAAGGCTTTTCGGAAACCGGCTTGTTCGGGAGGCTGGAAGTCGTCGAGTCTGCTTGCGAGACGATTCATAATGACTCTCGAAAACAGCACGTAGACGCGGCTCAGAAGGGAAATCGGTCTGTAGTTCTTCAAGAGAGCGTTGTCGCCTTTCTTAAAGAACAAGACCACCGCACTTCTGCTCCACGCCTCCGGAATAGTGCCACCATGGAGGACGGAATTGAAGAGCTTCTGAAAGACTTCAAGTACCGGTGTTCCATCCGCTTTCAGAAGCTCCGCTGTAATTCCTTCCTCACCTGGGGCCCTGCCGTTTTTAAGTTGCTGAAGAGCCATTCTAATCTTGATAAGACTTGCTCTTGGATCGTTACTCACACTTGCGTGTGGCTCCAACGGTGATGTGTACAGCTGCCCATAGAACCTCTCAATCTCACTCAAAATCTCAGGTGTCCCGGAAACGATGCTGCCACACTCAGTCTTCAGCTTTGAAAGTTGGCTTTTTCTGGCAGACAAATCTCTGGCAAAGACTTTGGAGCCCTGGTTCCGCTCGATTGTTTCTTTAATACGAGTAGTATTAAAGTTGCGTAAGTCTCGCCGCATGCATTTGGAGATCTGTCAGTTCAGTTGCCGGTTTGCTGTCAAATCTGTTGACGATTGCAGCCTCATCTCCCGTCTAATAGCCATGAGATTAAGGTTGTGATCGGAGAGTTTTTGCGTTCTTCAGCGGCGGGTCTTGCAGAACTTAGCTCCGACCGCATGGACAGTTTCCACGAACTTGTCATTCATATCGTCCACTGCATTGCAATCTTCTAGGCACTGAAAGCGGTTACGTAACTCGAGCTGAAAGGTTTCGGAATTCTGGATCAGAGCACGAGGGGGACGGAGCGTTGACTTCATTAGACGTGACCTCTCCAACTTAACGTTTAGGTTCAGTGTGCCTCTAACCATTCGGTGATCGCTGCCAGTTTTCACCCTTGCGATCACTGAGACATCACTGAACAGTTGGCGTCTGGTCGTCATAATGAAGTCAATCTCGTTTTTGTTGAACCGTCGGGGCTCGACCAGGTCCACTTTCTGTGGGGCCGCTTCTGGAAGAAAGAGTTCATCATAAAAAAACCCTCTTTCTCCATGAAGTCGGCCAGCTGCTGGGCCCTTGGATTCCGTTGCCCTATCTCAAATTTCCCTACCTTCAGCTCACCGTTCTTTCTTTTGCCCTGTTTTGCGTTGAAGTCTTCCATTAACACCGTATAGTGAGTTTTGGAAGAATGCATGGCTCCAGAAATGTCCTCATACATTTTCTCCACCGAGGAGGTGTTCCGACGTTGGCGCGTAAACCTGTATGACCTTCAGCGAATACCGTTTGGTGATTCTGAGTATAAGGTACGCAACCCTCGTCGATACACTCCCAATCTTTAAAACGTTGCTAACGAGAGACTTGTGGACGATAAATCCAACACCTCCGTGGGACAGATGGTCGCCCTCCCGGTGATAGAACAAGTTGCCGGATTCGATAATCACCGTGTCCTCCCCTTCTCTTCGGACCTCGGATAATCCTATAATATTCCAGCGCAACTTGTCTATCTCTGCTTCCAGCTCCAGGATCTTCTCGTCAGTCCTCAGGTTGCCAGGTCGAGTCGTCGTAGCTGGCAACCGAACCTCCACCGGAGATTCTTAGCACCCCCTGCCGTAGTCGCCACCGTAGCCAGGAATAGCGAGGCCGCCGGGGACTGGGGGCCGTCTATTTTGTAATTCTTCATGGGGGGTATATTGCCATAGTTGCCACGCTTGGCGAGCGGGTTGGCAACCGCAGTTTTTTTTGTACATTTGCTGTTATCAGGAAGATGCTGCTGCCCATCTCCTGCCTGCCTGCAGAGGGAACTCTGTCGCCTTTTACGACATCCACGGGAAGATATGGGGTAGTGGATATTTTTAACCGCCACTACACGGCAAGAAACAGGTGCTGTGCGAAAATTAGGGTACGGTGTTTACATATGTTAGCGATTTCGTTGGCTTCGACGGTGCATCCATTCGACAGTCGGTGTATTTTTTTCTTCTTGTTTTGTATTGGATGAACGCTGTATTATTTTGATTTGGTTTCAAACGAAAGATGCCAAGGCGTCGAACAATGGTATGTCGGAGCCAGGCTATTCCATTTCGAACGTACGTACGGTGCCCGGGTCTAGCTTTTTTAATGCAAATTTTAATAAAATTTTAATGAAAAAAAAAAAATACAAAGTCCACAAGATTTAAGATTTTTGAGAGCGGCTACAGACGCGACGTTGAGAATCTATCCAAAAATTGTTCGAGATTATAAATATTTGCGTACGACATGGCTTTAAGATCGAATATTTGGTCTAAATATGAAGAAGCCAACATTCGGTTATCCTCGTATTTAATTTTCAATAATTCGAAAATTAACAAATAGTTGTCTGCGGTTGGTGTGAGACCGGCACACACACAGATTGCGCCTGACTACTTAGCTTGCTAATTAAATAATATATTTTTTCAGCATCCGATAAAGGGGGATTATTATGTAATATGTATAGTATTCTGAAAACTAGCTATAAATAACGGCTCAGTTTTAATATCAATATTAAATATTAGGATATCGATAGGTGGCAACCTAGGTGCGTCGCGTAAGTGTACTTGAACTGCTGGATTTACGTGAATCTGAGCTACAGGTTGGAGCCGCCTGGCAGCTCGCTTCACGCGGCATAATAAATCTTCAAATGACGAAAGCGACTGGCAATTCACTACATAAATGGGATCAATTTGCAGTTCAAGACTATTAATTTTGTCCTATAAATTTTCAAAATCGCAACGAATGTATAGTTTCTATTTCACACAAAAATATTTCTCGAACCGACTCTAAATGAAATTTTTTTGTATGATCACAAAAAATTCTGCATACGAGAAAACAACATGTCTCTTTTTGCGTAACAGACTTTAAATTGCATTTCATTTGCATTTCCTGCCATTTTGCAGTTATAAAATCAAAAACCAAATCGCGTAGTGGTGGAGAAACTAAACGAAACTAAAGGGCGTATTTATTATATACGAGTGGCTAACTATTACCTGGCGTTAAATCTATTCTAAACAACAGTAAATCAGGCAATGTTTAGTAAGTGACACGTTACTGTCCCACGAATTAATATTAAATCAAAATGCCTTAACACAAGTAAACTTCCTAAGTAGGTATTTACACAACGAGATACAACCAATTCCAATTAGACGAGCCATTTTATTGCACGTTGCGGGTATAATGCCAAAATTTTCTAACGAAACGGAACGATTTATTAATACGTATATAACGTCAACTATGTTTATTTTGTCTAAATATTTTAATAAAAATAACTATACATTTTAATTGTAAAATTTTAGTGCACAAAGGAAATTTTTATTGTTGTCATAGATTTAAATAGTATAACAGTGGTTTATATAATATCTGAAATTAACTACGAGACATAAAAATTTTTCAAGATTGTGACATAATATGCCAAATGTAACAAAACAATTCGCAACAAAGGATTTCTGAAATATTATATATTTGATTGACTGATGAAGAGCTATCGTATCGCAAAGCCACTTAAGAGTTTGTCGGGATATTTTTCATATTTGCGCATGGGGATTTTGTTTTTGTTCCCACTACAGTACCTGTTCAGTATTTGAAAAGTTCTAGTCCGCGTATGATAACTTCAAGACACGGTTGCCAAGGCCGCCATCGTTTGTTCTAGCGACGCCATACGTCCGTGGATCTCTTACACTGCAGCTTCCAATTGCAGAACCGTCCTGTGACGCACCTACATAACGACGCATGCGTCTTGTTACCAAGACAAGCAGCCTTCATATTTTGACTTTGACTTTTTTAAATCTTCAGTGTAATTGTTAAGTTACTTTATTGTGTTTTTTTAATTTGTTTTAAGTTATTCTTTTTTGTTATTGTATTTAACTGTTGTGAATGCAGTCCGTAACCCAATCTAGTGATGACACGGCAAACGCAACACTTATATGTACACAGTGCAACAAGTCATTCAAATCTTTAAAAGGCCTCAACATACACACTACAAAAACACACAGGAAATGTATTAGCCAAAACAGTTCACCTTTAGACATACACCCTTTTATTCCAAATACGCCTACTTTTGCAGCCAACTTTCCAACTCCTTTCCACACATATCTTAGCCATTTGAAAAATAATATACAGACAGTTAAAAGAATCCCTCGAGGAGCTCGAATAACCGTTGCTACACATTTGTCACAATTAATCCAGAAATGTTACATAAGCAATTGTACTCAAGACTGGCAGAACCTATTTTTATTTTCGTACAGCACACTACATATAACAAAAACTGATAAACCAAATTTATCCTTGACACAAAAGATTAAAAATAACTGTACTGTCAGCTCCTCACCTTCTCCCGCACCTCTAATCAAACATGATGCCCCTCGTAATCGCAACAAACTAATCGAAAACAAAATCTGTGACGGAGATCTCAAAGGTGCCGCTCGCCTTTTGTTCTCAAACGAGGTACTTTCACCAGATACCCCTGACACCCTTCAGGCCTTACGGTCAAAACATCCTCTAGCTCCAGTAAACCCATATTTTTTCGACCGACCAACAGTAGGGCAAGCATGCCTTCAAATTCAAAACAAAGATGTAACGGATGCCATTTTATCTTTTAAACCAGGTTCGGCTGCAGGTTTGGATGGAATCTCACCGCAACATTTGAAAGACTTAACATCGCATTCTGTGGGTGATGCAGGTGAGCAACTTGTAAATTCGATCACTAAATTAATTAACTTTATGTATTCCGGTAATGTCAATCCAGAAATTGTTCCAATTCTTTTCGGCGCGAACCTCATTGCTCTCACCAAAAAGGACGGAGGGGTGAGACCAATTGCTGTTGGATCAACACTACGACGCCTGGCCTCCAAAATTGCTGTTCGACATATTTTACAGAAATTAAATTCGGAATTTGAACCCGTACAGTTAGGCTTCGGTGTAAAAGGAGGGTGTGAGGCAGCCGTCCATGCCCTACGTTCTTTCCTAACATATGGAAATCCTGACGTGTTGCTCAAAATTGATGTCAAAAATGCTTTCAATTCGGTAAATAGGGGGACCCTACTGACTGAAATAAATCAACATATACCCGAAATATACAATTATCTTCTTCTCAGTTACGCTGACCCAACAAAATTGTTATATCGATCTAATGAATTATCCTCGGAAGTAGGTTGTCAACAAGGTGATCCCCTTGGACCAGCAATTTTTAGTTTGGCTATAAATCCCATAATCAAAAGTTTAAATTCTAAATTCAATATTTGGTATCTGGATGACGGAACCTTAGGAGGTGATATGGAAACTGTATTTTCTGACCTTTTTTCAATCAAAAATAAATTTGAAGCCATTGGTTTGGAGCTTAACTTTAGCAAATGCGAACTTTTTATAAATAACTGCAACTTAAATTTAAATGACGTAAAACACAAATTTAATACTTTGCCACCAAATATTAAAATAGTTAACAGTAATTCCCTTTACCTTTTAGGTTCTCCAATTTTCAACGAATCTATTTCTGAATATATTAATAATTCAATTGCTAAATTTCAAAATTCTGCTGACCGTCTCTTTGAAATTAGTCCACATTATGCACTTTGCATTTTAAAATCTTGCCTTTTTGTTCCGAAATTTACGTATGTGCTCCGTTGCTGCTCCTTTTGGAATCACCCAGACCTTTTGACACAAGTGGACAACTTAATCAAAATAAGTTTAGAATCGATTCTTAATATACACATGAATGAGCAATCTTGGACCCAAGCATCCCTACCCATCCGTTTTGGTGGTTTAGGAATTCGCAAAATTTCCAGTGTCTCTTTACCAGTCTTCCTATCTTCTGTCCACAGTTCAGCAAATCTCATAAGTAAAATTTTAAGGGCATCCCCTTCAAACTTTGAGATTGCTGGCCTGGAAGAAGCTAAAAACGCTTTCTTAATTACATGCCCTGGTCAAAATTTTCAATTTCCTCTAAATTCACAGAGGAGCTGGGACGACATAAACTGCAAATTGACTTATGACAATCTTTTGAGCTTTAGTACAGGTTCGGCGCGTGCTAGGCTTTTGGCCGTGGGTACGCATGAGGCCGGCTACTGGCTTCACGCGTATCCTTCGTCAAATACAGGAACATTTCTTGAGCCTGACACGCTCCGAATCGCAACCTGTCTACGGCTTGTGGTTCCGGTCTGCGCTCCTCATAAATGTCCGTGTGGCAGTGACGTCGACAAGCTAGGATATCACGGGCTATCATGCCAAAAAAGTGCAGGTCGCTTCTCGAGACATGCAGCACTTAACGATATCATACGCCGGTCTCTTGCCACCGTCAACGTGCCAAGTCTACTTGAGCCGTCTGGTATTGCAAGAGACGATGGCAAGAGACCGGACGGTATGAGTTGATTCCATGGAGGATGGGCCGGGTGCTGGTATAGGATGCAACCTGTTCAGACACGCTGGCCCCTTCCCATCTACGTGGAACCAACAACAGAGCTGGTGCGGCTTGTGAAGCGGCAGAAAAGGCTAAAGTTTGCAAATACAGGGGTCTAGGCTCCGAATATATTTTTGTCCCTTTCGGTGTCGAGACCCTTGGTCCGTGGGGTCCTAGCGCTATAAGCCTTTTTAAGGAAATAGCAAAAAGGTTAATCGACGTCACAGGAGACCGAAGAGCTGGCAGTTACCTCGGACAAAAAATTAGTCTAGCTATTCAACGGGGAAACGCTGCCAGTATCTTCGGAACCTTGCCGAAAGGACCTCTTTTTTAATAATTTAATTTAGTTATTATAATATATATTTTTAAGGTTTTTAGTATTAGTAACTTTTAAAAATACATGGTCCTTATTAATTATTATATATATATTATATATAAGTATATAATAATATATATTATATATATATTATTATATACTTAATATATATATATATATATATATATATATATATATATATATATATATATATATATATATATATATATATATAATCGGAATCTCGGAAACGGCTCCAACGATTTTCATAAAATTTTGTGTGCAGGGAGTTTCGGGGGCAACAAATCGATCTAGCTAGGACTTATTTTTAGAAAATGTCTTTTTGTCCGTGTTTTAGGCAATGAAAAACTGCTACAATATCGTTAGAATAAGAAGGTAAATTTTGACAGTTTATTAATGATTACAAATAGCTTAATTGGTATATTGGGCGGTCACAAAGTCGTAACACCGTGGTTCGAGCCCAGACCGACCGACCGACCGACTTTTTTTAATTTTTTTTCAAGTTCCTTTCTTTTTTGAGAAAATCTATTTTTCGAACCCTTTTTTTAGTATTTTTTAAAAACACGAAAATTTAAATTAAACTAATTGCACTCATAATTTTTTATTCAAATAACCAGTTCAGTTTTTTCTATTATGTCGCTAAGATCAAAATATATTATTCGTATTTCATCAGTATGTAATTTGTATCTAAATATAATTTCCAAAACACACGAATTAAAAAAAAACCGAGCGAAAAATACCGAGCAAAGCTCGGTCAACCGGGTACTATTATATAAGCAAACAATAATCGTTTACACCTAAATTGAATGTAATTGTGATCGATATAATACAACTGCAGGAGAACGCACAGGGTGGTTATTAGTAGCATGCACTTACCAAAGCTGCAAAATCATTAATGTCCTTAGTGAGTTTGCGTGAGTTTAGGTGAGAAACAACTCCTTCCTGAAAGGGTTCCTGCCTTGTCATGGCGGGAGGGTTGGCAGATGTGGCTTGGTAACCCATGCTAAGAGTAGGGGCCTCACATGTCTGGCACGAGGTGGTCACTCTGGGTGGGCTTGTCGAGCCCTTGGATGTGTGTTGGTGAGCTGCGGCTAGAGGAGAATCTTCTCCCTGTACCGCTGCAGCTGAGGTGGAGTGGAGTGTTGGTACAGCGATTGGCGGTGAATTAGACCGAGTGACAACCTGGTAAGACGTGCAGAAAGTTAATTGATGCAGGTTTTTTATATTTTTTTTTTATAGAAGAGGGGCAAACGAGCATGCGGCTCACATTATGTTAAGTGACTACCGCCGCCCATGGTCAACCGCAACACCAGGGGAATTGCAGGTGCGTTGCCGGCCCTTTAGAAAGGAGTAAGCTCTTTTCTTGAAGGTCCCCAGGTCGTATCGGTCCGCAAAAATCGCCATTGGTATACTATTCCACAGAGAGGTCGTACGCGGAAGAAAACTCCTTTTGAAACGTACAGTGGTGAACCGCCAAGCATCCAGATGGTGTGGATGGTACCGGACGTTTGCCGCGTAGTGCGTTCACAAAATTTGGCGACTGGGATTAATCCGAACAATTCCTCAGAGCACTCCCCATGGTATATGCGAAAGAAAATGCAAAGAGATGCAACATCTCTTCGCAGCGCCAGTGAATCGAGCCGATCGGAAAGCACTCAAGTAGTTACGTTGTACCAGTTCTGGCTCACTGAGTCAGAAGTGGTACAAGTACGACGTTCGTGGACTCACGAAAAAAAAAAATTTTTTTTTTTAGGATCGTGAGTGAGTTTTGGCATGCTCTGATCACGAATCTGCGAAATCTCATCCATTTTTGCGTAGGATGCACAGTTCCGGAGATGTGCAGATCAATTATCTCTTATCTAATTGATATCCGGTGAAGGCCTCCGTCATTAGCGATCCATTGTTCTTATCTACTTATCTATTGTTCATTGAATACCGTCATTATCTATTCTTCCTCAGCGTGGAGCTATTGTATTATACTCCTTTGTTCCTATCTACACTAATCTGACTCAAAATTTTTATTTACAAAATACAAAATCTTATTACTTATTATCTATTACTCGTAAAACTATACATTGAACATCCCTGAAACTTATATAGCAAATACATTAAGCAATATTCACCACAAACTGAAGTCCACTCATTCCGAATCCTATCAACATTCCAGTTCCATCTTTTACAATTTCTTTTTAAAAACTCTAGATGATATCGTACAGGTGCCCGTCCGAATGAATCAAAATATTGACAGACGTCATTCGTATCGATATATAAAGCTACCCAATGTGACCCTGGTTTATCATCTGTATCCAAATTGCATATTATATACGTTAGTACGTGGGTGTACATGGGCAGCATAAACATTATTTTCTAGAGTGGGGTGAATCTTTTTCAGATGTTGTTGTACATCTAGTGTATCCATGATATTACTGCTATTAGTAGATTATTACAGTACCAATCTACTCAATGACTAACATAGGAATGATCAATTATAGTGATTTCTAAATATTAAATTGCATTCTTTGTGTTATAAAAAACGTATTTGAGTTATCAATACACTGAACAAGACACGACACGAAGGACGAAGGAATGTTGAGATAAGCAACAGAATGTGAGATAAGCTTGTTGACGCACAAAAGTTACTATCAATTCTACTGCAGAAAATCTTCAGATTAGAATTATTACTCACTGGTACTATATAAGACCAAGCAACTGCAGTCATAGAGTTAGTGTATGGTCGTTTGTAAATTTCACAGTACGCGATGATTTAGTGTTAACAAATTATATTTAAATATTATGTGTGTGTATGATTAAGCCGTGGTAGCTCAGATGGTTAGCGCAAAATGTAATTTTCACAGTACGTGACTCGGGTTCGATCCCCGCCGGTACCAGTTAAATTGTTAATTGCAATTTTAAGTGCTGATTTACCACGTGCTCAGCAGTGAAGGAAAACATCGTGAGGAAACCTGCATGTCTGAGAAAATTTCGAAGGCATGTGAAGTTTGCCAACACGCATTGAGGCAGCGCAGCGAACATATCCTAGCCCTAAAACCCTCTCAGAAATGAGAGGAGGCCTTTGTTCAGCAGTGGACTTTAATAGGCTGTAACTTTAACTTTTTAACTTTTATGATTAAATGTTAACAAATTGATATTAACATGATAACTGTGTTGTTGCAGAAATCATTGAGCTTCGATGAAAATATCTATAAACACTACTACTACTCGCCACTCTCCCCTCAAGAAAAGAGTGATGACATCGTCATTAATAATAACACATGCGATGGTGGAAAAAGAAAATCGCAATCGATTGATCATTTTTTTGAAGCTGAATCAAAAATAAAACAGAGGAAGCTGTTATCATCAACCGTAGCACGAGCCGCTAGAGATGGTGTATCATACATTTCTACTAATTCTGACGACGGAGACCAAGCGACGCATCTCATCAAAATTGAAATGTACGGTATGAAGAAGCTATCCAAGATTCCAACTACTGATCATTGGAAACATGCTTCCACGAGGATTAAATATTACGTAAAGATTAATAAGGATAGCATCTACGACAACACAAACGCCCTCGTATACAATATTACAAAGACAATAGCAGAAAGTGAAAAAGTTAAAAAATACTTTTTTAACAATGACAGTCATTAGCATATCATTAGTGAATGTGATTCTGTTTACTTAAATTACAGAAAGAGATGAGTGTGGCATACGTGTACAGAACACATCATTGAATAACAAAACTACAACACTGAGTGGAGAAGAAAACGAGAAGAATATGCAGTATTCAAGAGCTGAATATCCATTCTTCATTACAAAATCTAGCCGGTTGCTCAGTTTCGAAAACCGGCCTCTCGTTATGCGACAGAAACCTGAAGATCTTGCAGAAGCCGGTTCCTTTTATACTGGCCATGCAGACGGGACCAAGTGTTTCCATTGTGGTGGTAGTTTAAAAGATTGGGAAGATGATGATGATCCTTGGCAGCAGCATGTTCAGTGGTTTAGTCAGTGTGCTTATGTAAAATTTAAACTCGAACATAACTCATAAAATCTAACACACAACACATATTATAACCTTAACTACTATAGTCTACAGTAAAATTTCTGTTTTTATCTATCTCAATAATATTATCAAACACAGCATAAACTATACAGTTAATTGTTTGTATTAGTGAGGATTCAAATCGTACTTCTAATCTTACACTACCATGCTTTATGAGATTCCAATGAGCTGATGAGTTGGCTGATAAATCAGGAGTTAAGTCAAATGCTAATAGATAGTAACCTTTGGCATACTGTTCACAAGAGATTCCATTTCCTTCATTAAGAAAGTGAATACCAGTTCCCGAGAATAGAGTATGATACGCTGATTTAAATATGCTATTATTAAAAGATGGTTGCAAAGCTTTTGAAGGTATTTGTTGACCATCAATATATAAGCTGAAAGAATTAATACCATAGTTTTCAAAGTTAAATGGATTTTTAGTAAGGGAACCATTAAATGCAGAATTGTTCACAAATCCAATTAGACATCTTTATGGTACCTGCCCTAAAAATATATTATCAAGAGTTTTTCCTTGAACACCCGATGGAATTGTTAAAACTTTTACTTCAGCTCGAGTAATAGGATATTTAGCAGTGGTAGAAGCTAAAACTTTTTGATGTGCGAGTAATACACTTGGATTAATTCGTGCTCGTCGAACACTAAGAGTTGCGTCCGTAATGCAAACTTTAAACTTTATATCGTTTGACCCAGCAATTAAATTAAAGCTCTCTCTTGATCGAACCAATTTAACACTCATTTCAACACCATTAATTAAAAATGTATCTTGGTTGAAAATGTCACCGTGAAGGTGACCAATCATTTCTATTTCCTTACTTTCACTAATCAATTCCTGTCTTATAACAAATCCTATGTTTTTACCATCCGTAGAATCCATTTTTCAAGACTACAAGTAAGATGAGATTGTTTAGCAGCAGGAGCATAGTTTAAAAGGGTTTCCATGTATGCTCGATATGCATAGGTATTATTAGGTGGTGATACAAGTTTTTGGTTTAAATAAACATCAAGTTGACTAAAAAGTGAATGCAGCCAATTATTTACAGGTGCTACTATTGTAGTAGATATCAAGTTGGTTGAATCTTGATTTAATACTTTTGCCTTTATGTGGAGTAATGTATGAGACAAATCTATGTAGTCATCGCCTGTCTTATGAACTTGAAACTCTATAGGTCCATCATCACCAAGAGATGAAATTGGTTTATAATGAATCCACAATCCATTTTCAATGCTAGTTTGTGTAGACGGTAGTGCAAACAAATCCAATTCTGACTTAACGCACTCGCAAGAATGATTATGAAGGAAAGACATATTTAATTTGAAAATATATCTTAGATATTTTTTGATTTTAGACCAAGTTTTTTTGCAGCTTTCACTTTAGCAGTTAATGGTGGAATGAACGAGGTCAATCGTTTTCTTTTAGTTTTATACCCAGATCCTGTCATGTTAAATTGATAAATTTTTTCATCAGCCTTTCGTTTTAAATTCGTACTAACTTGCTTTAGACGATCTTTTATTGAGGCTTCCATAGGACGCGCTTGAACCATATCCGATAAAAGTCCTACTCCAGCGCTTAATGCCTCCTTACCAATCACTCGAGCACCACTTGAAAGTAAAGGTAAAACTGATCTAAATAACCCCCCTAAGAAGCTCCCAATACCATGACCGCGTTGTTATGGTGCACCCTTATAAATTACTCCAACTCCTGACCCAGCTTGATGTGTATAATAATTTTCACATGGACATTTATGATGATCACGAAGAGAATTCATTATTATAATTTTCGGAAATGTAGTTTAATACACACGGTTCCAAACTGGAATGGTATTTTTTGTCCTGTGCTCGATCTTATAACTATTTCCAGCGTATCGAACTCTCTTCGCATAACAGGTAAGTAGTGAGGTTGAGAGAAAACGTGCATTTTATTTGCACCATAAATGTATTTTGTAGGATCTAATGAAATGACTCTTAGTAAAGGAGTCATAACATCACCCACAATCTGAGGATCGATAATGTCGCAATATAGAAAGAGTTGAGATGGTAACCCTAAGTGTAAATTAGCAGGACACTTTCCAAAATTTCTCTCTAGGAGATTTTTATTTGGTTCATAACCTAGTTGTAAACTTAATTTGGGTGATAATGTTACGGATGTTATATTTTATCCAAAACAGAAATATACACAAATTTTGTTATTTCATCATAGCGAAATTTCAAGTTCTCTCCGATACCATTTAACACTCTTAAAATATGCTCAACGTTATCATAGTTGGTAGCTGGAATATGTTTTTTGTAGTACACTATGGATGGTTGATCTTCATTAGGCATTAACATAGTTTTTGTAATGTATATAACATTTTCATGATCTTGAACAGTAAACATGGTACATGGATATTGAAACTCGACAACTCCAACCGACCATTCACCTTCTAATTTAATAGCTTTCGGTAATTTCGTTGAAAAATTTGTGGTCTTGTTATCAGGAAAGTATTCCATTGAACTATTGCTGAGCAAAGTTAAATAAAAACTTTCTTTATTCATATTTCTTTTAAACTAGAAGCTAAAATCCAACTCTTAAATTTATCTGGATAACCTTTCCACTTCACTAATACTTCTATTCTGTTACCTGAGTAACAAGTGTCAATTATTTTATCTATTTTATATTGTGAGGTGGGGTTGTAAGTGATTTTCTGTAATTGTCTTTCATAAAAAGTACCAACTATTGGCTCATTTTGTAAATCTGTTATTGTATAAACAACCCATGGAGATCTATCAATTATTGAAGATATAATAAATATTTCATTACTCCAATTTGATTCATATCCTTTTTGGAAAACATGTTTATATTTAGTTATTCGAACATAATCACCCACATTGAAATTTGGTTTAGGATTTTCTAAAATTTTCTAAAGATTTTCTAAAGAAAGTTTGTTTGACCGTCTATCATAAAGATTAGTCCAAACTGCCATCATATTGTTGGAATTTACATCACATGGGAACATCTTAATACTAGAGTGACTGTGATTATAAGAGTATATTAAATCTTGTAAAACATCTATATATCTATAAGTATTATTATGAGTGAAATAACGCCACGTTTTAATTTTTAGTGTTCATTGAAATCGTTCAACAATACTGGCCTTAATGTCAGGATTGTTAGTGGTATAGTAATTAATCTTTTTGGATTTAAAGTATTTATACCAGATTGTATGTGAGTAGGTGTTAAATTACTTTCAGTAAATATACTTTCAAAACATTCTTTAGTTGTTTCTGAGTTTTTCTTTTTCATTGGTCTTGCAAAAGCATATTTACTAAATACATCAATAACACAAAGTATATACTTGAAACCATCATTATATTGAGAATAAGTTCGCATATCACTTAAATCAGCTTGCCACAGTTCATTAATATTTGATAGAATGTACCTATTACGCGGTATAATATTATCATAATCCCCCATATATTTGTTATTAGCTCTAGCATAACGATTACTACATTGAGATACACTACCCCTGATACCTGATCAAATAAATGCAATTTTCTCATAATCTGTTAAAAGTTCTAATTCTATTTTTGTATATTTTAACATTGCATCCCAACTTAAACCATGGGCAGGGTCTAAATCATAAGTATTAATACATAACTTTCTAAAGTTTTCAAATACATCGGATAAAAGTAAAACGTCTGTTTTTAAATACAGGTTTGAATAATCTAGCATATTACAACACCCAAAGTGTTCCCAAACATCTTTAGTATGATTGTAATCATCATTTGAAATATGGGAATCTGTGAGCGAGCTATAAAAAATTTTTTGTTCGGGGAGCGATGTTAGGCTTAAACTTTCATAATTAGTCATAAGTTCATATGGATAAACGCCTTTCCGTTTTAAACGAAAGAAATCTTCATCATTAGGATAATTTCTACGTAATTCTTGAAATTGATCATTACTGAGATTTTTGGCCAATTCTTCTAATTTACATGATTAAAAACTTAAATGAATCTATGAATCTTAATATAATTTCGTGGTTATTCATTTTTAATTTTTTGGAAAAGGATATATATTTCTTTTTTATTTTGAGGGATAACTTCGACTTCACCATCACAATCATAGTGACTAAGGTTGTGTAAAAATATTGGTATATAACGATGTGTTCTGAACTTCGAGTTCTTTGAGATTGTTAGATAAACTTTCCATAAACACTTGTGCACAGTTGGGTCCGCAATATGTTACATATTTTGATAATTTATCATCATATGAACATTTTATATAATAACCAAAACTATGTACTTCATGTTTCTGAATATTGTGTGTGAAAGGTTTGGAAGGATCGTTAGAACATGATTCTATTGGTTTTGAAAATGCTTCAAAATCAGCATAAACTACGAATGGTATCTTTAACTTTTTTTCATAACTATCAAATTTAATTTTATCATTTGAATTAGGTTGACCAAACCAATTCTTTTTTTTTTAAATTTTCACTGTTTGGTAATTCTGTACAAATGTGGGCACAATCGTAGTGTTCATGGTTATTTAAACTTTCCTGAGATGGAAAGTGAAGTAGACATGCTTCGCAAATGTACATGATGTGACCGTCTTTTGAAATTTGTTTACTAACTAACCGCGATAAATTATTTATGTAACAATAATGATTTTTTGTATCCTTGGAAAAAAATAATAAATTGATATGTCTATCTTTACGACACTTTGTTGAAAATAATGGACCTACTATAGAATTACATCGTTTTACTTTATTATACTCTAACCCAAAAACATTAATACTTATATCATTTAATTTCTCTACTTTTGCTATATTAGAAATTTTAACTGGAAAGGAAATACCATCAAATTTAAGTTTATTTGCATGTTTAACGTACGATGATACACGATCCGCGTTTTTGTTTACGGGATATAACGCAGAGAGTAACGCGAATTTAAAACAAAAATAATCCTTGCTTTTTACATTTATAATAGCCTTTTTTAATTTTATGTCACGAGGAAGATCTATGTATGAAGTACCGCGTAGGGGGTTAAATTTATTAACATTCATGTCTATAGATTTTATGTTTTTTAGACTCCATCCACTATCTTTTTTTTCAAATGCACTAATTTTAGTAGTAATTGTATCATTTAAAGATGAAAAAAAATATTTAAGTCATCTCCTTGATAAATAATATAGTTAAGCGTTTGAAAATCGAACGTATCATGAATATCTTTAGTTTGTTGAACAAAATCAGCATGCAATATGAAGTTTACTTTAAAAATTATGTGTTGATGAATACACTCTTGTATTAAAAATAAAATATCATCTTTAATAGAATTTAAAAATAGTTCAGGAGTTTCAAAATTTACCAATGTCGAACTATCTACTCTACTCTTGATTTTATAAGTTAAAATCCTATTTCCAAAAGCAGATTCAATAACACTAACGTTTGATAAAGAATTATGTGAATTTAAAAGATTATTTTTGTGAACATTACTTTTAAAATGATTAGCTAAATACCGTTTCTTGATAAATATATGACACGTTAGACATTCCACTCGATCATCGTTACTGATACTGTTCCCTGCAGAGGTAGGCGCTTCTGCTTCCGTTGTTGGTTTTTTGATGATCTTGGGTTCTTTGCTGCTCGTTCGCTTCGTTCCTCTTCCAAGTTGTAGTGGTTGACTACTAAAATGTTTAAATTTATTAAAAACTGTACAAGACATTGTGTAAATTATGATCGAAATGAATGTTTATTTTACTTACTTAAACTGTGTTTCAACCATCGCACAGTGATTATACAACTCATCATCATACGATGAATCGAACAGTTGATCCTTCTCCATTTCATCACAAACTTTAGACAACTCCTGATTTAATTCGCTGTTGAATAGTTCCGTATTCTCTTCCATGGTTGTGGAGAAGAAAGCACTGGTGCACACTTCACTGAATTTTGCCATCCTTATAGTAAAGAAGAAAATAGGTAGCATAGTAAGTAACAGTTCAATGTTGGTAGACCAACTGATACCCCTGTCATTGTTAAAAAAAGTATTTTTTAACTTTTTCACTTTCTGCTATTGTCTTTGTAATATTGTATACGAGGGCGTTTGTGTTGTCGTAGATGCTATCCTTATTAGTCTTTACGTAATATTTAATCCTCGTGGAAGCATGTTTCCAATGATCAGTAGTTGGAATCTTGGATAGCTTCTTCATATCGTACACTTCAATTTTGATGAGATGTGTCGCTTGGTCTCCGTCGTCAGAATTAGTAGAAATTTATGATACACCATCTCTAGCGGCTCGTGCTACGGTTGATGATAACAGCTTCCTCTTTTTTATTTTTGATTCAGCTTCAAAAAATGATCAATCGATTGCGATTTCCTTTTTCCACCATCGCATGTGTTATTATTAATGACGATGTCATCACTCTCTTCTTGAGGGGAGAGTGGCGAGTAGTAATACTGTTTATAGGTATTTTCATCGAAGCTCAATGACACAGTTCTGCAACAACACAGTTATCATGTTAATATCAGTTTGTTAACACTTAATCATAAAAGTTAAAAAGTTATAGTTACAGCCTATTAAAGTCCACTGCTGAACATAGGCCTCCTCTCATTTCTGAGAGGGTTTTATGGCTAGGAAATGTTCGCTGCGCTGCCTCAATGCGTGTTGGCAAACTTCACATGCCTTCGAAATTTTCTCAGACATGCAGGTTTCCTCACGATGTTTTCCTTCACCGCTGAGCACGTGGTAAATCAGCACCTAAAATTGCAATTAACAATTTAATTGCAATTAACAATCAAACCGGGGTGGTACCACGACCTCACAGAATACCGGCATGAAGTGGAAGCTCTGCTTCCGCGTTTCGTCTGGTGAGTGCAGGTGGCCGGAGGCCCAAACCCCCCCCCCCCCATCAACATGGTAGCGGAATTAAATAATTATAGACTACCCCAGGAGGGTACCAGCACCCCTGGAGAATCCCTCGCTGAGCATCCACGACCATGTTTCTCCACTTCTGAGCGTGGGTGCTCAGGCTGCCCCGCGTATTCTGGGGGGGGGCAAAATTCCGCTCAAGACTACAACTGCTCGGGGCAAACGGAGCAACAAAACCAAGGCGACCCCTGCCATGCTGTCCGTGAATTTCTGCAATATCAGGGGACTTCACTCTAACCTAAACGCCGTCCACTACCATCTCGAGACGGCGAGGCCGGCTCTGCTCTTTCTGACCGAGACGCAGGTGTCCTCTCCGGCTGATGTCTCGTATCTCTCCTACCCGGGGTACAAACTGGAAAACTCCTTTGTGCCTCGGGCTGGAGTTTGCGTTTACGTCAGAGAGGACATCTGTTCTCGACGCCTCGGCAGACTTGAAGGTTCGGACCTGTCCATCCTTTGGCTACGCGTAGACAGCGACGACCATCCGCGCGTCTACGGGTGCCTCTATAGGTCCCATAGCGGTAATGCCGAAACAGACCGACTCTTCGACCACGTCCAAATGGCTGCAGATTCGTTGCTACAGCAGATCCCCTCCGCAGAGATCGTGATCCTCGGCGACTTTAACGCCCATCACGCCGAATGGCTTGGTTCACGTTTAACCGATCATGCGGGGAGATCTGTTCATGATTTTGCCTTGGCATATGGTCTGACACAACTGGTTACTTCGCCTACGCGGATTCCAGATGTGGAGGATCATGCACCTTCCCTGTTGGACCTTCTGCTGACCTCTTACCCGGACGGATATCAGATTTCCGTCGACGCCCCTTTAGGCTCCTCGAACCATTGTCTGGTTCGGAGTGTTGTGCCACTCACGCTGAAATCGCGGTTGCATTCTGCAGGCTGCCGCCGTGTTTGGCACTATAGGTCAGCCGATTGGGATGGGATGCGGTCTTTCTTTGCATCCTACCCTTGGGGGCGGGTTTGCTTCCCGCCGGATGATCCCAACGTTGTTGCGGATTCTGTTACTGATGTGGTACTTCAGGGTATGGAACTTTTTGTTCCTTCCTCTGTGGTGCCCATTAGAGGCAAATCTCAGCCATGGTTTGGTCGCTCCTGTAAAATAGCATCATGCTATAAGCAGGAGTGCTACCAAGCCTGGGTTGATGCATCAGCGTCCCGGGATGTAAACACCAGCGCTCTAAAAAAGAAGTATAATTCCGCCTCTAGGTCCTTCAAAAGAGTCATTGCCAAGGCAAAGTCAGAGCACATAGGCAGAATTGGCGAGAAACTAGTTCGCCTTCCTTCTGGAACCCGTGCATTCTGGTCTCTCGCCAAGGCTGTCCAGGGGAATTTCTGTCAGCCATCTCTTCCATCTCTGCACAGGGAGGACGACTCACTGGCCCATACTGCAAAGGAGAAAGCCGATCTTCTAGGCTCTTTCTTTGCGTCTAACTCGACTCTCGATGACGGGGGGAGTACGCCGCCGACCATCCCGCGGTGTGAGTGCTCCATGCCGGAAGTGCAGTTCACACAGCGCTCGGTTCGCAAAGCACTCCTCTCCCTGGACATCCACAAGTCGAGTGGGCCTGACGGAATCCCCCCAATTGTGCTGAGGACGTGTGCTCCAGAGTTGGCACCGGTTTTAACGCGTCTTTTCCGGTACTCCTACTCCCTAGGCGTAGTCCCAAAATCATGGAAGACGGCTTTCGTCCACCCGATTCCTAAAAAAGGCGACCGCTCTGACCCGTCCATCTACCGGCCAATCGCCATCACCTCCTTGTTCTCCAAAACAATGGAGTCCATTGTAAACTGCCAGTTCATGAGGTATCTTGAGGATCACCAGCTGATTAGTGATCGCCAATACGGTTTTCGCCGTGGTCGGTCAGCTGGTGATCTTCTGGTCTACCTCACTCACTGATGGGCGGAGGCAGTAGAGTTCAAGGGGGAGGCATTGGCCGTTAGTTTGGACATTGCGAAGGCCTTCAATCGGGTTTGGCACAAAGCGCTACTTTCGAAGCTCCCTTCCTATGGGCTTCCCGAGAAATTATGCGATTGGATCACCAGCTTTCTTGCAGATCGGAGCATCAAGGTCGTTGTAGACGGTGCAAGCTCCGATTGCAAGCCTATTAATGCTGGTGTTCCACAGGGCTGCGTGCTATCGCCAACGCTGTTTCTTCTGCATATCAATGATATGTTGCATACCCGTAACATTCGTTGCTATGCGGATGACAGCACTGGTAATGCTCTTTACACCGGCCAAGCCAATATTTCTCGGGAAAACGTCTCCGAGTGCCGAGACAAACTTGTGTCTGAAGTCGAGTCTTTGCTGAACAGAGTCTCGGATTGGGGACGACTAAATCTAGTCCAGTTTAACCCCCAGAAGACACAAGTTTGCGCGTTAACCGCTAAAAAGAACCCCTCTGTCGTATCCCCTCAGTTTCAAGGCACTCCCCTTGTTGCCTCAGCCAGTATCGGAATCCTCGGCGTCGACATATCGAGTGACGTGCAGTTTCGTGGTCACTTGGAAGGGAAGGCCAAATTGGCCTCTAAAAAGCTTGGCGTGTTCAGCAGAGCGGGACAGTATTTCATGCCGGCACACCGCCTGCAACTTTACAAGGCGCAGGTTCGGCCGCACATGGAATACTGTTCCCATCTCTGGGCTGGGGCTCCCCAGTACCAGCTCCTTCCACTTGACCGCATCCAGCGCAGAGCGGCTCGAATCGTCGACGACCGAGTGCTTTCCGATCGGCTCGATTCACTGGCGCTGCGAAGAGATGTTGCATCTCTTTGCGTATTTTATCGCATCTATCACGGGGAGTGCTATGAGGAATTGTTCGGATTAATCCCAGCCGCCAAATTTCGTGAACGCACTACACGGCAAACGTCCCGATACCATCCACACCATCTGGATGCTTGGCGGTCCACCAATGTACGTTTCACAAGGAGTTTTCTTCCACGTACAACCTCTCTGTGGAATAGTTTACCACCGGCGATTTTTCCGGACCGATACGACCTGGGGACCTTCAAGAAAAGAGCTTACTCCTTTCTAAAGGGCCGGCAACGCACCCGCAATTCTCCTGGTGTTGCGGTTGATCATGGGCGGCGGTAGTCACTTAACATCAGGTGAGCCGCATGCTCGTTTGCTCCCTCTTCTATAAAAAAAAAAAAAAAAATTGGTACCGGCGGGGATCGAGCCCGGGTCGCGTACTGTGAAATTTACATTTTGCGCTAACCATCTGAGCTACCACGGCTTAATCATATACACACATAATATTTAAATATAATTTGTTAACACTAAATCATACACACGTAAGAAAATAACAGAAAGATAAGTAAGTTTGTCAATAGAATAAACACTTACATCCATGGCCTTTGATGCGTTGAAGTAACACAAATGTAGTATTGATAGATCCACTGCGGTCAAACGACCATACACTAACTCCATGACTGCAGTTGCTTGGTCTTATATAGTACCAGTGAGTAATAATTCTAATCTAAAGAATTTCTGCAGTAGAATTGATAGTAACTTTATGCGTCAACAAGCTCATCTCACATTCTGTTGCTTATCTCAACATTCCTTCGTCCTTCGTGTCGTGTCTTGTTCAGTGTATTGATGACTCAAATACGTTTTGTATAACACAAAGAATGCAATTTAATATTTAGAAATCACTATAATTGATCATTCCTATGTTAGTCATTGAGTAGATTGGTACTGTAATAATCTACTAATAGCAGTAATATCATGGATACACTAGATGTACAACGACATCTGAAAAAGATTCTCTAGAAAATAATGTTTATGCTGCCAATAAACTGCCCATGTACACCCACGTATAATTGCTGACATAAGTCGTGAGCATACTTTTTATTGGTCGATACGACGTTGACCACGCTGACGTTCAACGTGATTGGTTCATCAGTCGATTCTCGTCGTCTATTGGTTTCGAACGTATCATTCGGCTTCCGTACACTTCAGAGCAATAATTTTAGTGATAACTTTATTAATTAGTTTATTTTCGTTAATTGTTTTTGTTACTTCGTTGTTAATTGTTGTTGTGTATTCCTTGTTATTAATTGTTTTTGTTATTTCTGTTGTTTTTAATTATTTTTGTTGTTATAATTTGAGTGTTCAGATTTTGGTCTAAATATGCAGAGAAGAAAGAATTCGGTGTTAAATAGACAATCCCGACAAATGGTCTATTCAGTGTTTAGTTACATGAAAAAATTAGGTACTGCGAAAAACATCATAGACGTATATAAACAGACTGCAGAGGCGACTAATGTCTCAGTAGCTACTGTACGTTGTATAGTTAAAGGAGTTAACGACTCAGAATTTCGAAAAAAAGTCAGCGAAATATTCAATTATGAATTTAAATAACAACAGTACCTAATAATTTTGGCCGACAGTGTACCTACGCTGGTTCAACCCCCACCGTAGCTCATCTGTGCTCACCTTTCGTGCCGGCAACTATATCTACTTTCGTTTGTTAGTTTAAAGGTTCAAAATACGAAGTTTGGCATATTATGTCAATTTTAGTTCCCGGGCGGCAAATGGCGCTGCAAATCTGCACAGACATTTTGTATGGTCCAACCCGCGCAGTCCAGCGTACTTGTATACATATAGAAGTCAGTGCCTTAAACAAAATGAATAATAGCCTTAAACCATTGAGGTAATAGGTTGCTACGTAACGTTACTTCTCTCTATTACCTCAACTGAATGCCTTAAACTTGTGAAATTACTAAATAAGCTCACTCAAAAGTGAAAACCAACTTCAAAATAAAAAAATATTATAATCTTCGATCAATAAATTGTAATACAACAATTTCCACCTTATAATAGCTTCTGAATAGGTCTTTCGATACGTCCTTTGGTTAGTACTCTTATTAGTTTGTGCGTCCTTTCGATCGTGTTTTTATTGACCCTTGATTCGTTATTGCTGACACGACTGATCCAGCCTTATCATTTTGGAATATGGCACAAGCCTATCGATTGAATATTAATATCATGGACTGCGACTGGCATATAACTTAAAAACCCATATTATGTCAAGTATATGGCACCTTAGTTGAGCAAGATATCAGGACAATACAATGTCAAATACGCAGTTTCTTGGCGATATTTTGATAAAAGTTGAAGATAGTTAACATATATAAAAAAAATTTGTTTTCTTTAAATATGCAAGACTTACCATGTTCGTTTCAAGTTTTTACACCTTTTCAAGCGAAATTTTTCTCATTTGATTTCTTATAGTTGTTGATGATTGGGCTCTATGTTAAGTTACCTTGAAATGATCGACATAAAATTTATTCGTCCAATAAAATATTAGGTATGATTGAGTAAATTCTGGTAGAGAGGTAATCGCCTTTCTATTTTTAAATGTTATTATAAAGACGCTGCTGTTCACCTCCTGACTTGTCTTTTCTCTTTGTCTTTTCTCTGTCGCCTCTTACGACATTCACATTAAGCCACGACCCACATGACGATATTATGGGTTAGTGGATGATTTTATAACGTCATACACGGTCAAAAATTTTAGCCTGCTGTTATCTAAACTTTAGCCATTGTTCAATATTTTTCTGCATCGTCTTTTTATTATCTCTTGATATTATTCATTTATGTTACAATGCTTGTTAACGGATTTTGACATACTTCTACAGGGAGATATCATTAGCTAAGGTACTTTGTTTAATACTATTATTTATTCCGAGGCTAAGGTAAGAAAATAATATGTAGGTATAACAGAAATAAAATACATTACCTACATTGTTTAAGTACTTTATTTTTCAAAAGTATAGACTGTAGAAGACTCACTATTTTTTATTCTTGCGAAAATAAGGGCTAGCCTTTTCGGCTCTTATGCCACATTTACACTCAGGCACTGCCACTACTCCTGTCGCTGCAGGAAATATTTATTTCCCTAAATATTTCTGCGGCAATAACGACGCGAGTGGGTGTTCTCACTCAGCCTTCACACTTCTTTAATGATCAACTCACACAATTGACAAATACGAAAATATTATATAGGAGCAAGGTGTGAAGTGGTGTGAAGGTAGACATTTCCTTTATATACCTACTTATACTTATTAGCATAGAATACTATAATACACACACAATATAGTATTCTATGTTTATTATACTCTGTGGTAGACGTCGCAACAATCCGCGCTTCATTATCATATAAATAATAATAATATAATACTAAATACTGATACCTATATCATAAATTATTAAAAACTGTAAAGTACCTACTCTGTGCCGCGCGCAACGTAGCATTCACAATAGTCGACCAGTACTCTGTGACAAGCATACAAAATACAAATACAACAGCTGCCTGCCTAGCAGGACGCCGCCGCCCATTGGCTGCTCGAGGGAATCGGTCGCGCCGCACCTCGCCGCCCCCCTCCGATAAAACTTCGAAACAAAATTCTTATTCATGTACGTTGCAACGACCGTTGCTGCCGTTGACCGAGTGCCGCCAAGTTAATATTTCGCGTAATCTTATCGTGTTTCAATGGTGACCGTGTTCTGTGTCATACTTATATATGTGTAATAAATTAATGTACCGGGATCTTTTAATAACGAGGCCGAAACGTTTGATATCGCTATGAAAACAATCGATCTGTCCCGTGCCCGTGTTATTGTCCTTTTTGTTTCAACGGTGTTTCGTGAGCGTCTACATCGGGCCACCTTTACCATGTGCGTCAGATAGTGAGTGATGTGCTATTAGTTTTTTTACCAAACTAATAATATGATAGATTGTAGATATTATAGTATATTATATAGTGCGTTGTGAGTTGCGAGATGAGGTGTTTCTCGTGAATCATAGAATGTGTAGCATGAATATGAAGGTGACGGTGTGTTTTGGGTCTGTGCGAGTGCTGGTACCCTGCGGTGCCGGCGACTTGTTGGTCAGGGACCTCGTGCGGGAAGCCACACACCGATATAAGAAAGCTACAGGACAGGTTAGTATGACTTTATTTTTGTACTTCACCTAAATCTAAACACAATACCTATTAACTTTTCGCGCGGATTTTCTGCGATACTATTGGCTCGTACCTAACTTACTTAGTAAATTGAAAGTCAGTGCTCAGTGTTCATAATATGGTACACACAAAGTGTACATACGCAAAATTTATGGATTTATGTGAAAAACCTGATTTGCCGTAAAAAGATCGTACAGTAAATATTAACTAGCGTAACGAATTGATTAAAGATGTTTGTG
This sequence comes from Parnassius smintheus behrii, assembly GCA_036936625.1. Classification (NCBI taxonomy): domain Eukaryota; kingdom Metazoa; phylum Arthropoda; class Insecta; order Lepidoptera; family Papilionidae; genus Parnassius; species Parnassius smintheus. The sequence goes on from JAUPFT010000011.1 coordinate 32,318,136, forward strand.
TAATTTACATATACCTAATTTACTTTTAGCGATATGCTAAAATAGGTAGGCTGATAATAGTAATCTTTGCCATAACTTGTTTTTGCATATATAATGATCTTTTGCTATGGAATGCACGACTTTGGCTGCGCAAGAACCACTTTCGCGGCAATGTATCACTAGTGAATAGACAGCCAGCTTAGCGGTGCTTGAGCGATGCGGTCAAACTAGATTCACGCACGACTTACTTAAATTTCTTAAATAATTTAAATCATCATCAATCATCAATCATTCTTTGCCCCCATTTAATACCTAATTGTTAAAAATTGCAAAAGTCAAACTGAATGGTCGTTTTGTAGATATTTCCCAAAAAGTTAAATGATATTTACGTAGTGCTTAGATTTATGTTAATATAACACTAGCCTGTCTTAGTGTTTACCTAATAGTTTCTTGATACCTAGGTAACACTTAAAAACAACTTAATTTAATAGGTAGGTAGGTACTTATTACGGAAAACTTTCCTGATGATTCAACACGTTATGGTGTTAAGTTTGCGAGTAGGTTCCCACACATACTTATGAATAATACTATACACGCATTAGATATTAACGAAGAAAATACTACAAGATAATTTGACGTCCTTCACGAAATCTAGAACTAGAAGTGTGTCTGTAGAGAGCAATAGTATTTGGTGTAATATCTACATTTCTCTTTTTTTCACCTCAAAAATATTGAACAAAATCACGAGTCCTATCATTGAAGAATGCAGTTACGTACAGTAAGCACAATTACATACTTATAATGTTACATTTGCTACCGCACACGCCCGCAGTGCTTACTAATGTCATTCAGAGCCATGTAGGAAGCCGTCGACCTTGCTTGCACCTTCGTAGCACCATCGACTAGTAGAGCACTGCAAATATTATCTGGGATACAATACTTCGTTATTATTTATTGAGCAAACGACGTCGATAGCCAATGCAAATGGACGTTATCTTAAAGAGTAACGCAATTCTTACGATCACTCATCCATCTATTTTGATATGGATTATGATGGATTAATAACACTCGCATTAGCAATCACAAAAATATGCTGCTGTTGTAATAAGCCAGTTAATTGTGTGACCATTTATTAGCGTGTCAAGTGGAAACACAATGACGCGTATCGTATGGTTACAGATGACCGTAATCAAGACCTATATTACCTTCGATCAATAGTATAATAATTGATCGAAGTATATTACGGTTAAATAAACAATCAACATCCGTCAAGAAGTTTAAAGATTAGAAGAACAGCTAATGAAAATTTAATCAAAAGAAAGTAGGTAGGTACATGTATTATGTTTGCCTCTACGAATAATGAAATGTACTTAATTATATTTTAAAAATAGTTTATAATTGAAACTTTCATAAAATTCACGAAGATCCAATTGTAATAATTTTTTTAGGTGACTAAATGTTTGCTCAGAATCCGAACCTTTCATTAATAGTTACGTTGAACTATTTGGCTATGCGTTGTTTCGACGTTTACCGTTGTTTATTACTAATCCATCGAACTCAGATCGAACTTACACGCGAAATACTCGTATACAATACAATTTACACAAATGCTCTACATTTAACGTAGTTTCTGCAAACGTTTCTGCACGATTGGTCACTAATGATTACTCAACAAAAAAGGTCGCGAGCTTGAGTTAACATGCTGCAAATGGCCTGTTTCCCGTTTCATTGGCGAAACGATTTTAAGCAATATTGAGAAAACTTAACACTGAATGTAAACTGCGTCTGCGTGTGTAGAGTTCATATTTTTTTCATATTGGTCGAGAATGGCAAAATAATTTGTAAACAATGAATTCGTTGTTGCTTCGGACGGCAGCAAGCTTGTGAGGTATGCAATGGGCACGTTCGTGGCTCTCGGACTATAGACTATTGTACTCCTTCGTTATACGAGTATGGGTATCGTCTATCAACCGGTTCTCAGAAAAATGACATGCCATTCTTATATTATACAAATATCTCTCTCTATACAGTCTATTAATACGTAGTACTATTATTTATTCTGTGCTATTAACTACTTAAATAGTTTGACTATGTTACTGACACTTGAGAGGATGGTTACGAACACAGAAATAGTAATAATAAGATACGATTTCTGTGGTTACAAAGTTAAACGTTCATAGTCATCACCACTTATTTCCCATCACAATTGTTAAGTACATTGCTAAAATCAAAAGCACAATCCTAAACTACCATTGACTCTACGTGCATGTGCATAATCTGGTCGTCACTCCTAGTTTGGGATCACTAGCTCTTCATGAAACCTTGCAAGTAGGTACAATGCCACCACTCGAAAATCTTTAACATCAGTTATATAAATTCTTCGAGGTATGTTTTATTTTATTATTATTGTATTGAATTCTTAAAGCGTTACTAATAGCACCCACTTACCTATTTCTAACGCCATATAGCTTTACGTACACTGCTGTGTAGTGATCTGAAGGGTACAGAGAGCTAGTATAATTACAAGATGTGAAGCATCCATATTATTCCTCAGAGATGACAACGCATCTGTAGTTCTGTAGCTTTCTTGTTGTGCGCTGTCAATGAGCTGCTGTAGCTAGTGATTGCAAAATCCGGATTTTTTTGAAATCCGAATTTCTGAATTATCCTATGATTAAAATCCGGATAATCCGGATTTTTCGAAGTTTTAAGGTGATTTAATAAAACTGAAACAAAACATTATAAATCATTTAAAATCTGAATTTATTCAGACACGACGGAATAAAATCAACTAAAATAAACAACAAAACAGTCATAAACTGAACATAACATAAAATCAAAGCAAAAAACTGTTGTTTCAGGTGACTAAGTTACACATAAGGGGAGAAATAATTAATAAATTCTATTTTTATGACATTAATTTAGTACACTTATATTAATCAGTCGTTTTTAGAAAACGAGATCTTTATCTAAACTAGATCTAAACGTGAAAGCGTCAAGTGTCTCATCGTTTAGACGTGATCTTATATTATTACAGAACATGCTAGTTGTAGAAAAAGCTCTTTCAGACTCAACACTGATCTGCGGTATGGAAAACAACCTGATCAGAATTTTTTTAGGTTTTCTCCACGACCTCCACCGTTTTCAAATAAAGCCATTTCAACGTGAATCAATTGTGCTGATTACACTCGTTGACTACTGTTGATGATTATGTACTACCCACACTTGCAAGAGAAAGTTGACGATTGAGCTTTTCTTTAAAACTGAGCGGCGATGGATCAGAACTTATCGCACAGAGTTTCTGAAATAGTGTTCGTATTAGTCGACGTGGTCGCGCAGTCGTCAACATCAGCTTGATAGATTACATTTTTGATTTCATCATACATAGGTTTTTTGTATGTTTTTTTTTTATAGAAAAGAGGGCAAACGAGCATACGGTTCACCTAATGTTAAGTGAACAAGCACAATACCAGGGGAATTGCATGTGCGTTGCTGGCCCTTTAGAAAGGAGTAAGCTCTCTTCATGAAGGTCCCCAAGTCGTATCGGTCCGGATGGCAGTTGGGATTAATTCGAACAATTCCATATTTTGCATCTATCACGGGAGTGCTTCCCGTGATAGATGCGATAAAATATGCAAAGAGATGCAACATCTCTTCACAGTGCCAGTGAATCAAGCTGATCGGTAAGCACTCGGTTGTCGACGATTCGAGCCGCTCTGCGCTGGATGCGGTCAAGTGGAAGGAGCTGGTACTGGGGAGCCCCAGCCCAGAGATGGGAACAGTATTCCATGTGCGGCCGAACCTGCGCCTTGTAAAGTTGTGAACGGTGTGCCGGCATGAAATATTGTCCCGCTCTGCTGAGCACGCCAAGCTTTTTAGAGGCCAATTTGGCCTTCTCTTCCAAGTGACCACGACTATGCACGTCACTCGATATGTCAACGCCGAGGATTCCTTGACCGCCGTGCCTTGAAACTGAGGAGACACGACAAAGAGGTTCTTTTTAGCGGTTAATGCGCAAACTTGTATCCTCTGAGGGTTAAACTGGACTAGATTTAGTCGCCAATCCGAGACTTTGTTCAGCAAAGACTCGACTTCAGACACAAGTTTGACCCGGTACTCGGAAACATTTTCCCGGAAAATTTTGGCACGGCTGGTGTACAGAGCATCACCAGTGCTGTCATCTGCATAGTAATGAATGTTACAGGTTTGCAACAAATCATTGATATGCAGAAGAAACAACGTTGGTGATAGCACGCAGCCTTGTGGAACACCAGCATTAATAGGGTTGTAGTCGGAGCTTGCACTGTCTACAACGACCTTGATGCTCCGATCTGCAAGAAAGCTGGTGATCCAATCGCACAATTTCTCGGGAAGCTCATAGGAAGAAAGCTTCGAAAGAAGCGCTTTGAGCCAAACCCGATCGGAGGCCTTAGCAATGTCCAAACTAACGCCAGTAGAGTCTGAACATAGGCCTCCCCCAAGTAACGCCACAAAGCACGGTTCTGAGCCACCTGCATCCATCGACTTCCTGCATGTCTTACCAGGTCGTCACTCCATCTAGTGGGGGGTCGCCCTACACTACGCCTACCGGTACGAGGCTGCCACTCGAGAACCTTTCTTCCCCATCGGTTATCGGTTCTTCGAGCTGTATGGCCGGCCCATTGCCACTTCAGCTTACTAATCCGTTGGGCTATGTCGGTCACTCTGGTTTTACTGCGGATATCCTCATTTCTGAGTCTATCACGCAGAGAAACTCCGATCATAGCCCTCTCCATAGCTCGCTGAGCGACCTTGAGCGTCCTCATACGGCCAGTAGTGAAGGACCACGTCTCTGATCCGTAAGTCATCACTGGCAACACGCACTGGTTGTGTATATATATGTATATGTATGTATGTATATATAATGTGTGTATATATATATATATATATATATATATATATATATATATTTATATATGTATATATATTCTTATTGTTCTTATTGTAATTATGTATATTATATATTTTATATACATATATGTGTATGAATATTAATATAATTTTATCTATTTTTTGCGATGTACCATTTATATCTTATGTATTTTTTTTCCATGTATTACAATTTTTTTTTTGTTATTTTATTTTAGTATTCGCATATTAAATTTTTATTACACTTACTTCATTCTATCTCTGCATCATCCCAAGGTAGACTGGGAGAGAATGCCTTAGGCATTAAGTCCGCCTATATACCACTTGTGTATATGAAGTTTTAAATAAATAAATAAATAAATAGAGTCCAAGGGGGAAGCATTGTCCCCCTTGGACTCTACTGCCGCGGCCCATCTATCCCTTTCGCACCTGAGATTTCTGTTCCTTTGATTTGAAATGAAAACTATAATATTTTGGCAAAGAAGTGGTAATATTAATGTAAAAAATAGTAAAAAAAATCCAGCGTACACCAGAACTCTGGAAAGTCGATAGCACGATAGTGAGCTCCAGGGCTGACTTCTACCAACTCACGATCGTGCGTTTTTAAGTTTTGATGAGATTTTAATGCATTGATGGTGTCAGCTTACTTCAAAAATATTTATAAAGAAATAAAACGCATCTGGTTATTAGAAAAGACTTATTTAATTATTGCCAACATTACAGTTTAGGTACAAAATTTCAGTCTTTTGTTTTCATTGTAATAAAAATGCTTTTTCAGCAGACAACTTAGAAATTAAAAGAAAGGAAACAAAAATATTTTTACGAAATAAACAATGAGATAAACTCACGCTTCTTAGGAAACAAAAACTTAACACAAAAACATAGAAATCAACTCAAAAGCCTTTCTGGCTGGACAAAAATAACATAAAACTTAATACTTAGATAATCTTTTGAAATATCTTTCTAAATCACAGTCTTTATATAGGAAACGTTATCAAATACGACTAGTTTCTTTGGTGATACAAAAAAGCAGTCTTTATCACGACTCAAGCATAAGTAAATATCACATTTACGGCACCTAATTTTAGAGCGAGATGAACAAATCTCTGAGCGACATTTGCGAGGAGCCTTCAAGTCGTCAAAAATAGGAAAGTGTTCGTAACCATCAAACCTCTTTCCCACAGACGGATGATTAGCGGGTTTGTATCTGCCCGAAGTTTGTGCCTGCGTTTCAAGTAATGGGGATGAATCGCGCCGATCTCTGTCAAGAGTGCAGATGTGTGTCTCAGCAACTTCAAATCTGAATGAAAGGAGATCTAATATTCGATTTTTAGGAATGCCTTTAGCCAATGAGTCAGATCTGTAGAGCCGCCACGAATTTACCATTGCTAGGTCTATAAAATGTAGTATGACCTTGAAGGTCCATTTACGGGTCTTCATGAATGTACGGTAATATTCCATAGATTGGTCCAAAACATCCACCCCGCCCATGAAAGAGTTGTAGGATGTTACAATTTTTGGAGCACCAACATCGACGTAGCATTTTTCTGTTTTATTGTACCGCTTTACTATGTCGGTTGCCGTGCCCCCAGTACAATTTGATGCTGTCAATACCGCCTTGCTATCCTTCCATTTTACCAAAACTACGTCCTTTGATACCCTTTGTTCAATTTCTCCTCGTGTCTTTTTTTGCCATCTTTGAACTTAAGCTGCTGTCGATCTGGTACCAGGTTAAGCATAATTGTCCCTGTGCCATGATAGTAAATTTTCGTTAATTCTTCCAACAGGGGAACCGTTGTAAAATATCGGTCAAAAAAAATGCAACTCCCGCGTGGAACACTTTGACTCAAGCGAAGAACTACAGCCCGTCCAAGCCCCAAAGGATGCGAAAGAGCGGGATTGTTGCCATAATAAATTTCAAAATCCACCACTAGCCCTTCACTAGTAGTAAACACGAAATTCTTAAGACCCACTGGGCGAGGCTTGTTCTTTACAAGCTGGCGAAGATGACACTTGCCAGTGAAAGGTATCATTTGTTCGTCGATCGAATACCTGCCCGGGGTCCTTAGAATTTTGTTGCAGCCTTCTCTCACAATGTCGATCTTCGGCTGAACCTTCCAGAGAGGATTATTTGCTTCCGAGACGGGTGGAGAGTCGGAATCCACGACGTGCAAACTGTTTCTTAAAGTTGTCAGTCTATCTCTTGTCATTGCAGAAACAATCATGTCAACTTTAATATTTCTTCGCCAGTGTATTGCGATCCTGGGATATGATAGAATACCCATCAGTAGATGGATACCAATCAGTTTTTTTATTTCCGGTTTGGTTGTATTTAAAACTCGCCCAGTTTTTCTTAAATAGTATAAGTTTGGACACAATGCCATGCGCTCGTAAAAATTATCATTATAATATTCCACCGGCGATCTTATTTCATTTTTTTTGTGGATAACCTAAGTAGTTATGTGATTTATCGATGTAATCAGTTTTTCTTCCATAACCTTTTACGAGCAGGCAATTTCACTATAACAGCCTTTGATTTTTGTGTTACTTTTGAACAAGGTGTTTGTTTTAACTTTTTAGAACAAGATGGGCCTGCTTCACTCTCATTCATGTTATTAGATGTAGACTTCCTTTTAGACACTTTACCTTTAATATTTTCCGATTTCACAGCTGCCGTAGATAAGCGAGGCGGAGAGGATAGCTCAACTTCACCTTCTTCATCATTTTCCAGCTGCAGAGGAATAAACTCTTCATCGTCGTCGTCGAAGTCCAATTCGGAACAGTTACCATCATTGAGGATGCCCAAGTCAAGGTCATTGTTCAATGGCATGCCTGTAGTTAAAGAAATAAATCGAAAAATAACTTAAAAATGAATGAACTCACGATCATGCGTTGGTACAATTGCAACCCAGATATCACGACAGTGAGCTGACAATTTTGTCGTAAATTAAGTTGGTAATTACTAAAAATATAGAAAAAAGTTATAGTCATTCAGATGAATCATATATTTAATGATGTAATACAATCATAATATCCATGATTTCTTACGAAATTTGCAAAAAAATAAATATAACTTACGGCGTCCAGTGACGCGTCTTACGGAGTCAAGAAACGACGCAGCCATCTTGTCGGTGCGCTTGCGGGTACTGATCGCGCTAGACGCCAAAACCGTTTCCTATTGGATAGATTGATGAGCGCACGACCATGCGATGTCGGTTTAACGCGGAGAAACGGATTTGGCGCGAACTTATAATTTTTCAAAGAAGAAACTCACGATCGTTTCATTCGATCAAGGGCTATGGGTCAGGTAGACCAGAAGATCACCGGCTGATCGACCACGACGGAAACCGTAATGGTGATCACTAATCAGCTGGTGATTCCCAAGGTACCTCATGAAATGGATTCCGTTGTTTTGGAGAACACGGAGGTGATGGCGATGGGTCTGTAGCTGGACGGGCCTGAGCGGTCGCCTTTTTTAGGGATCGGGTGGACGAAAGCCGTCTTCCATGATTTTACGACTACGCCTAGAGAGTAGAAGTACCGGTAAAAACGCGTTAGGACCGGTGCCAACTCTGGAGCACACGTCCTCAGCCCAATTGGGGGGATACCTTCAAGCCTACTCGACTTGTGGATGTCCAGGGAGAGGAGTGCTTTACGAACCGAGCGCTGTGTAAACCACACCTCCAGCATGGAGCACTCACACCGCGAGTTGGTCGGCGGCGTACTCCCCCTGTCATCGAGAGTCTAGTTGGACGCAAAGAAAGAGCCGAGCAGATCGGCTTTCTCCTTTGCGGCATGGGCCAGTGAGTCGTTCTCCCTGTGCAGAGATGGAAGAGATGACTGACAGAAATTCCCCTGGACAGCCTTGGCGAGAGACCAGAATGCACGGGTTCCAGAAGGAAGGTGAACTAGTTTCTCGCCAATTCTGCCTATGTGCTCCGACTTTGCCTTCGCAATGACTCTTTTGAAGAACTTGGAGGCGGAATTGTACTTTTTTTTAGAGCGCTAGTGTTTACATCCCGGGACGTTGATGCGCCAGCCCAGGCTTGGTAGCACGCCTGCTTATAGCATGATGCTATTTTATAGGAGCGACCAAACCATGGCTGAGATTTGCCTCCGATGGGCACCACAGAGGAAGGAATAAAAAGTTCCATACCCTGAAGTACCATATCAGCGACAGAATCAGCAACAACGTTGGGATCGTCCGGCGAGAAGCAAACCCGCCCCCAAGGGTAGGATGCAAAGAAAGACCGCATCCTGTCCCAATCGGCCGACCTATAGTGCCAAACACGGCGGCAGCCTGCAGAATGCAACCGCGATTTCAGCGTAAGTGGCACCACACTACGGACAAGACAATGGGCCGAGGAGCCTAAAGGGGCGTCGACGGAAATCTGATATCTGTCCGGATGAGAGTTCAGCAGAAGGTCCAACAGGGAAGGTGTATGGTCCTCCACATTTGGAATCCGCGTCGGCAAAGTAACCAGTTGTGTCAGACCATATGCCAAGGCAAAATCATGAGCAGAACTCCCCGCATGATCGGTTAAACGTGAACCAAGCCACTCGGCGTGTTGGACGTTAAAATCGCCGAGGATCACGATTCACGATCTCTGCGGAGGGGATCTGCTGTATGGGACCTATAGATGCACCCGTAGACCACTACGCGTAGCCAAAGGATGGACGGGTCCGAACCTTCAAGACTGCCGAGGCGTCGATAACAGATGTCCTCCCTGACGTATACGCAAACTTCAGCCCGAGGCACAAAGGAGTGTAATTTGTACCCCGGGTAGGAGAGATACGAAGCATCAACTCCTCTCCGGGACACCTGCGTCTCGGTCAGAAAGAGCAGAGCCGGCCTCGCCATCTCGAGATGGTAGTGGACAGCGTTTAGGTTAGAAAGAAGTCCCCTGATATTAGAAATTCACGGATAGCGTGGAGCGCGGCGGGGGTCGCCTTGGTCTTGTTGCTCAGTTTACCCCGAGCAGTTGTTGTCTTGAAGGGAAAATTTGTGAATAAATGTAAAATATTATCCATTGAACATAAATTTGACTAAAATCCGAAAAAACCGGATTTAGGTCCTAAAAACCGGATTTATAAAACTCTAGAAAATCCGGATTTTTCAGTTATTTTCGAATTTCGAAGAATCCGGATTGCAATCCCTAGCTCTAGCCACTTACGTACTATCAGGTGGAATGAACGATTCCATTGTTACTTCAAATATTTAAAAAAAAGTTTAGAATCTCGATTTCGTCATACTATTTTATTGTAGGTAGGCAAGGCAACATGAATACATTTTATAGTAAAGAGTCAATATGATCGTTGAAAAAAACCTTCAACTGCTTCACGTCCAAGTTGTTACTTGTTACTGAAATCGTCACTTCGTTTTGGTCATTAAACGTTTATGTCGTGGAAAAAACAGCCAGCCGATCTTCCCATGGCGCCATATGTCGGAATTTTTGTTAAGTGTATAAATGAAGGGTCCGAATCTTTCGAATGTTTTTGTACATATTGCCTTGCATATGTTACAGATTCATATTTAAAGTATTTAAACACTTTTAATATAAATTTGGTGATAATTGAGTAATATTTTAAATAAAGTTGATTTCCATTTTATCTAGTTCCAAAAACAAGAAGTTATTATATATCACCAATTTCTCGTCAACAGCTTAACATATTTTAATAATTTTATTTATTAAATGAATAGGTTATACCTATATACTTCAGGGTTAGTCTCATATAAAATTTAGAAAAAGATTTGACTCCCAAGGAGTGGAAGAAAAGAGGACGACATTCTAGTTGTTACCTTAAACTTGTGATATTTCGTAGTCTACTCAAAAGGGTAACATGAACTTAAAAAAGTAAAAGTAACATTAAAAGAATGAAGTCATTGAGGTGACGATGCGTTAGTAATATAGTTCGATGCATGAAATATCTTATGAGTTCAGGAATTTATTATTCGATACACTATATCTTCAAAAGCACCGACTTGTAGAATATTTTTTGAACTCTGTTTTACTTCTTCTTTTAAGTTTAATTATATTTTTGTTATAATAAGGGTCGATCTACTCGTAGTTGAGCTAACCCATTCGTGCTACAACCATAATAGAGCTGCAGCGTGACTCTTCCACGTACACACATAAGCTACCTACATAACGGATGCACTTATAGTGGTACTTAATATTTCAGACACGAATTTTAAAATGGTTTATACCTATTTAGGTTATGTGCACGAAGGTTTTGTTCTTTCTACACTGAAATATAAGGTAATTAATATTATTATGAATTTAACCTTTGAGCGGAAGTGGTCAGATTTTGTGAAAAAGGTTATTAAATAAATTTATAAAGCCAAAGTCAAAATATTTATTGTGCGTTGAGTGTTACATACATAGATATTAGTTTATTATACGAGTGTTATTGTCTCTCTTTTCGAGTATTACATTCACAAATATGCAGCGGTAAAGTGCGGGCTGCGAAATTAAAGTCGTTAATTCGGTATCGGATAATTATGTCGTGAATCATTTCCTAGCTTAAGCATTTTATGCTTAGTTTAGTGAAATCTGACAACTTTACCAATGGAATTTAACTTTGTCATCATGGATGTACAGGTTTAAAATTACGAGTAAAACCGATAACGTAACGTTTGTCGATATGTCATTTCATGGATGAAAATTTAATAATTAATTGACAACTTTGTTTTACATGAGAGTTATATATATATATATATATATATATATATATATATATATATATATATATATATATATAGCATTTTATTTTACCGCGGAATTATGCCGGCCACGTAACCTTGTTGAGTGCTCCAAAACTTTTGTTGATTTTGTTTGAAATACTGAATGTAGTAGGTATCTACATCTCTGTAATAACGTTATATTAATGGTTAGGAAATATAACATTTCGTTTTTAACATGGTGGTCTTAATATTTATGATGCCACGATGTGACGGTTACTTTGCCATATTTTTCTACAACCAAGGGTTGTCACTTTCAACTTATATTTTTACACGATTTTACCAAATGAGTGTCAATCGATTCATATTTATCAAAGGAAAAGAAAAAAAAAACAATCTATATTATTTTTACTGCGTTGTCGGGTGTTAATAATAAGTATTATTTTATTATATTATTACTAAGAATATTGTGTTATTGTATATTGTTGTGATATTAATTTGCACCCAGAGAACAGTGTCATTTTTTTAATGACTACAATAGTTTTGCTATTTAGAAAAACAATATTTAGGTTGGTTACAATTATTTATTTAAATGAATATAATGACTAATAAAAAACGAATAAGTACTTGTTAAAAAAATCATTGTGACAAGCTTAATTTTTGATCTGCACCTACTATAATTAATTTAAGCTTATTTTTTCACCAATTTGATTAGTAATTTTAGAACAGGGTACCTATTTGAATTTCTTATATTTTCAATTTAAGTTTACGCTGTTGGCAAAGTTGCTCCCCCATTATTCAACTTTTCAACGTTTTGTTAAGTATTAAGTACATAATCAAGGGTTATCAAAAATCCTTAATTATGTACTCAACACTTAATTTTTTTTTATTTAATTCTTGTCATATTGATTTCTTGAACTTTGTTATTTGCCACACAATTTAAAGAGCAATTCATAACTCTTGTGTATTTATATGACGTGGCAAACTTACCTCCATCCTTTAAGTTAAATCATATTATTTTCATTTAAAAACCCCGATGCCAAAGTTGCTACAAACTAAGGTAATAATATGTTAGTATTATTTAAAATGGCTAATAACAAATCTATGAAAAATATAATGTCATATACTCGTATATAACATTGACGCCAAATTTGAGAGTAACTTTTTGTTGGAAAAATAGTCATATTTTTAATTACTTCCAAGAATGGCAAAATTCCCTGGTTTTTACGGTTATTAAATTTGCACTTCTCAATTATAATTTTTTTAAACTTTGTCGTATTTTAGCCATTTCTATTAATCTTCATTGAGATCATTCAAGAGAATTAAATATAATGAATAAGAGTATTATCCGTATTATTCGAATTTTTATTTCTAATGTTAAAAATCACCAATATAGGTTAGAAGTTGATATCTCATTTACATCAGTATTGCCTATGGAACAGCTGTCTTGTTCATATTATAAAATTTGTTTTACTGTCCCATATTATCCCTTGGGTGTCGTAATAGGCGGCAGAAGGAAAAAAACAGGATATAGGCGGCAGTATCCTCCTGATAACAACTCAAATATAATGAAATAAACTACGGTTGCCACCCCGCCTGGCAAGCGTGGCAACTGTGGTAAATATCTGTATAGGTATGTATGATAGGCTCTAACTGTAATGAGACATGCAATAATAACGCTTACGTACTGGCGTAACTTACCTATTAAAATTTAATACGTAACTACATCACTCTTCCAAATTTAAAATAATAGCATTTATAAAAAAAACGACGAATTTTGTACGTGGTAGAACCATGTTGCAGTTATATTAGTATAGTTGTAGCACGAATGGGTCGGCTCGACCGGGGAAGGACCACGCTCTCACAGAATACCAGCGTAAAATAGTAGCTTAATGCTACTGTATTTCGTATGGTGAGTGTAGAGAACCGGAGACCCTTTTTACTGGTAACGAGGCATTCCATCTTAGTCCTCACGGGTGACAACGCATCTGCATTTTGATTCGTAATCGAGGATAGATGTAGATGTCTATAGGCCACAGCAACCACTTACGATCAGGTGGACTGTGTGCTCGTTTGTCACCCTATTATATATTTATATATATATATATATATATATATATATATATATATATATATATATATATATATATATATATATATATATATATATATATATATATATATAAAAACGACAATAACAGAATTCGTTCCGTACTACGTCGCAATCTTATCAAGTTTTAATTAGGCAAGTGGGACGCTAAAACTTGAAGTTGTCAGCAGCGACGGCGACACGCCACATGTTTGTGTGCAGGCGGCGAAATTATTTTGAATTTATGCATCGCATCGGTATCACTTACACGACAGCGGTGCACTTTGTTATTAGAGTTCCGCAGGCTGATATTTCAAAAAAAAAACTGCAGGTTTTATTTCATTGTTGGTAGAATTTATGTAAGCCGTTATAAATAAAAAATAAGACAGTATAAGACAGTACAATACACATATATTAAAAACACACAAATTCATTGTCACACTGAGTAGAAGAACTAATGGGAAAATAACTATTAATTTTGTTCTAACGTAGAACTAATGTTGGAACTAATCCAAGAGTTTCCATATATTTACAGTTAATAATCATAGAAAATATCTTTTTTAAGTAATACTGTTGAAAGTTTTTATGTATTTATATAAATTCAAACAAATTGTAATTTATCTTAAAAGCTTAAGCTTTACTAAATATAAAATATTTGTATCATTGCTCTACTGGCAGCACAGTTTGAAGAAGTCCGTAATCACTGATTGGCATTTGACATGCGTTTCTACATCATACCCTACGTCCGTAGCGTAGTATGGGTTATTCCTGCCGAAAGGTGCTAGCCAAAAATGACGTCCCTCATATTCCTTTAAGTCATTTTCAAAAGTATATACTAAATTTAAAATGTTTTATGGTCTACTAGCGATATGCCCCGGCTGATGTCTGGTTCTATAACAGCGCCACCTACCGGGTCCAACTATGTTTATAAAAGACTAGCGATCTGCCCCGGCTTCGCACGGGTGATATCTGGATTCTACGACAGCGCCACCTACCGGGTTCAACTATGCCTATAACCTTAGCGCAAGTGCAAGCAATTTGTCAAAGTTTTGTCGCAATCTGATAAAAGGTATGGTAGCGCATAAAAGACGAACAAACAAATTAATTTTTATACATATTATATTGGATGTATATCGTACCGTGCGGTAGCGGTGTAAGAATTTCCCCTGTACTACATTACATCCCGTGGGTGTCGAAAGAGGCGACAGAGTGAAACTAAGCCAGGAAATGGGCTGCAGCATCTATTTGATAACTTGTACAGCAAAAATAACTTGAACAGCTGAATAAAAGAAATGCGGTTGTCAGCCCACTTCCAACTCTGAATACGTTAGGTTAAGGCGCTACCCTGACCAAAACCTGGCAAAAGTGCGTTTTTCAGAGACTATTATCTCATTAGTTATGAGAAATAAGCTACATCTAAAAGCACATTATAAATGTTTGATATCCTATCGTCACATTCCACGTTCTAATTTGTTTTTATGTGTTATGAATACATTTAAAATCTACTTTTAAAAAATGACTAAAATTATTGATTACATGCATCTATTACTAAAGGAAATGCTCTAATCATTTGAGAATTACACTAATGGATAGATAATTTAAAAATCTATATTCTACACGTTTTATTTAATTTGTTAAGTTCGCTTATCTCTTTTAATTGAAATAGTTCCAAATATTCGGGCGTATTTTTCCGTGATAATATATTGTAGCGAGAGCGCGTGGATTGTATGGGACCGAACGCTCAAGGTCTCTCGCTAGGGGAACCGTCTTAAGCGAATCCGCTTGTAGGCGCAGAAAGAATTTGTTTCAGAAATTTAAAATTTTCACTAGCCTCATTTTGAAGTTAAGCCTGGCTTTTCTTTCTATAATGCTGACCCCTGATCAATCACTCAATCCCCCCCTGCAATGCTATTGCCACATACAAAACTGAAAATTGTATTAAAAGTCATATGATAAAATAATTATTATAAGTGGCGATCATACCAATTTTAAGGTTAGTTTACAAATTTTAACCTTAACCTTTGCTATATTAAGTAACTACAAATTACAACACTTGATTGTAATAATTATAGATCCTTTTTTTTTTTCATTAAAATGCTAACGGCATGCAAATTAAAATACTTAATAAACAGTTTTGTTTTAATAAGTTCGGTCTTGTTTTGAAAGAAATCGAATGTATGACTAGATAAATGTCGTCAGTGCTCTGAGCGGATGTAGGCGCCTTTTACAACGATCCGGTTTTGTAACGACTGGAGACTCGGCCGTCCATCGTATCCACGTTTGTCTTTTAAATTTTACACAAGACTGGTTCTACGCTATTTATTTTAGTACACAAGTTTCAGTTACACGTAGTAAAGTAACTGTTATCTAATAATATATGTACTATTTTAACAAAGTTGACATTAATTGAGTCTTAGCTTATTTAACACAAAGAAATACGACACGGTTTTAAATTATTACCCAAAATGAAGAGATAAAGACACAAGTCCACTGCTGAACATAGGCCTCTCACAGGAATGCCACAAAGTCATCTGTATCCGTCTACTTCCTACACTTCGCCTACCGGCCGAGCCAGCCACTCGAGCACCATTCTTCCTCATCAGTTCTCGATACTTGAGCAATAAAGCAGGCTCGTTACCATTTCAACTTATTAATCCGTTGGGCCACGTCGGTTACTCTAGTTCTACTGTAGATGTCCTCGTTTTTAAGTCTTATCAAGCAGAAAAACCCCGAGCAATAGACTTCTTCGTAGCTCGCTGAGTGATCTTTAGTTTCTTCATACGACCAGCAGTGAAGGACCACTTCTTAGGCACCACTGGCATTTAATAAATAGTAAATAAATGTACTTGTAAAAGTGTTTCAGATTCTTTTCTTTCTAATTTGTGTTTTTTTGATGAAATATACATTGAACAAGCACAAAAATGGTTATCGTGATTTTTAAAATTGTCACTTTCATAAAATTACAACACGCATACCTTTAGATTTGTACTTATCTGTAGCACGAAGAAAGTCCGCAATCAACTTTCGCGTTAGCGTAACAAATTTATATAGAGCCGATACTTTCTAGTATTAGTTTTAATGATGAAGTATTTTTGGGTCCTCCTTTTTTCGTTTAATTAACATCGTAATTGTCTTAATAGGAAATGTAATTTTGATAATAAGAAAGGTAAATTAGAATTCAAAATCTTCGTTTTTAGGGTTCCGTAGTCAACTAGGAACCCTTATAGTTTCGCTATGTCTGTCTGTCCGTCTGTCCGTCCTCGCTTAATCTCTGTGACCGTTATCACTAGAAAGCTGAAATTTGGTACCAATATGTGTATCAATCACGCCGACAAAGTGGTAAAATAAAAATTGGAAAAAAATGTTTTATTAGGGTAGCCCCCCTATATGTAAAGTGGGAAGAGATTTTTTTTTAATTTCGACCCTAACGTGTGATATATTGCTGGTAAGGTATTTAAAAATGAATAGGGGTTTACTAAAATCATTTTTTGATAATGTCAATAATTTCGGAAATAATCGCTCCAAAAGTAAAAAACAATGTGTCCCCCCTCTAACTTTTGAACCATAAGTTTAGAAAATATGAAAAAAATCTGAAAAGTAGAACTTTATAAGGACTTTCTAGGAAAATCATTTTAAACTTGGATAGAAACAACAGTACCAGCAGTTGCAGGAGCGCGGAGCGCTGCTGGAGCGCGAACATAATGGACAAAATGAACAAAAAACCTTTAAACTCATGTGGGAACACTTATTGTGACGGACGGGAAACTACGGAACCCTACACTGAGCGTCGCCCGACACGCTCTTGGCCGGTTTTACATACCTGTTTTATCGACGGCAATCCAAATTGCTTAATTTTTAGAGAAGGTATTGCCTTAGAAATTAACTAGGCTAAAAATTAAATTAGCTATTGTTAGGAATTAAATACCCAAATCGGGAAATCTACTTCCCTAAAATACATGCAAATATTTATTTGTTAGAATTTTTGGGAGTCAGCACTACAACTAAACTAGACTAAGACAATTTTTCTGTTTAGTAACGTAAGTCTTTAGTTATTGTTTAAGAATGAGTGTTCTTGGTAAACACATTAAATTTAAAAATAAAAGCAAACAGCCGCGATATAGTATAATGATTTTATGTTTAGATCAGCTTAAACAGATAGCACTCTCTAACCTTTATGTAACTCTATCGTTAAGCAGTAGAGCATCGTGTGTGATTTTCAGAATTGAAGTATTGAAGAAGGTTGTTTGAATACTGAAGAAGGGAACAAGATTATGAAACATTCCGTAAGATATTCAAAGCATCCGTAGACTTCATTTTGTAATGGCTCCAAGTATATCTGATCTACAATACTCCCTTTTCCTTCCTCGTCCACTGTGGCCGAGGAAGGAAAAGGGGATATCTCCCGCCGGGCAAGTTGTTCTGCCCGGGGAGCGGCCAACACTCCGTGTGATAGTTCGATGTTCTATATATTATACTGTTTATGATTCGGAATTTTGATAGCGTGATTTCGGCTTCGGTGTGTTTCGCTTGCGGCGGGACGACAGCGCCGCCACAATAATAATTAAAAATAATTTCATTCGGTGTTCATGTCACAAAAATAATATGTAAGTTGGCCCTCGTCGTACGGAATGCAGTCACAATGCCACGTATTTTGGTTTATAATGCATAAGAAGGCTTGTACGTGGGCGGCGAGCATGGATCGCTGACTCAACACAACGCACGTGCGTCGCCGGTTCGTGCTAGACTAGTGCTAGTTAGTACTGAAATTTTATGTCCTCTATGTTATGTGACGTATGACTTCCAATGCGAAAGGCTAGAAATCAGCAGAGTAATAATTTAAATTACTCAATAGCATTAGAAACTGTTAAAGAAAAATACATATGTAATCATTTTAGTGTATATCCTACATTATGTTCGCATTATCCTCATGCTATTACTATAACTTACAACGTAGCTACCTACATTCTTTAATAAATACACGAATATTAATAAATAACAAACGTTAATTACCAACCTTGAATTTCATAATTGCCAATTCAACACAAATGAGTTTAAAACGTATTATAAAAAATCATATGCCAAGACTTCGCTTTGTAAGAATTTCAGAAGCTAATATTATATAAAAGCAATTTTATTATTTTTAGTTACTCGATTTTAACTTTGTTACTTTTTAAACAAATAGAATAAAAGAATAATTGGAATTTATTTATAATTAATTTTTGCAAACTTTGTGTACTTAGTCTGATATGAGAACAAGTTACTGACGTCAACCTAGTTTTCTCCTATCTCCAAAATTCTCCCAAAAATACCTACGTTTATAAAACCAAAAGACTTGTGCTGAGACGAGCATTATGATAATAAACACTCGACAGTCAAAATATCCATCCCAGCTATGTGTTAAATACGAGTATCTATTGTCAGTAAACCTGTCATCCATTGCGACGATTCAATTCCCGCCATGTTCTGCCATTTTAATTTTTGAAATTACTAGAAACTACTATTATACTTCGTTTTTAGCACTAATGTTATAATAATATATAAATTGAGATGAGAAAAACATGCTTGTTATATTTTATTGTATAAAACCCAACACCGGCTAAGTATACAGTTTCTAAAATTATTAACACAAAAAGAAGCACTCTTGTAGAATTTTAATAAGTCTATAATAGGTAAATGAGGTAAAGATAGTGCTCCCTTAACTGTTTAACATTTAAACTTAGTCATCATCTATGTTTAAAACGCAGGACATTGTCACCGCCTGTAGCGGCAATACCGCCCTCTATGTTTTAAAAGAACGCTCTTTTATTGATTCGCAACTCCAAAATGTTTTATGTACCACATTACCCAATTGGTAATTTTGAGCTTTACATACTAACAACAATACGTCACTAGAGATCCAATCAAAACGGTTCAGCGCTGTGGTGGACGCTGATTGCGCCATGACTCACCGGACGCTGCAATTAGCCACACACTTATGAACATACGGTATTTACTGAAACTCAACAAGTCCAATCTATACGTCTCCACAAATAAATAAAATTAAAATGCCTGTTTGTTATGTCAAAATAATAGCTTTTTACTAAATGCATATGAAAGTATGTATACGGTACTTATAACAAGAAACAATTTTTAAAATTTTTGTTTGTCTGTTTGTTCCGGCTGATCTCCGAAACGGCTGGACCGTAGCAGATAGCTGACTGACTAGATAGCTCATGTTACGAGGAGTAACTTAGGCTACTTTTA
Source organism: Parnassius smintheus behrii (assembly GCA_036936625.1). Lineage (NCBI taxonomy): Eukaryota > Metazoa > Arthropoda > Insecta > Lepidoptera > Papilionidae > Parnassius > Parnassius smintheus. The sequence goes on from JAUPFT010000011.1 coordinate 32,338,037, forward strand.
TTTTAGAAAATGAATTAGGTTCTGTGCAAAAAAAATGACCCATGAAATAAAATCTGCGACACTGCGATTTAAAACGTAATTTAAAAGAAAAATTGTTTTTATGACATGTTTGCTGCCATTGAGTTATTATGTACTACGTACTAGAGGCGACACTGCATTCAGCTACTCTGTTCCACTCAACTGCGGTGCATACACCGCACTTTAACTTTAATCAGTCACTCGCTAGGCGCTTGTAGAGTTGTTACGTGTCGTGTTGATTTAAAAAAATCTCTTGGTAAAACTATGCCGTCATGTGTACCTAGATATTGTACAAATAATTCAAAAAATGTTAGTAAAAACCAATGAATTACTTTTCATCGGTTAATAAGATACTTAATCAATAAAAAAGTATTATGGATTAATAATAAAACAAATTATTCCTAAAACGCCATCTCGTGTCATGGAATATAGATTATGAAGTTAATATGTTCAGATGCGACATTTCTGTGGGTACTTAAGTATAGGACGAATATGTTATTATACACCTTTTTATTTGTAGAAACGTATAAGTTATTATAATTAAGCTAGTTTTTCATCTTTAAATCTGCTATTATTCTTTTATTTTATTTTTAGGTTTCCACATCAAAGTCAAAGTGGAATAAATTCGTCCATTTTTAACTCTGGCGTGCCCAGGATTTATGAACGACTCTTATTCTAATTTAAATAAATATATTTGTAATTTAAATGTTATGTTATAAGTTTTGATAAACATACATTTGGTATGTTTTTTTTGTATTTGACATAGATACCTTTTAAAATATTCAGATAAAAATATCATTAAATATTTTTAATTTTTTAAATTAAAAATATTTAAAATAATAAAATTTATAAAATTTACCTATTTAACAATACAATCTATTACCTACGGATGATTCTACCTATGTTTATTCTATGATAAAAAAAACAACCGCACGAACACAGAGTAGCGCACATTTATTGTTTGAGATAGCTGTACTAGTACGTAAGTACATATTACTTCAATGTTTGCTGCATAAGGTTCCATTCATTACATTAACTGATTGTTATACTGACTGTGTTTATGTAGCAATTATCGAAAGTGTCTACTATCCTAACTTAGGACTCATGTGACTCAACAAGCTTTACTTTATTATTTCCTGGCTACAGATAATGGACAATGATCTAACATATAAGTATACTATACCATATACGTGGCGATTAGGCATCACACGTCTTGTAACTCAGAATTCAATGAATGAATATCGCTTCGTTAAATATACATTAATTTTTTTAAATAACTTTCTTTCATAGGGACTTATTTCTTTGTTAGTAAATATTGACTTACTTTTTTGTTACTTGGTCCATGTGTAGGACTTCCATCCGTCTCAATATAGTTAAACAACCAACTCAATATAGTTAAAAAGATTCTGAAACTCCTTAACTCTGTAAATCATTGAATGTATTCTTCTTTTGAATTAAGATAAAATCAAAATTTTTGATAAGTGACATAAATAAAATTAAAGAATCTATAATTTCGTTCCGTGGTAGCTCAGATGGTTAACGCTCGCTGTAAATTTCATAGTATGCGAGCAACTCGGGTTCGATCCCCGACGGCACCAATGAAATTGTTAATTGTAATTTTAAGTGCTGATTTACCATGTTGTGCGCTCGGTGGTGAAGGAAAATATCGTGACGAAACCTGCATATCTGAGAAATAAGAAAAAAATACGTTCCGAAGTCGTGAAGTTCGCCAACACCCATTGGGGCTGCGCGGCGGATCCTTCCCTGCCCTAAAACCCTCTCAGAAATAAATCCTTCATATTGAGCTTAGGGGGGGCTATGTTATTAAGACATGAATAACGATTTTTAAAATTTCGTCTGTCTTTCTTTCTGGACTGATCCTCGAAATAACTGAATCGATTGTGATAAAACTTCATGGAGTACAGCAATGCCGAAGTAGAAGTGATCTAGGGTATATTCTATATAGTTTTTTTTTGTGAAATGATCCAATGATGAGTTATAAAAAAAGTTTTTGCTTTGTAATTTACCCAAAAATGTTTTTAGACATTAGTCATTTGATCTACTATCTCTTAAAACTTTCGATGCAAAATCGTTTTTTAACATTTTTTTTAATTAAATGACAATAATATAAGGCTAAGAGATATCCATATTAGAAACATGTTTTTTCAATATAAACTACGTTTGTTTAACATTTCCTTACGCTTAATTACTAATAGATGATATTAGACAACCGACTTGTTTTGTTAACTAATTTCAAAATATGCTATAAGTTTAATTTTTTTACCACACTTAAATTGCAATTATGGCTTGACCTATATAAATAATTCCTACGAAAAACTCATTGGCTTACACTGAAAAAACGGACCAAGCGCTCACAGGATACCAGCGTAAAATAGCAGCTTAATGCGCTGTTTCGTGTGGTGAATGTATAGAACCGGAGACCCTTTTTACTGGAAACGAGGAATTCCATCTTAGTCCTCACGGGTGACAACGCATCTGCATTTTGATTCATAATCGAGGATAGATGTAGATGTCTATGGGCCACAGCTACCACTTACCATCAGGTGGACTGGGTGCTCGCTTGTCACTTTATCCTATAAAAAAAATATCGTTATGGTATCAGTAGTGTGGACCGTGGTAAATAATTACAAAACTAGGCGATAACAATGGCTTATAAAATGTAATCGTAAGTTTTCACGGGTTTCCTAAAATAAGTAGCACTAAAACAGCTTGTTTTTGTTTTGCCAAGGTCGGTTGAATTGCTCGCTCGCCTTTGTCCGGTTCAATTTAATTCATTCAAAGTACTTACGCTATTGAATTAACGTTGAAATTTCAACTATTATTGCATTATTTTTGCGTTAAAGCACAGATGAGTACGCTTTCATATTTAAAACGTTTTAGAACTTTGAAATAAAACCAAAATCATATTTTTAAGGCATTTTACCTCAGACATGTTTTCTTTTATCAAAGGAGTTGTTTTATATTTTGTATATAAAAGCTTTTTTGTTTTCATTGTAGTGGAAAACTTTATACTTACGAGTCTACAAAGGTATACTGCTTCTGGTATATGATATTTTATACGTAAGTTTGTACGCAATGCTGTTAATTCTGTAAGTGACATTATTGTATCAGAAAATCTCCAATATAATTTTGGTATTAGTAATTGAAATGTAACACTGCAAAAATACACAAATTTTGGAAATCTACACACAGTGCTGTGTCAGCGAAGTTCCGAAAAGAAAACAGTGACGCATCGGCACTAAAACTATGTGACCTACACACTTTTTGCATAAAACTAAAGGTAGTTGTTTAAATCATATCGTTAATAGCGAACACATACAACGTTCTTGGAAAATAATTTCTTTAGTATTTTTAATATTATGCGCAACATTACGTCGGGGAATATTTCTTATGCTTCTAGTATTGGGAGGGGATTGGCACATCGCGTCTACCTGGAATTTTTATAAATAATGGGCTTGTAATGGTTTGTCAGGTAGCGTGATGAGTTGTAAAACGTATTTTACAGTCAATAATAGTTTCTTTTACACATCCTTTATATTCTACCTCAAAGCTACTTCCCTTTTTATATTAAACGTGATCCTTAGATAGTTTTACAAAAAAATTATCGCTTACATCTTACCGACCGTCGGCTTAGGGTCTACGGTTAAACATGGCCTCGTGACGGTTGGTAGGACGCATCGATTAAACTAACAGTCATTAGGGCTAGGATCCTCTAGGCACGACTTTTCCACAAGGCTCACGGGTATACACACAAACATAACATAAAAGAATATTACGTTTTTATATCAAAACGACATGTCTTTTTATATAGGCATATTGTAATCAAGTAATTCTAATTTACTTCTTTTTTATGAGCCCCTAACGGTCTACTATTGAACATGGGTTTTTCATTGTATTTGATTTTGACTGAATCACCATTAGGCAGGTTTACCATATTTTCAGATGTTGCTATACGTAGTAGAGCAACGCTGCAGCTATATTATGTCTGTAGTACCAGTCTGAGATAACAGTATCATCTACTGTTTTTCGTATGCTGAGTTTAGGGAACCGCAGACCCTTACACGGGGCAAGGTAACATGGCCTACCTACGATTGAGTACCACAATTTAGTCCTCAATGATGAATGGACAATGAATGGTCCCCAACTCTGATTCTTAATCTATGACATAATATTATGTGTCTATGGACCACAACATTCACTAACTATCAGGTAAGGTCTATGTTTGTTAGGCGTTCTTCTATAAAATGGAATAAAAACTTAACGATGCCAACCGTCGCTCATATAAATATTTTTATCTGCCAGATGCATCTTCAAAGTTTAGAATATTTAATGTCACAAAACTTTTTCGGTTTTTGATATTTTTCATTGTCATCTCTTAGTAATGAATTATTTTACTTCGCTAGATTCGATTAGATTAATATTAAACTTTTGTATCTGTAATATATAGTTAGTTTACAAAACTAATTTTAATTTACAACATATCTTGTGAATACTTCGTTATATATTTTCCTGTTTAAAGAGGATATGTTTGGATTACAGAAGCCTAGTTAACTATGTAATCGAACAACAAAAATGTGTTCACAACATGCATGTATGGTTTGGGTGGGCGTGTGTGTATGAGTGTATGTATGGCTGTAGAAAAACAACTGAAATATTAACAATGAATCAGGGGATGGGCAGCATCTTCGTGATAACGTCTCAAAACATTTAATAGATGAAAAACTGCGGTTGTCAACTAACTATGGGCGATGGCTGTAGTGGTATAACTAGGGCTATTATGAGGATATTATGGTGTTCTATAGAGAAAGCGTGTGTTCAGTTGTGGACCTTCGATAAGCTGTGATCGATAATAAATGGATATTATAATTTGAAATTAACTTATAGACAACTTATGGTGCTTTTCTTGTTGGAGATGTTTATCTGTGATTATTAAAGTAGAAGTAACACATTTCCCTATTGATTTTCTGACCCGTTAGTAAAACAATAACAGTGTCCTATATATAGTTAATTATGTAAAAGTATGTAGCTGACGTGTAGTATCTGTCATCCATAGTCGTAGTGCATGGAGGTTTCCATGGTCGGAGAGAGTCTGTCATCAAGTTATCAAGCGACGCGATGTATTTATGTTTATAGCGCATGAGGGGCGCACGCCCCTCACCAGAACTCATTGTCCTTTACGTTATTCTCTCTAAACTTTCGTGGAATATTTACAGATTTACCTGCTGTCTTTTTATTTCATTGTGCCGTCGACCTATGTTTGCCCTCAGGAACCCTTGCCACACTTTCTGTAAAACTATTTTAAATTTAAACAATTTTATTGTTTTGACATTTCACTGGTGGTCAATGTCATATAGAGATCCGATTATAAATTTATGTCGATGTAAAGAAACATAGAAGTATAATGTAGGTACATTATACTTCCATTTTCTTACGTACTAGTATATATTATAATACTTACCAGCTGTTTCTCGCCGTGGAATTTACTACGATTGAATTTCATGGGTTTTATTTATATTGCACGAAACCCTAATTCTTGTTCTAAAATAAAAAGCCTATGTTACTTTTTACAACATCCCTATCTGCCAGTTAAAGTCCGGTCAAAATCGGCCCAGCTGTTTCTGAGATTAACCAGAACAAACAGACGGACAGACAAGAATATTAAAAATTGTTTTTTTGTTATATTTATCATTTATACTTTCATATGTATTGAGTAAAAAGCTGTTATGACATTAGAAACGGACGCTATAATTTTATTTATTTGTATAGATGTTTATAGATTTAAATGCCAAGAACTTAAAATATATTTTAATCACCCCCTTGCCATCTGGAATTTCTTCAGCATTGTTGAGGCGTTTTACATACTCACTCGTAAATTATAAACTCGTTTCGTAGTATTAGCACAACAATATCGACGAATTGATTTAATAACAGGAAATTGCTTGTTTACAATTTGTAATTTACAGAGTGAGTGTATACAACGTCACAATTACCTTTGAATCACGTACAGGTTAATTTTATTTAATTCTGCACGGTAATATAATATTATGTTGAAAAACTTTACTCGTCGGGAACAAAGGGAGCAGGTAACGAATTCAAAACATTGCCGAGTCGCGTGTAGTTAAGTTACCTGTGAAACACAATCCTATTGTTCGAATCCTCTGCATTACGGTCAGAGTTGTAGCTTGCCGGTGCTGTTCAGGTATATTTTGTTGTATCACAGTAATATCCTAGAATTTTTAGATTGCCACAATCTCTAAAATTACTAACAGAGCTTGCGGGAAGGACTTGTTTTAATAAATATTTAATTATCGGTACTGAGAATTCCATAATACAACCGCATAGGTAGTAAGAGTTGTTAATTTAGCAATTTGACGAATTTTTTTGAACATATAGTATATGAACAACGTGCCGATCATTGGAAAATATGTATTATAATCGTAAAAATATTGTAATAAACATTACAGAATGCTCGTAACGTCGAGTCCGACTATGTATTGAAAGCAATGGTCATAATTAAAATTATTTAGTATTTAATGAATGTAAGAAAAAATAAAACATTAAATCATTTCTTTCGGTTATCATTTAACATAACATGTCAAAATTTTGATCCTTTATAAGCCAAACTCATCATCATCATTATTTGACAGCCCTTTGCAAGTCCACCGCTGAACATAGGCCTCTGACAAAAAGCACGGTCCTGAGCCACCCGCATCCATCGACTTCCTGCATGTCTTACCAGGTCGTCACTCCATCTAGTTAAGCCAGACTATGGGGATGTTTTTCTAAAATTGTCTGGATTGTTTCCCGGCTGAAAATTGATTTTTTTAATATCTGAGTAGGCATACATTTTTAGTTTATACCAAAATCGGCATCAAAACCCCTGTGATCATTATCCACTATTCCCTATACTTTTGGTTTTGGCCAGTTGAAAAATTCACCCAGTAAAATAAAAATTATAAATATACCACAACATTTAGTACACTAGTCACGTATCAAAAATATGATATTTTCTAAATATACCGTTGATTTGCGGTGAAAGAGGATGCACAAAACATTAATTATTTAAATTTTTACATTATCTGTTTTAATCAAAAGTGCAGTTAGACAACTTTAACCTAAAGAATTACCAATCAAAGTATCTCTAGCTGAATATACTATAGTAATAACATCCTCCAGACCGAATTTCGGCTATTCTCAATGGAGACTAACCATGTGCGAATGACAGGGTTGCAGTGCACAAGTGTGTGCAGCACAGGTGCGCTTTATCCCAACTCTCATCTCCCGTAGTAGTCCTTATAATCACTAGAACAACGAAAGCACGCGGACAAGAATTATTTATTATAAATTTTATTATATTACAAAGATTTAATATTAATCTCATTTATAACATACATATTATATATAAAATTGAAGTGTCTTTCTGTATTATTGAAATAAATGACTTCTAATAAGCTCATAATATGAAACGTTTATTTGCAAGCTATTGTCTGTGCGGTGATTTATATAAGTCAATGGTCAGATCTAATTTTTGTAATTGCTGCACGGACTTGATGAAACTTTACGAACAAGTAGAGAGCAATACCAGGATCGACATAAGCTATATTTTATTTAAAAATCATAGTTTTTACTGAAAATGGAAAAATAAGTAACAAAACGGGCTTTAACTAATTGTAACAGTCATTGAAATATATATGTATTTCTGTGGTTCCAGTCATCAAAAACCTTTTAATAATATTTATTACTACCAATTTTGATACAAAAAGGTATGACTTAAGTAAATTACAAGAAAAACGAAGAATTTTTTGACAAATTGGTGCAATACGTCTAGCTTTAAAGGTTATAGACAGGCAATAGTTCAATTTAACTATGTTTCCCTAAGCACAAATTTAAGGAAAGGTAGTAAATATGCATTTTAAAAATATTAATATTTACCGTTACTACGAGTGGATGTCAACCTCCCAAGCACAAAGATATCTCTGAACGTCATGTGTGATATACTTACTCGTTAGTCATAAAATAATCGTAGTGAATATTTTATAAGAAAAACATTTAGCAACATTCAACTGATACAAGCGCTGTGTATGCGGGTGGTGTATTGATTATTTTTTGGTTGTTATCAAAACAGCGTGAAGCATGTGACCCACTTAGTTGCGTGATAAGAATTAAATATGTTCCAAATAAAGAATTCTAGGCATTATGGTTACGATATCTATATCACGCTTTTGTAGACTTCTTTGTTCGAAGTCGATTACAGGTGTCCATGGGCTGCACTGTAAGTTAGTTAACTGCTACAGTTTTATAGAAAAAAAATGATCTGTAGGAATATAATTGATTTTCATCTAAGAATCGGTTTTAATTTACTAATATAAGTTGTTTGTTGTTTGTGAATTAATAAATTCGTCCGAGGATATATGCAGCGGAACGAAAGTGATTTAATAATTTAATAAACTGTAAGCTGAGGTGACAATAGACTAGACATACGAACCGAAGAAGCTTCCACGTGTTGGAAAGAAAGATTTACAACGGAGAGCCCTTTTAGGCCTTTCATAGCCAGCCAGCCAGCACAATACGCTTCATAAGATGTAGTGATGATATGATGAAACACCCCGGAACACGATGGCGACAAGGTTCAGTGTGGTAAAGGCCCATTTTCAGCTGTGCGCTTGTGAAGAACTTAAATAACGATGTGATGAAGTGAGGAGATCAGCAGAGCAACCCAACCGTGGAATAACTTAATTGTATTAACGTTAAACTTAAAAAAACCTTATCAATAAGCGTTCAGGATTCAGGCCCACCTACATTTTCCACTTATTATGAAAAAAAAACGGTAAATCCGACGTTATTATTTTTAAATTTTGATATAAATATTGTTCTTTAAAAAGAAACTAGCGGTGTTTTTTCAGTGGTTTAAAATGCACATTGCTGTTATGCTGTTTCATTGTTTTGCGATGTGAACTGCAGAAGTTTTAGGTCGAGAGGGAGAACAGATCACGTCATTTTAGTGAATATATACATAATCTACTGTACATTGTAACGTGGTAGAGCCACACTAGGGTTATAAATTATGGTTGCTATACGAGGATCGGTTTGACCGGAAAAATAACACTAAGTAAGCAAGTTCCATTTTTGAAATTTCACCTTTAAAATTTTATTTACGCTATTTTGAGCTTCGCTGTCCCTATTATTACCTGAGACACCAGATTTCATAATAGAAATTTAAAATGGTTGTTGAAGCTTCTTTGTGATTTCAGCTTCCGAGTACAAACGGAAGTGTCAACTATGTCAGAACCAGGAACATATTCTATTGCTTGAAATAAACGCACTTACAAGGGCTAATAACAAGCACTCGCCCTAGTGTACTCATATCCGATGTAATGCCTGTTTAGTGTGTGGTAATGCTTTTGCACTATGTTAGTGATTAATTAATTGAAATCTCTTATATAAAGCCTTAATGACATTAAAAGCCCTAGTACATATTTGTAGCAAAAAGATATAACAAGTGCTAGTGCATTTGATCACTCTCATTTTCTCCCACGAGTCGTCACCCTCCGCTGCGCACCCCGGTCGCTAAATAATTCACGTGGAACATGACTCTGACCGACAGCAGTATTACAATTACCCACTTTCCGGCTCCGTCGAGTTTCCGCTTCGCGCACCTTAACGAAAGTGCTTCGGGGTTTCGCATGTTTGCGGCTTGTTTTTCAATAGGAGCGTTCTAGTATTACCAAAACAATGTTTAGGAGAATAATATAATTATATAACACAGCTTACCACACACAGCACACCTCTCCCTCCTAATTTTTTTTATAGGATAGGGTGACAAACGAGCACAACACAGTCCATCTGATGGTAAGTGGATGCTGTGGCCCATAGACATCTACATCTGTCCTCGATTACGAATCGAAATGCAGATGATTCGCACCCGTGAGGACTAAGATGGAATGCCTCATTTGCAGTAAAAAGGGACTGCGATTCTCTAAACTAACCATACGAAGCACAGCAGCATTAAGCTACTATTTTACTCTGGTATTCTGTGAGAGCGTGGTCCTTCCCCGGTCGAGCCCACCCATAGGTGCCATACTGCTAATGTAACTGCAGCATGGCTCTACCACGTATATATTAGACATCAAATTTTACATTAACTATACTATTAAATACATAGAACTTCTAAATAACCGTTCCCAAACTTTATTTTCGTGGCAAATTCTTTGATTCAAACCACTGATCTCTATATGTACAGCTCCTAGCTTCAATTAAGCTCAGGGGCTTATTTACATGCTTTTAGACATAAATAACAATTTTTAAAATTTTAGTCCCTCTGTCTGCCTACCCTGGCTAATGTTCGGAGTGGCTGGACCAACAGTGATGAAAATTCACGAACAAAACAGTGGTTCAGGCCAGATTTTATTCGAAAAACATTCAGAAATGTTACTAACTGATAAAATAACTGCCTTTTCATGATTATTTCACTATAAGAGATATAAAAAGTTTAGGACAAAATTTTTTCGGTTCGTACTTTTACACAAAAATGTCCTTACACTTTATCTTCCATCTCTTAGTTTTGTTGCAAAATAGATTTTTATTTAATAATTTTTTGTTACTTCAACAACTATTTTACTACATAACTGTGAGGGGGAAAGGATAAGGTAATTTTTATTTTAATAATTTTCCTTTAACTTAGTTTTTGTGTGTTTTTCGGTAGTAGAATCACTTGCCCAAAGATCATTTTTACACCTACCTTTTGTTTGAAAAGTTATTTCATGGCGTGCTTTGGCGTGAAAAGAATGAAAGTTTATTATTTATTTAAGTAGTTCATATGGATTAATAAAATGTTCTACACATTTCTTTTTTTTACCGTGGTGTTCCTTCCAAACCAACAAATGGGCATACTGTCTCCCCGATAACAAATAGAAAACTAAACTGCGGTTGACAACCGGTCTACCAAGCGTGGTTACTAATCACTTTTCTGCAAATTATTTCTCACCTACTTACATCATTTTTGAACCATTCTCATTTTTGTTTGCCTCTGTTGACGAAGTTCGTAAAACTTTTATATCTATTAAATACAAATCAGTGGGCTGTGATAATTTAAGTAGCCTCATGGTCTCGTCTGTCCTCGAACTCAAATACTTCACGTAATCAATTTTTCTCTGTTGTCTGTGGTTTTCCTGCTTCTACTATAGACCTATTTCTATCTTACCCTTTTTATCAAAATTTCTTCATTCTGTAGTTCACCAACAATTTTCTGCCTTTTTTTTGTAATAATAACTTGCTATCTCAGTTTTAATCTGGCTTTCGGCTTGGACACAGCACAACCACTGCACTTCTCAAAGTCACAGGAAATACGGGCATGGAGAATATAATGATCACAGTACTTGTACTTCTTAAAACATTTAAGACGAATGTTTGGGCTGATTTCCTAAAATTGGTTCAAAACTGTTGAGCTCCGTCATCATTATAGTTATATCTGTGTTTTAGTTTAATTCAGGATTATGTTGTATTTTTAATTAAATATGTATTAATATTTACCTCCGAACTAGTATTTTATCCTTCATCGTGGGGCCAGTTTGCATACATAAGTTTCACAAGGATAAACTTGCCTTTGTAGAGTTATCCAATGCCCTAAGATTGATTGGCAAAGAATAAAGGAAAGCACTACGACCGCTTTTTGATCATATACTGTTTGTAAGGTTAACTCAACATTAAGTAAAAAATAAGTATTCTCCTTATGAGCGAGGCCTATATTAATAAGTGGACTTTGATGGGCAGTAATAAAAAAAAACACATTTCTTTTGAAGTTATAAATTGTAAACATCACACGATTATGAATGTATAAAAAGTTAACAAGCTCGATCCGCATTTGCGATAGTTTTTGTTATCAGTTGTCACCGCGAGAAAATATTTAGAAATTTAATTTCTACTTTCTATAGACATGACTTGATGATATCTTTCTTACAAGTACAAAGGCGGCTTCCCACGACGCTCCGATAAAATGACGGAACTGGTAAGTACTTAGTTAAAAGTACAAACTAATAACGCATTTGAGTATACGGTGCTATTTAATTAATTGAAAATCTCTGAAAAATCAGAATCTGAAAACTATTGCCTACCCTGTGCGAATTTTCCTTCAATTTGTAATTATAAACAAACAAGTATAATTCCTGTACATTTTCGACTAAGTTTACATTTTTCCCTGCGGCTTTGCTTGTAAGATCTTGTAAACTGTATGAATGAGCTTTTATATAATAATTACAGGTCAATAAACTTTGTTACACATTTAGATCCAGTTTTAAGCCTTGTTTTAGCAATTTATGTAAATAAAAAGTGAGCGTGAAATACCCAAAGATCGATAAAATGCCAACGCACGTAAGACAGACGGCAACAAAGATTTAAAAGTAGCAAACAAGGTTGTTCTTTCAATTTAGGTTGTTATATCAAATAAATACAATCTATTATGGCTTGTAAGTCTTTACAGTTAAATATAAAAACTGTGTTGCCGTGCACTCAGGCTAAGTAATCCCATATAAGAGCTTACGGACTACTCAAAGGTAATAATATAGAAAAAGCATTTAGGTGGTTTCCCGTGATTGACTGTAGTTGGTTAGTTCACATTCGCGCGTAATTATCTGGGTTAATAAAAAGTTACATTTTACTATGAATTTTGCTACAAAATAAATTATGCTTAATATTATCTATTTGTGTAATACAATAAAAGTGATTTGTTACACCAAAAGGCTCTTTGTTTACATTAAAATAAAAAATATTGTATAAAGTGTTTTTCTTTAATCATGAGGTTGCAAGCTGCTTTTTCACACTGTTATTCTCTGCAAGCGTGGTGCCCGGTCGTGCTGGCGATCATTTTTTTGCCGAGACCGGCTTCCACGACCGGTACATATTATGTAGTTATATACCGCAAGGAGACCGGGTAATGGGGGTTGCCCCCACGCCCGAGAACTGCTGTGCAATGACGCACACGCAGAGGACAAGCATATTTAACGATATTTTTTTCATAAGACCTATTTCTTTTTTCCATAATACGCTGTATCATGACTCTTTTACATACAATTAAAATTATGGCCATACATATGATTAAAATTATAACGATACTTTTAATTAAAATTATAACGATACTTTTAATTAAAATTATAACGAACCATGTATCTTTTGAACTTAATAAAATATTTTAAATTTGGCGAAACTCTTTTTTTACGTGGTAGAGCCACGCTGCAGCTATATTATGGTTGTAGCATAAATGGGTCAGCTCGATCGGGGAGGGACCACGCTCCCACAGGAAACCAGAGTAAAATAGCAGCTTAATGCTGCTGTGTTTCGTATGGTGAGTGTAGAGAACCGGAGACCCGTTTTACTGGGATCGAGGCATTCCATCTTAGTCCTCAGTGGTGACAACGCATCTGCATTTTGATTCTTAATCGAATGTAGATGTCTATAGACCACAGCATCCACTTACCATCAGGTGGACTGTGTGCTCGTTTGTCACCCTTATCCTATAAAAAAAAAACCTAAATTACGCGACGAGTGCCAACCCACTTTACCATTTTTGCTGCTTATTCGAGTCTAGTGTATAGTAAGCTTCGAACACCATATGATCACATACTTAATATAAATATGTAGTTGTTTACTGCCATCAGAGAGTACAGTAGTACAGTACTAATAACTACAACTTAAGTTGTTCTAGTTCATACTTGGGATTGTCAGCGACATCTGTTGCACAATAGTCGAAATTCATCCTCTTGTAAACAAGTAAAATTTACGATTACGACAATAATTGCAATATAAGTTTTATTAGCGACATCATGTGTCTGCATTGAGTGTTGCTATAAACCTAAATTACCAAACCCATTAGGTTAGGTAACTAGTAAGTTAATTATGCTCTTAGTTTCAGATATTTTAGATAGATGGCGTGGTAATGATTTACGGTATGGGTAACTAATTTTCGTTCAATGGACTATATAGTGCTATTTAATAACCTATAACCTATTTAGAGGTATTTAGTTTCATAGTTTTATAATATTATATAATATCTTATATGATATACTCAGAATGAAAACAGCATGCATTAAGCATTTTTGTTCTTATTAGGTTGATTCTACTTACATTATACGGTATTTCTATGTGTAACAAATATTTAAATGAAAATTAGGAATTAACAGGTCTCTAAACGCCTTTCACACTTCATGATTTGTGAATAGTTTGTAAAAACATCACGAAGTTAGAAGTTCTTCAAGGTGTTAGATAATAAGCGCGTTATGAGTAAAATCAGAATTTATTTATGAAGAACTTATTTGTACCTAGTGTTGCCGGGCGTCCGGATAAACCCGGACAATCAGGCTTTTTGTTTGCGTGTCCGGCCGGCCAAATTAGATGGTGTTTGACCTATCCGATTTTTAAATTTGACCATGTTTTACATTTTTCATGTACTTACATACATAAGACTGATTTTATGGTAGATAATAAAAAGCATTGTTTTACTTTAAAAAATTGTCATGGTAGGTATACTAAGACTAAAAAATTAAGTGTGTTCGGCCATTTTAACAAAATGTCTGGCTAAGTTCGCTGGTCTGCTCGGCTTTTCGGTTTTAAGACCTAGCGACCCTATTTGTATTTATAACGAAGTTTTCATGTCACGAAATCCCTCAACCACACTGACCTTTATATATTATACAAACAATAGAAGTCAGTGCTCAACCACCATAATTTTGAGAAGCTCTCTGGAAATTACTAAAAACCTCAGTAGCTTTATTTAATTACAAAAAACGAAGTGGGAAACGGTAGAATGTCATGGAATCCGGCACCCCATCGTTCTGGCGGTTGCACTTAATGTTATTTTAATATAAAAAAATCATTGGGTGCACAGACCACGTCCGACGTCCGTCGCGCTTCGCCACTCGCCGCGCCATTGACCCTCGTTGCCTCAGGAAACACCCTAGGCACTTTTAAATGACGCAATTAACTAGTGTTATTTTTGTTAATTAAAAATATATAATTGTATCTGTTATCCTATACCTTTAAACGAGCAATTCTTGTATATATATAATCGGAATCTCAGAAACGGTTCCAACGATTTTCATATAATTTTGTGTGCAGGGATTTTCTAAAAGTTTATTTTTAGAAAATGTCTTTTTGTTCGTGTTTTTAGGCAAAGAAAAACTGCTACAATATCGTTAGAATAAGAAGGTAAATTTTGACAGTTTATTAATGATTACAAATAGCTTAATTGGTATATTGGGCGGTCACAAAATCCTAATACCAAAGTCCGAGCCCAGATCGACCGACCGACTTTTTTTAATTTTTTTTTTCAAATTCCTTTCTTTTTTGAGAAAATCTATTTTTTCGAGCCCTTTTTTAGTATTTTTTAAAAACACGAAAATTTAAATTTAACTAATCGCACTCATGATTTTTTATTCAAATAACCAGTTCAGTTTTTTCTATTATGTCGCTAAAATCAAAAAATATTATTCGTATTTCATCAGTATGTAATTTGTATCTAAATATAATTTCCAAAACACACGAATTAAAAAAAACGAGCGTAAAATACCGAGCAAAGCTCGGTCAACCGGGTACTAATTGATAAAATCGGGCGTACCTGGATGGCGTACCTGTGCAGAAATTCTTGTAAAAACTGTAAATTAATTAAACAAAGATTCGTGTAAAAAATAAAATGATCTAAAGTAATATGAAAAGTTCACGAATAGCAGGAAGGAAGGACAACCTACAATGATAGCATACACAACTTTTTCTGCCACGAAAGTGGCGCTACATACAAATGAGGTGTAATATTTGACAGATTTCACAGCCGGGAAGATTTCTTTTCAAAAGATGTAGAGGTTAAAGTTTCTTTTTATACAATTAGTTGTATTTTATATTAATTAGATCAAAAATAAATTAACCAAACGACAGACATTTATAATAGTAGAAAAGTAAAAAAATGAGTTAAAATTGGCAAAAAAAGAGAGCAAACCACTGAGACATTGTTTTGTTTAAAGTTAACTTACTAAAAATTCATTTCAGTGTCAACCAGCGACATCTGGTGAACTGAATATTATACACATCGCGTGCACATGTACACTACCATCTCTAAACCCAAAACCTAAATGATCTACTTCCATCACCCCACTGCTGGGCTCAAGTAGCAGTTAGCCATCGCAGAGTACATTTCTCCTTATGATTCCTCATTTAAACGCGTAGGTATTACAAACGGTGGGAAGTCTTTCCTAGTGTAGTGTTGTTGAATTTAGTGGTAGCAATTGTAGTGCATGCAATTGTGGGAGCGAAGAAAGTGTTTGAAATTAAATGAAATTAAAAAGAAAAACTGTTTTTCTCTCCATTATGATATGAGCAAGTTATTTTTTAATTAACTAACGCCTGATTCCATAGGCTTTAGTTTGCGAAAATACATTAAACTAAAGGCGTCGAAATTACTTAGCTAATATCCATGTGAAAAATTGAAATGTCTTACCTACTCGTTAAGTTGAAAATGGATCGTCTGACCACTATCACCGTCACCATTATTTCTAACACTACAGACCTAGGAACATTACAATCAATATTATCTGCGACATATTTTTCGCCTCTAAACGAGGCATCAGTAGATGAAATTGACTTTGCGGCGTTTAACCGTGACGGTGATTAAAAGTGAACAGCGAGCCAAACCAGCTGGGTTGAATTGGCTCGCCTTCTCATACAACTCTCTGACCTTTTTTTTTGGAAAATGAATGCTGTTGGCCCTGTAGTCATTACAGCTTTATCGAAGTAGACTCGTAAGTGAGGACGTACAAGCTATGGAGTGCAACGATTCTGCCTACGTCGATGACTGCGGTCCCCTGACACCCCGGCTCCTGCTTTTGGAGTGAGCCTCAGTGAGAGTCAGAAGAACTAGTTGGCAAAACTACTCCCCATTTAAATACCACCATTTCATGACAAGACATGACAAGTGAGCTCACTAGCGGATAGCCATCGCAGAGTCTATTACTACTGATGGTGCCTCGTTTAGAGGAGAAACACGTGACGTATTACCGACGGTACTGTATTTTTCTGAGTGTAGTGCATCACCCAAAAATCAGTAATTTCTGTGCTGCAAAAATAAGGTTCTACCGAAATTAGAAGTCCGGCTTGAATCGCGAATGTCTTTGTTTTGATGATTTTCGTTCTATTTGAAAGAGTTATGAAACTGATGAAAATATTTGGGATGTGCAAGCGGGATTTAGAAAGGGAATGGGGTGTACAGATCAAGTATTTTCCATGCGCATGATCGTAGAGGAGTTTTTGGCCAAAAACCAAAAAGTTTTTTTTTGTGCGTTCATGGACTTGGAAAAGGCTTATGACAAAGTGGACAAGGATTCGTTATATCAAACACTGGACTCATATGCGTTGAGCGCTGGGTTTATGCAGGCATTAAAGACTCTTTGTAGGCACTCCAGTGCTTGTGTTAAGATCAAAGGGGTCTACTTAGACTGGTTTGGCGTCCATAAAGGTGTCAGACAGGGCTGTGTGGCTTCCGTGGCTGTTCAACCTATTTATGGACAGTTGTTTGGAAAATTTGAAAGTTGAAGAATGCGGGTTAAGAATGGGTGATGTAACCGTCTAATGCCTTTTGTACGCCGATGATCAAGTTATATTTGCATCGTCGGCGGCCGAGTAGCAAATGATGGTTACGTTAATGAACAGGTCATTAAAAGAAAGGGGAATGAAAGTGAACGCAAGTTAGACGAAAGTAATGGTTTTTGAAGAAAGTAAAACGATATGTGAAATAAGAATAGAAGAAGAGTTGGTCGTGCAAGTAGGTGAGTTTGTATATTTGGGATGTGTATTCAGCAGGGATGGGAGATATGATAAAGATATAGAATGACGACTGAACGCATGAAATAAAAGAAATGGGGCTCTACACTGTATTGTGGAAAGTCAAAATGTGTCAAAAAAGGCACGTATGGCTATTTACAACGCCATGTTAGTCCCTACTTTAACGTATGGTATGGTGGTGACAATTGGGTGTGGGATAAGAAGCACGAGAGTAGGATAAATGCAGTAGAAATGCGGTCGTTAAAGAGTATGTTAGGGCCGAATCTGAGTGACAGGCTGAGAAATTGAGTGATAGGAGAAGAGTGTGGTATGTAAGATGATGTGACGAGGATTAAGAAAGGAATGCTTCGGTGGTTTGGTCATGTAGAAAGAATGAATGAGGAAAGAGTGACAAAGCAAATTTATGTTGCAGAAGTGAACGGCAGAGTCGGTAAGGGACGCCCTTGGCTAAATTTTGGTGACTAAATTGGCGATATATTGAAAATGGGCCAAATTAAGATTACTCTTAACCGACGAGCATGTATGCGTAGGTATATGGATGTAGAGGAGGCGAGAGAGGTGTGTCAGGATTCGGATCAGGCGTTCTGATTCGGTTTTAGTACATATTCGACCTATCTTATCTATAATAATCGCTCATTCTCAGGTAACGCAATCAAATCAAATCCAGAATCAAAGTCTCGGTCGTTTAACCTCGGTCGGAACAGTTTCAACTTCCAACTAACTCGCTTCAGAAAAACGCTAAATTCCAGTTAAACCATAACAAAGGCATTAAGTAAAAACTAGTTTCAACTGGGGAATGTAGGGGTTATATAACCGTAGCATAAATATTATAAAACGGGTCAATTGGCGACCCGCACATATTTTTGCGGGTGTTTCTCGTATAGATGTGATGGGTGGTTGACAGGTGTCAATCCTATTGGCTGTTGATGAAGAAGAAGTCGATGTCTTAGATATATAATATATAATAGTTAATCAATCCATTAAGCAGTTATTTTGATAGAGTATACTGTCACAGTGCTTCCATTTAAGTACATGATGCAATGAATATCTTCGAGAACTACAATATACCTACCTAAGGTACCTACCTACCTACCTACTACCTACCTAAGGTACCTACGGTATCAATAATGTATAAGTCAATCATATCAAACCTTACTTGGTAAGCTACGTACTTCTTTGGTAGTTCAGCTGGTACGTGATTGAAGTATATTTATATTACCTTTTTAATTTATACAAATGAAAAAACTAAATTATTTCAATGATTCTTATGCAGCCACAGGTGTTATAGGTAATTGTTTACTCTGCGTATGAACTCGTTGGCCACATCGAGAGGGCCGCGGGAGGGTGATGACCCCCCGCCCGCGCCCCGCAGCCAACGACCACGGCCGGCGCACGCGCAGAAAGTTGAGCCAGTTGTCCGCCGCGCAGCCTCCAGTTTGTTTTGAACCTTTGTAGTTTGTGACGTTGTCTGTAACATTATCTGTGTAAAGCAATAGATGAGTGAACTGAAAACTCTTTGTAATTAATGTGTAACAGAGATTTTGTTTGTGGGCTCGATTGTGATTAAAGTACAGTTTAAGAAGGCATTGTCGCGTTGCACGGCTTTGCCAGTTAGGTATTTGCTTATTTGCATTGTGCAGAAAAGTTGCACAGTTCCCTGGTCCCAGACGGCGAAGGCTGCGATTGCAGCACTATGGAGTCACACAATTGTTATGTGATTTGTTAAGCTTTTTCGATTGTTAGACACCTAAGTATGACCAAATAATTATTAATTTTGGAGCAAAATAACTTAGGAAATTGGATACCAAATGCTTCATTGCGGATTAATAAAATGTGGATTAGTTGAGTTGGCATATAACTTTATTTTGACTTACTTTTGTAGCACGCTTATATCGAGTTCTTTATACCCTATTATTCAGAATAACGGGTGATAATCAATGACGTATATGTACACTGTATTTTTAATGTTTCGGCAAAAAGAGAAGACATCATTACTCTTTCCTCGATTAAAAATATAATATAAACACATATGTTTTACAACAATAGTAATAAAACGAAACTATATCAGAAAATTTAGTTTGATTCTAACTTAGATTATACAACATTTGTAGGTACTTATATAATCAAAGTATTCTACTAAACTGTTTTAAAACATATTTTAAAAAATACGTTATATTGCGGACTAACTATAGCTTGATTAATTTTTTTTATTTAAAACTATATACCTAATTATAAAAGGATATTACCACTCCTGAATACGTATTCTTTATAATTTTAAGCGTTACACATACCTCGTTTATTGGTTCATCAAGGCATTTCACCTAAACCACTTTTAATTTTTTGTATTATCTTTTCCTTTATGGAAAAGTAGGTACCACCTGATGGTAAGTGATAACAGTCGGCCATGAAATCTGCAACACCGCACCGGGGGAATTGCGAGCGCATTGCCGGCCTTTTAAATAATAATAAATTTATTGACATATAGGTAGTTTTCACAAATGTAAGCAAGAACAGAACTAAACATCTAAACAATGTTCAAGATAAGATATACAAATATTTTCCGTTGGACCTAAGGTTGCCAGATGGTTGGGATTCGTCTGGATTCTGTCGAAATTTGAAATGGTCTCCAGACTCCCGACAAAACTCAAAATATCCAGACAAACAGCTTCTCGGAAAGTTAACGTTATTAGTTTATTAATTTGACTTAACTTTTATGTAAATTGTTTGAATTTTAAATCTTTTCTAAATACTAATTACTAAAGGATCCCAGAAGAGAGGAAGGAAAAGAGGAAGAAGGTAAATTTCAATGCCAAATACATGTGGCGTCCTAAAAATGAAGTGTTCTTTGTTTAAAGTACTTTTAGTGGCCTCTTAATTAAATAAATAAACTTTTTATTTTTAATATTTATTACTCGACACCAACCGCATACCAACATTTTCAAAATTTGTTCAGATATTTTGGTCTTCAGATATGTTAAACCTAGTTGGACCCCAAACTAGAATAATCTTGTATCTTGGGGTCCGAGAAGAAAAAAGGAGTAAGGAAGAAGTAGGCTCTTTTCTTGAAGGTCACTAAGCCGTATCAGTTCAGAAAAACCGCTGGCGACAGTAAATTCCACAGTTTGGTCGGGCGAGGCAGAAAGTTCTGTAGTGGACTGCCAGCCATCGAGATGGTCACGAAATCTAGCAACAAAAAAGCAGCACGGCTGTACCATCCTTTTCTCGAAGCATTTCAGGGCATTTTCGACCCCCTATAACTTCGTTGTAGATAAAACTAGGAGCCTGAATTGATGAAGCCAAGCATGCATTATATAAACACAGTATATTTCAATTTATATAGATTGACTTGGCAATCGCACTTAACAATCTAATTTAATATAATATAGATTACTTACAGACTATCTTACCGTGAGATACATTGTGTTTTCATGCGATGGCCAAGCTAATCTATTTATTTAAAACATAAAAGATTTTTAACATTGATACGGTCACTATAAGATGTTGTTAGGTTAGCTAACTACGTAATAACTTAAAACAGAAGAAACCTTAAGTAGGGACTGAATAAATTAACCGACTTGGTCTTCTCTCACAACGTTTTACGGTAGAAGAACTGAGTTGCGAGACTTGTTTTTTTTCACGAGTTATGTTTTTAATAGCATCGTAATTTCTTGTAAGTAATAAAATGTATGTATGTAATTGTGATTTTAGTTTCACTTCGTCTAGAAATCGTAAAAACATATTTATCTTCTCAGTTAGTTTTTACTTCAAATATTCTTTCATGAAAATGATATAATCTTTTAATATATGCATATATTATGCATTTACGTAATTAGATAGTCTGCAATAATCTTGTATAATATTAGGTTATGTAAAGTGTATTAAATGTTATTTCTACTAACTATATGAACACGCATTTTTAAACATATTTCTTGGAAATAAGAAAAACTAATAAATAGTTGAAACTAGGTTATTTTTACGGATTTTATCGCGTTTACTTGTGCTTACACCTATTTTCCCGACGTTTCGAGACCATTGCGACCCTCATAGTCACCCATTGTCCATGTGTAGTATTTGCGCCAACATAACGAGACACTAAATGTTATTTTTTAAATCAAAGTTGGTGATTAAGTTGAAGTGGGTGCCAAAAGCATTGACATAAATATTACTAGCGTAAGGACCGGGCCGACCGAACAACTAAAACGGACCAGTGCGCTGGCCCTAAAATTACAGTTTAGGGCCAACGCGAATCAGTCGACAGTGGTGCGCGCGCAGGACAGATTTGCCTGTCGTAAATATGTCTAGTTGCGTGGTAAAAGAATGCAAAAATTACGATACAAAGATTTAAAAAAAACATGGGATATTGTGTCATTGGTAAATAACCTTTTTATTACTATTAAATGATTATATAAACGCATTTTTAAAATTTTATTTTACAGTTAGTTTAGTTACGTTACCAAGATTAGGCCAGGGATGTATTCAGAACCTCAAAAATATTGTACATGGAAAATAAAATTATACTATTTTAAAAAAATTATATCATGTTTGACGTTTTATGTTTCTTTTTTCCCATGTTTTGTTGTCATGCGTTCCGCGATGTTCCGGGATTTTGGCGTCACGCGTCGTTTTTTTGACGGTTTTATTTTTATTTCTGTTTAATTTTTGTCTAAAGTAAAATATTCGATAAGGGTAAAACAAAAAGAGTACAAAAGAAACCATATTTGCTTAATTGAATCTGAAAATCCGATACATAAAATATTTTGAAATTTTGTTTTCAAACCGATTGCTTCTGGATAGGGTTTGGGAATTCCCGACAATTTCAAAGTCCCGGGACACGAGACAGCCTACAGTCAAAGTCCCGGGAATTCCCGGGACTTCGAGACATTTATAAATTTTTTAAAGAGGGGTAAGCCTTTTTGAAGAATTTTGATTGAGTTAACTTCTAGTGAACCGTATTAAAAAAGGCAGTTTTTTAAAAAACCAACGTTTATTAAACAGAAAATTAAATTTGATTAACTTTATCGTTAACTTCAGTCTTTATAATTGCTTTGTTTATTTTGTTTTAATCACATAAATCTAATAGTTTTAAAACGCACTTTGTTAAAAACCATACTAATTCCTAATAAATTTACTTTTATCTAATAATTCTAGTATCTAATCTTTGGTCATAATCACAACATTGTTAAATCTCTTTGATTTTTTGCAGCCTTTGCAGAAATTTTTTGAGCAACTCGTCAATTTTTGCTAAAGCTGTAAGTAATGAAGCATTTTATCCGCGTAAAGCTTCCACAGCTATATTGTTCGGCTGCAAAAAATCAAAGAGTGACTACAAAAGATTGTTTTCGTTCCAATTGTCTAACATGTTTAAATCAATCAACGCTTACTTCACGCAATATTCGAGCTTCAAAAACCGTTCAACCATCACAATGATGGAATTCCACTTTGTTTTAACATCCAGTAGTAAAATAAGTTTAAAAGAAGCACCACACCACACTTACATCATAAACGAAATAGACGACTGACTGACTCAAGTGACATAGACACAATCATAATCCACACGTCACAGAAAAACTAATATGGCGGCATGATGGTAGCTCGGCAAATGCATTTATTATGTTGTGTGCTCAGTAGTTACGTAGTAGACCAAGTAATTATTCATTTAAATAACAGAATGGCTCTAGACTCCTTCAATTATTTGAAAATAAAATGATAACATAACAATTTTGACAATCTTGTCTCGTCTCGAGTCTCGACCCGAAAGTCCCGGGACTCGAGACAACTAAAATTACGAAAAGTCCCGGGACTTCGAGACACGAGACGTCCCGGGACCCAAACCCTACTTCTGGAGCATAGAGTTTTTATTGTGTTAGCCCCTCATTATAGTTGTATCAAGAATGCAAAATAAATGCATCGATCGAGCATCAATTGACCAGAAAGAGAAGATAATTCTAATTTTATTAAGAAAACGCGATACTCATGTACAATACAGAAATTCTCAATATCGTAGGGTTAACATTTAAATGTAAAAGGACCCAATAATAATACAAGTCGACCTTTAGGTAAAATTATGGTAATTTGGCTTAGTATTATTACGATACTATATTCTACAAACCATGAAATAATGATACAATTAGGATAATTATACTATGAAATCCGACCCTGGTTACGTCGTGTTTATATATGACGTTTGTATTATGACAGATGCACTACTTTTACTTGTATGAAAAAGTTATGAGTAAAATATTTACAGGGGCCTATCCCTCCCTTTTGAAATCATTGGCCAAAAGCAGATATTTCACGCTTTATAGGTGCTCAGAAAATACTTTTTTTGTCAAAACTACGAATTCACATTTTTTTATTCATTATAAAAGTTAAAGATTTTCTTAGTTAATTATTGTGGTGTGTAGTATTTGCGCCTATTTACAACGAGCCATTAAATGTTATTGTTTAAATCGAAGTAATGGTGATTAAAGTAAAGTAGGCGCCAAAAGCAGATGTTACACGCTTTATAGGTGCGCAGAAAATCAATTTTTTGTCATTAAAAACTACGAATTCATATTTTTTTAAATTCATTACGAAAGTAAAAGATTTTACTTAGTTAATTATGGTGGTTTGTAGGTATTTGCGCCAACATAACGAGCCATTAAATGTTATTTTTTAAATCGAAGTAATGGTGAACACACAGTCCACCTAATTGTACGTGTGGCTGCTGCGGCGTCTACGCCGATACGTGAATCCTCGATTAAGAATCAAAATGCAGAAGCATTGTAACCCCTGAGGGCTAAGATTGGAATGTTTAATTACCACTAAAAAGCGTCTCCGGTTCTCGTCACTCAGAAACACAGCAGCATTATGTTGCTATTTCACACTAGTACTTTTACTAGGTGGTAGGATTCCTTTCGTGGCTGGAAGTCTGCCTGGGTAGGTAAGAGGGTGCTCGTACCGATTTCTGCCATCTAGCTGCAGCAGCCAGCAGCCACTTACCACAAGGTGGACTGTGAGTTTGTATGCCACTTCAATTTTATATAAAATTGTTACATAATTATTTCAATTTCATATAGTTGTTTTGTTCATCCTTAATTCTTTCTCTTTCAAATCGTATTGAATTTCTAACGTAGCTTTCTCTGCTTACTTATAGGCTGACTGGTAGAGAAGTTTAAATATATAAATTAAAAAAAACATAAGTGCGAACGTGGTCCTTCTCTGGTTGAGCCGATCCATTTTGCTCATCCAGGTAAGATGGAATTCACCTTGATGTTTTCGGCAATGCGGCAATGGTTTAAGTATGTGTATACTTAGCGAATGCTATTGTAAAACTTTAATTTGTTTTCAAGTGAACTCAACTAAAAATGCATTGAACTCACAGTCAAGTTGAACATTTGAAATTCCAATAACTATCATAATCCATTGTGTACTGAGGTAAATTATCTCACTGTTCTCGACGAAGAAAATGTTCATTGTCAGTGTTAGAAGAGTAAGATTGTATGCAGGCTGTTTTGTACCAGACTCCCACGTTATTTGGATCGTTTTGCCCTCATACTAAACAATGATAATGGTATAGGTATAGGACAAAACTGGATGCGGGCTGGCAGAAACATCTTCTCAAATTACCCATTGTTTAGTATAAAAAAAATTAAACTTAGTAAGTATTAAGCACGCGTAGTTTAGTTAATTATGCAAGCAATCTACGTGAATAACGTCGATTCATTATCCAGATTTATGAATTATGTATGACAGGAACGAATGAATTTAATGCTTATCTCAAGACAATGGTTAGAGCCCAACCCATCGCATCGCAAGGCATGTCCTTTAGCGCGTTATAGTTATAGGTACTTACCACTAATATTACTACGATAATAGCCACTTTCAGCCCCAGGTTCAATCTCTGTATAATAAATAATTACACTGCCCCGCAACTAATGTAATATTGAAAAAAAAACTTTAAACTACAAACAAAATTAACGTTAAAAAGATCTTTAAACATTACTCTACCAGTATTTGTTATCTTGCCGCTCTGTTTTTTATATTTTATTTATTAAAAATAGTTTACGTAAATTGTAAACTTGATATTTTATTTATCAAGTAGTTTTCGACCAGGGAAGGACGACGCTTTCACAGAATACCAGCGTTAAAGAGCATCTATAATGCTTGTGTTTCGTTTGGTGAATGTTGTTGGCTCGAAGAGCCTTTATACTGGAAACGGGACAATCCATTTAATTATTCGGGGGTGACAACTCATCTGCATTAAGACCTTATCGAGGATAGATACAGATATCTATGCGCCTTATCATCCGGTGAATTGTGTGCCCGTTTGTTCCCCTTATTCTTTAAAATAATTAAATAAACACTAAACATAGGGAGACGATAAATTAACTACCTATGATTGTACAAAGACTTCACGATGATTGATATATGTTCCTTTTTAATCTTCCTGTAAGCTGATCATAAAAAATAACTTCAAGAAAATGATAATAATTAATTATTAATATGATATATTGTTATTTACAAATATTCTATTATTGGATGAGGATTTGAGCGAATTGATTTTAGTCGTACGGGTAAACGGAGAGTAGGACGACCATTTACTAGATACCCTAGACGACCTGGTAAGACAAGCAGGAGGCCGCTGGATGCAGGTGACGCGAGACCGTGAACACTCTTTAGGAGACGCCAATATTCAGAAGTGAATATGTAATAAGTTGTCTTTATTATCTAGCTAGAGGAGCATTACTACCTAGCTAGCATCACGTACTTTGTGAAAGGCACACTTTCATATTTTTAGTACAATGTGAGCAATATAATGTTTATTTCAAAATATATAAAATAATCCATTTTATATCAATGGATGTCTAGAGAGCTCGTTAGAAATTACATACATCAGCTTTCTTCGTTCTATTTGCTCACTGACCGATGTGTCGTAAAAATAAGTAGATAATATATAAAATTGAGCTGATGCTGTCTAGGGCTTGTTGTAGGCTTCGTTAACCTTAATGCAAAGCTTCGTTAGATTTAATCGTGAAGATATGTTTTTAAGCGACGGTGGACGGGCAGAATATTTTGCGTGTCTGGCAGTTTGATTGTAGATAGAGCTCGTATAGTGGAGATTGTCGAGGCTTGTGCGAGGTACTGTACGTTGGAGGGGAGGCGATACCTAGATAACGTTGTCGCGATAACGGCAACGAAGCCCACATCCGCAGATCGCTGCGCTCTTGCTCACGTCACTATGTACCTAACATTTTTTCTTGTTTTTTTGCACGTCTGGTTGCAAGTCTAGCGGTTATATTGCGGTGTCATAGTTGAAGCAGTTCCCGTTGAGTGTTGTCTTGTGTATCTGTCTTAATGTACATTTTATCTCATTTATCTAACGAATTATGTAGTGAATAATGTTAGTGGTATTCCAAAATTTAATTATGGTATATAATACAAAATTTTAAAGTAATGTGTTTACGTTGACGTCTTACATTCTTAATATTCAATGCCAGGCAGGGCAGTCTAGAAACAAAAGAGCAAGGGATGCATTGTTAAAAGTTAAATTGTTAATTCAATGATAGTGTTATTTAAAGTGAATTAATCGACGTGAACAATATGTGGTAATACTTTTCTTCGAAATGAAAGACTCTACTCCCCGTTGTGAAGACGTAGCCGACAAATTAGTGAGGCTGTTCGGCTGGAGACAGACTTACCCGGTGCAGAAACTTCAGAGAAATCTACTACCTAAGACGGTAAGACTATTCGTCAAAGCACAAATTTGTATTTTAAAACGTGTACTACTTTCTTGTGACATGATTTAACATACATTATTCATTGTTGGTTGTTATATGTATAAGTACTAACATAATATAAGTAAAAAATATATAGTATAGTATAGTTACAACCTATATACGTCCCACTGCTGGGCACAGGCCTCCCTTAATTTCTGAGAGGGTTTTAGGATAAGGAAGTGTCCGCCGCGCTGCCTCAATGCGTGTTGGCGAATTTTACATGTCTTCGAAATATTTTTTTCTTATTCTTCAGGCATGTACGTTTCCTCACGATGTTTTCCTTCACCGTCGAGCACGTGGTAAATCAGCACTTAAAATTGCAATTAACAATTTCATTGTTGACGGCGGGGATCGAACCCGGGTTATTCGCGTTCTGTGATATTAACAGCGAGCGTTAACCATCTGAGCTACCACGGCTCTTAAGTAAAAAAAATATATATAATAGTAAAAAAAAAATATAAGGTAAGACAGGCGTCAGTCAGTCAGTCATAGTTTAAGAAATTTGATAATAATAAAACTTGTAGAACTCCATTTCTGTGTTGCAGTCTGTCAAATGTGTTACGTTTGAGCAAAACAGTACGTTCAGAATAGAAGAGCTAGTATAATTACAAAAGTAGGGTATTTCGATAACTTAACGCTTCTAAACAACGATTCAGTAGCTCCGTCGAGGATCATTCCGCGGTTGCTCTTGTACAAGTACTATGAAATTAAAGAGAACGCCCAGCTCCTTATCCCAAGCCTATGCGGCCTTCAAGGTGGAATCCTCTCCAACGATACCGCGAATTATGTTATCCTAAGATTTCGTGATAATTAGTGCCAAAAAAACAATATTTTAAGAGCTAAAGCCAATTTTAAAAGGATTCTTCCCAGGCTAGAGACGTTTTTCCGAACCAGTGGTAAAATCACATTATAATATATTTAATGTCAAATTTCAATAAGAGCAGTACTTTTTTAGTTCGTCAATGTTATTAACAAGTGATAAAAAAATTGGTATTACCGACTTCCACATAAATAAAATGAGAATATTATTAATGTATTCGAAGTCAATTTAATACTCATTATTAAGGTTTACTTAAAAACTACTAGTCACACTGCACACGAGGCGTATATTGAAATTATACACAGACAGCACGCATTTATAGTGTTCTTACACTGTAGGTATGTTTTCAGAATGTTTCAGAAAATATACACGATTTCTGCGTACTAGTCGCGTATACTTTCTAACGCAGATTCAGTAAATTAGTTAAGAGATTAGAACCAACATGTTCTGAGATTGTATACATTTAGGATGTAAACGCTTAACAAGTATTAGTAAAGTATAGCTCAGAAATTTACGAAGTAAAAGTCATAATATTAAAAAATATGCAACAATTAGTTATCAACTAATCATGTAGTGATTACTTTATAGCAATTTAAAGGTAACTGTTAAAATAATGAAGGTGAGAGACAAAATTATTTTCATTATAAAAGTAGTTTTTTATTATAAAGGCACTTAAGTCTAATTTATCTTCATAATATGCCCAATTACCTTCAACAAGAAATAAAATTAATTATCAATTTGACACATACTTTTTTTACGGCATTCATTGTCATAATTAAATAATATAATTATGTGTAAATTTAGTACACATAATTATATTTAATTCGACATATCTAAACATGTCGCAGGATAACAATAAGATAAGCTGAATTTTCGGAAAAAATCTATGGTGATCGCGAAAACACGGCTAATTAGATGATTGGTCGAATAATTTCGACATATTCTAAAACTTAATTAACACCCTCCGACTCCACGTAGTCTTCTCTGCCCTACCCCTAGTGTTTTTGTAAATCCGTTGGCGCGGAGGGAGAACAGCTCCCGCCCGCCCTAGCAAATTGCAGATCCTTACCTCCGCAGCTTCGGCTTATTGGTCACCTTCGGCGAACAGCCTCATCCGCTACGGCTCGCACATGTGACTGCGATTTGCTACGGAAGGGCGAAGGGGCTGCACTTCCCGCAGCGCCGAAGCTGTTACAGAAGTAACTTCAAGGGTCAATATTAGTCAATATATATGTTATATAATCTACATAGTACTTTTTTACCACGGCATTGTCAGGCGAACAGGAAGTAATTATAAGTTTAATTATAATATTAGTGTTATTTTGTGTAACATACAAATACTATCTACACACATTAATAACATATACTCTATCTCGATGTACGTTTTTAACTAGTGCAGTATGTTTTTCGCTCAAAGTTTAAGCGTACCTTATTGGAAAGTATACGCGTATAACGAGAAGCACCAGCTTTCAAATAGAAATCATCAAAATCGGTTCGTTCAGAAAAAAGTTCTGAGGTACTTAACATACATAAAAAAACATACAGTCGAATTGAGTAGTACCTCCTAGTGGCCTCCTCCTTTTGAAAGTCGGTTGAAAATATCCCTATACCGTGTTGATGCAAATATTTAATTCGTTTTAAATGAATAGAAAAACGAATAAGTGAATAGTCTGTGACCGTTTAATCTCAGTTATTGGTAAATACATAATAGTGAAGTTTCAAAACTTTGTTGGTTTATGAGTGTACTAATCTACCACATTCCATCGTGTTCCGACTGTGCTCGTTCTAGTAACACGCGCGTGTAATTGATAGCGTGATACTGACGTAGATAACATATCACAAAAACAACAGAACGAAATTAGAGTTATTAAAAATGGATTAGAGTTATTAAAAATGTATTAGAGTTATTAAGGATGGTAAGTAAGTTAAATTATTAGGGTAATGTATGTATCTACGTTTATTTCTTTGGCGCACTCGTTAGCATAATCGGCTAGATGGATTTTAACATATGATGTATTATTAGGTTTGTCCTAGTTGTGAGAGTGACGTAGGCTATTATAATATATGACATAGTATACAAGAAGGGAGGGAAAGGTATTTTTAGTAAACTTTTAAACGCAGTCGGGATTTTCAATTACTGTCTCATAGTAGAGGCGAAGCTAGGGCTCCAAACTAGGGCAAGCCCAGGATATGGTTTTGTTGTTTTTAGCAATGTTATAAAAATACACCTATGTTGATCTGTCTCCACTCTTCTGTTTCATATTCAGTGCTGTCAAGGACGTGTTTAACAAAGCACGAAGCAGACTACCGCTATATAGATTGTATGACATATCAGCAATTGCATACCTTCGGTGGCTTTGAAGAAAGCCGTTTGGGTTTGCTTGAGTGAAAGAAAAAGATATTTACATACAATACAATACATAAACAAAAGAAAAGCAGGAACAAACAAATACAAATTAACCATGTACAAAATAAAATAAAAACTATTTATATTCTAAATCGAATCGTCTCTTTTTCTTAAGGAAAGATTTGATTACGTCCACGTAAAATGTTGGTGAACGTTTTAATTGTACCATTAACTGTTTCTCAGTTGCGGTAATTGATAAGTCTGAAAGACGCTCTTGACCTTCTGTATTTTCTCAACAAAGTTTAAAGATTTTACCTTTTCCTCGCCGATTAGCACTTTAACACTCTTCAATTCATCACAAGGAACACTATTATCCTCAATTTTCACTGAAAATCTTTAAAAAATCGTAAATTTTCAACTCGCAATAATCGTTCACTCTAGTAAACAATAAACATTGAAATGTGAAGTGAACTTGCAAACGTATCGCCCGCGCGCTCCCGCACTCGAAAACTTCACACCGAAAGCCCGGCTTTTTGCTCTATACTAATTGCTATATAAACAATCGTAGTTATATTTCATTATAGAACATTTTGCCACAGGTTAGAAAGGGAGCGATCGTCTTCTCAAAAGCCCGTTAAAAAGCGCCACGTGCGAGAGAGACGACTAATCGCTCAACTCATCTTCTTTTTTATGACAGCAGTATCGATAAGGCTACGGCGTCATGACCTGTGTAGAACAGAGCAGCGCGTAGGAAATTTGAAATAGTTTGAAACAGTTAACGAGTTATTTTATTCGTTGATATTATTGATTGAGCAGTTTGATAGGGCAAACCCGGCTGCTCGGCTTCAATGTGGGCTTCGCCACTGTTTCAAAGAAATTCTAATATCGTACATTAATTGAAATTTAACGTTTTAATATATTATCGACAGCCTATAGCTGGTTCGTATTAGGGCTACCAGATCCGAAAAATGATTTTTCCTGGCAATATCCTTAACTTTTTAATAAATTTCCTGATATTGACGAAGAAGCAGCAAAAACTCACGCATGTGCTTGACATATTACGCACAACATTCAGCAATAAGAAATACCAGCCAGATCAGATTCATTTATATTATTTTTTTGTGATTAAACTGTAAGAAATATTTTAATTTGTATTTCTTATATTTTTCTATTTTTATTTATAGATTCCTAATATTTTAAAAATTTTCCTGTTTCCCTAAGAGAGGGCTAAAATTCCTGACATGTCAGGAAAATTCCAGAGTTTAGCTTGAGGTACCGGGTTTAGGTTCCACTGCGTTGGGTCCAATCAATCATTTGTGCTCGTCAACAATATTGAAGTTGTCCTACAGTCCTACACTAAATATACTTAGGCTTGTCGTGTTCAGCGTAGGTTTTGAGCGGTGGCTACTCAGGACACAACAAGGGTGTGTCTTTGTCATGCACGCCTAATGAACTAACGAACTTACTCTGAGAGTGAATGTCTGGTAATATTGCATCTTATCTATTCATACGTGGTAGAGCCATGCTGCAGCTACATTATTAGTATAGTTGTAGCACGAATAGATCGGCTCGACCGGGGAAGGACCACGCTCTCACAGAATACCAGCGGGAAATAGTAGCTTGATGCTGCTGTGTTTCGTATGGTGAGTGTAGAGAACTGGAGACCCTTTTTACTGGAAACGAGGCATTCCATCTTAGTCCTCACGGGTGACAACGCATCTGCATTTTGATTTGTAATCGAGGATAGATGTAGATGTCTATGGGCCGCAGTAACCACTTACCATCAGGTGGACCGTGTGCTCGTTAGTCACCCTATCCTATAAAAAAATCATGTAGTGGCGGTGTAAGAGAAACCACTACTTCATCCCCATAGAATAAGTGAAAGAAAGACGACAGAGTGAATTGAAACAGGGTATGGGCAGCAGCATCTTTCTGAAAACAACGCAAATATAAAACAAAACTGCGGTTGCGATCCGCCTGCAAAGAGAAGATTTATATGTGGTATTTCTATGGGGTAATTTATGGAAAGGCCTATGTTTAGCAGTGGATTTTTATAGGTTGTTATAAATAAGTCATTGTTTACACGCCTCTAATACTTGTACTCATAATTTTTATTAATTACTAGATTAAATGTACTATGTAAATCTATTACTGGATTGAAACATTTATGCAGAATCCGACTTTAAAAACATAATTTTTATTAACCTACCGCCTTTAAAAAGGATGAGGTTATCGTTGCGACTATATATTCTTCTTTTTCAGTGTAAATAAATGGAAATCTTAGAGGTGAGTTCACCGTTCACTTCAATATATTATACGAGACGTCAGTAATATATTATACGAGTTGAACTCAGTGCCCACCCCCCACCGCCCTTTACCCGTGAACATAGGTTCTGCCAATACAGTGAAGTACTCGAAACGTGGAAACATAAAAATACGTTAAAACTGTGTATACGTACAGGGAAAATTTTCATGATAGATCTAATATTATAATAAAGTGAAAAGTTGGCTTTTAGGTATTTTTAAAAATTTATTCGTCGAAGTAGAATTAGACTATAGTGTATTAGCTAACCTACGCTTCAATATGTTGGTAAAAGTTTTACTGTGATTGTGTTCCTGTTTAACTTTAAACTTTTCTTTGATTGATTGTTGACTGACGCACTTGAACTCTAATTGCAGACTTGTAGCACTCAACAGCATATATACCTGATTACGAAAGCGAGACTATCCAATAGCGACTTTTCAAGCAAGCCTTGGTGTTTTAGTTGCGAGGTTTACGATACAATTTTGCTAATCAAAACAAATCACTAAACTTCACGTCACTTCACAAAAGGACAAGAAGTAAGAAAACTTATTTTGAAAGAATAGGTTGAGGTTTACACTTCCCACCTGTGTTTATGTTTTCTCTTCTGCGTTTTCAAACTTTACTAATCCAACCGCAGGTCACAGGCTTTTTATAGAATAAAATCTTAACACATTCGTTTCTTGAAGTGTGTTGCCTACACACCTCGCTTAACAGGCGATTGGTGATTGGAGAGCTGCGACCCCTTCACCTTATTAAGGGATATTGGAGTTCTTTTACACCCAGAGCGCGATTTTCACGATAAGTGCCTTTATATTGACTTCTATAACGTTTTACGATGGTTAAGGTCTTTATACTGAAATCACAAGTTCAGCAAAGATTTTTGGTTCACTAATAATTCGCAAAAAATTTGTTTACCGTATAGAACGTTATGTTCAGTTGGTTGGTGGCTATTCGAGTTGAGCTATTGTAGAAACACAAAGCCGTTTCCTGTGTATTCTGATGCCTGGCAATTCAGCCGGGCTTGTTGAAGCTACGGACAATAATTAAAAAGATAACGCTTAGTGATCGTATTCGCGATGTCATTTTTAATTTATTATATATCCAACTACGTATTGTACTATTTTACTATCTCTTGTAATGTGACGTATTCGCAATAAAATTTACGATCACT
The DNA here is from genome assembly GCA_036936625.1 of Parnassius smintheus behrii. NCBI lineage: Eukaryota > Metazoa > Arthropoda > Insecta > Lepidoptera > Papilionidae > Parnassius > Parnassius smintheus. The sequence goes on from JAUPFT010000011.1 coordinate 32,372,294, forward strand.
AACGCATTATATTCATGTATTTAAAAGATTGCATGCTGGTAATGTTTTTTATTTAACTGGAAAAAGCGGAATTCAGTTTGTTTTTGCAATAATTACTTGGTTTATAAGTAATATAATATTTTTAATTTGTATAGCAATTACAAAATTGAATTGAATTGAAAATTGAAATTCTTCACACTACGAAATAGAACTGTGATCTACATAGGATGGTTACAATCTAATGAAAAAAAAAAACGAAATATTACCTACACATAATTTTACAACTTAGGAAATTTTTAAACAATATATTGTAATATTGTATTCTTGATTTATAATGATATACCTAAACCATCGCTTGCTGTATTTCATCAATTGTTTATCTTGAAAAAAAAAAGCATCACAACAAACTCTTCTCATTGAAGTATACATTCCTTAGGTACCCATCAACTCCTTGGGACTATTTTAGACTTAATAGGTACCATTCTACATCAAATTTATTTTAGTTAGGGGCGGGTTGGGGCGTTAGACCTAGTAATTCTTCGTCTGACGTCGCCAAGTAGACGATTGTTTGCTTGGCGGTGCGCAACGAGACGTTGTCGTGGTGAAGGAGAATCCTACTGCGAGGTCGTTTCTACCGAACTTTTTCCAAGACAAGTGGCAAACAATTGTTAGTGTACCACTGCAGAAACCGTTTTTGATCAATTGTTACGTAATGACCTGTCCTTCCAAATAACGAGGCCAACATCTTTTTTCCCACGTTTCGACCTCTCTTCCCTTTAGTTTGCAACTCCTCGGAAGGAAACACCTAGACAGCAGACTGTCTCTTAGTTTCAGGATCATAATAATAAAGCCAGCATTCGTCACCCGTAAGTATGTCGAACACAGCATTTGAGTTACCTGTGTGAAATCCTTAAAACATTTCACGACACCAATGAACACGACGGAGTTTTTGGGCCTCTGTCAAATTATGAGGTATCCAGCGGGCACAAAGCTTCCTGACCGCTAAAAGTTCATGGAGGATTATGTGCACTTGACTCATACCGATGCCTAAGCTTGTCCGAATCTGCTGATAATTCACTCTTTTGTCAGTCGCTATCATACGCCGCACCGCACAACACTGATGTTATCTTCAGTCGTCGCCGTAGAAGGTCGTCCCTCACGAAGATCATCGGTGAGATTAGTGCGACCACTTTTATACTCATTAAACGAGTTGTAAACAGTGGCACGAGATGGGGCTTCTTCGTGAAGGCCAATCGAAGTCTATCATAACTTTATTGTTGACTTAAATGACATCGAAAATCATAAAAGTACCTTGTACGAAAATTTCTCGCGTTAAATTTATGCTGACGTGACACAATTTTCAATTAGTCGCCAAATCGTAAACAAATGACAAATTAATAAAATACATACACAATAATATTAGCAAAGACCAGAAGAAGAGTTCCATTTTCAAAATTTGAACATATTTTTTTTTATATCGTTTATAAGTGGCTAGCTCTATAAATTTTCAGTGTCGCCCTCGTATTAAATAAAGTAAAGAAATTTCTTTAAGTATTAGGATCGTAAAGGCGTCTGCGTCACGGCGCTTATGGCAAATTATTCGATAGTTGAGCTTCTCGTGTATTTAACGTTACCATACAAACGGTCAAGGTGGGCGTAAAGTGACCGCAATCACTATTTTAAAATTAACTGAACAATCTAACAAACAACCGTTATGTGCTTTGCGCTTTCATTCACAACCATGTGAACCAATACCTAATTAAAATTTCTAGCTAAGTATATGAAACGTGAACAGTCTCATGTGACGCCCTCGTATCTGTATATTCTTCATGGTCTGAACTTTTTGTCTACTTTCTGTTGTTTAAATAGATGAATATGTTCTCTAATTATAAGCCTAGAATTTCGCTGTTCAGTATATCATGCAGCAATTTCATAGATAATAAGATCGAAAGTAAGTATTAAAAAAATATTTTTGCCAAAGACTACGTAGGGTACCTATACAATATCAGCGATCTAATTATCTAGGAAACTTTACAAGTCAGGTTTGGGAACTTATCGTGAACCTGACTTGAATTTGTTTACAATTATTATTTATTTAGTAATATTTTTGTAACAACATGATGCTACTGTTACCAAAAAAATCGTTTGCATTTGATTACAACTTTCGTACCTTCTCATTGTTGACCGCGGAAGCATTTTTCTATTCTAGACTATGCAACCGTGACCTAATAAGATTAAAAGTCTATTAGCGAATGATTGCTTTCGTTGTTGTGTTGTCTAGTAGTTGTTCAGAGTGAGTTTGTAGCTGAACTTAGTTTTTTAATGTCTAGTGATCTTATATCAACACTTCATAAACTGCATCGAAAATCTTGAACTGAACGTCATTATTAGAATTTCTTTCTATTAGTTTAAAAAACTAGAGAATGGTTTCAAAGTCGTAGTCGCCCACTTCAGTATTCACTCTTCAGTAGTGTTTGCGCCGCGGCTCTGCACGACCGTGTAAAACGTTGGAAGTGATAATGATAAGCCTGCCTCAGACTCGTCTTCGCGATAATTTTAATTAAGTGAATAAAAAGTGATGTCAATAATAAGTGTGTCAAATAGCTTCTCCCATGTTAATAAGTTAAACACTTAAAAAAATTATGTTATATTTTTAAGTTCAGACTTTTATATTTTCAACAAATTGTACTTGTGATACGAATAGTAATAAATTTTTAAGTAACGTAGGATTTACCACTGTTAGGAACGTTACAGCCATCACTAAAAAAGTAACTTTAAAATAGTCAGTGTTAATGGCTGAATATTACTGTTAATTAAATGTTGTAAATACAGTTTAACTTTGCTTTAAAAAAGAAGCAGAAAATGATTATATTATTTTGGGTTTTACTAATGAAAATTATTTACGTGTAACTTTATATCTTAGTTATTATATTATTTGTCTAAGTATTCTGCGAGGAGTGCATTGCAATAGGCACTTACAGATTTGTTAATTTATTTGCATAAGAATTTCGCGAATTGCCTTGAAGATTCTTAGCTGTTATTCTAAACACATTCAGAAATAATTTGGCATTTTCTTACACACATGTTTTTTTTTCTTCATTACAATAACTTTCATTGTTAACTAACCTAGTAATTACGATCTTGTGTACTATTATGATTAGAAATTGGACTTAATTAATTTTTTGTAGCTAATTTATCATTTTATTGCGTCGTTTAATTTTAATTACGGAGTTAAATATATAAAAGAAATTTGTTTAGTGGTTTAATTAACAATTTCAAAGTAATTTATTACGAACTTAATTATCATACCGTCTACAAAACAATTTGCATTTGTAAAAGTACTCATTACATTAAATGTTAAAAAAGGCCATTGACGTATCAAAGACAATCTTCCATTCGACGCGCGTGATGTTCAACACCATAATTGCATGCACTTCCTTTGGCTTATTCCGTTTTAGGGTAGAGACAAATAAGTCGGCTTCAATGATTTTAAATTCGATTCACCATCAAATATGTCAAGTTTCCTAACTTGTTATGTTACATCACATAACACAACCTTATTCTTAAATAACAACTTGTAGCTTAATTATGAATTTATTTTAATTAAATATTTTGATGTGACAACTTGACAAAAGTCAATAAATCTAGGTGGCTCAAACTTAGTTTTGTGACGTTCCTCGAGGAACGCCTATGTTTGACTAGTTATAGTGATAAACTGATAACATTTTAGACACTCCCAAGGCAAAATAAACACTCACGATACATGTAGGTGGCTCAGGACTTGATGTGTGACGTTCCTCGGGGAACGCCTATGTTTGATTTGTTATGGTGATAAATTGATAACATTTTTAGACCCTTCCAAGGCAAAAGAAACACTCAAAAGTCTGAAGAAAAAAAGAAGACACATTTTTAAAATCATTATAATACGATTCCATTGTTTTCTTTAGCAAACAAAACACAAATCACCACTTCTCTCACCTCTCGCTTCGTCTGTAAGAGCAAAGTATCTAATTGTGTCTATATCATCCGGCTATCGGTTATTGGCTATAGCATACATCATCATCTGTAGCGAGTCGTGCGGAAGCACCGCCGTGCCGGTGCATTTACCTTTTTTTCGTATTCTCGAAAGAGCATCGCGTGGGAAGCTGAGTTGCACAGAGCGTTACCGGTGCATGCATTCTTGGAATTTGTGTCTTACACATGTATGCGCCACGGAGCACGAATTCTTCACCTTGATAACATTATTGCTTTGCTTTTATTTTGTATTTGCTCATACTTTACGAGATTATCGTTTTTATGAGCCAGCCGTACTGTATTGTTTTTAGTAACTAATCTTTTAGAAAAAGCTAGAGTTGGTACTATAGGCACTGCCGTGAGGCTAAGCTCTCATAAATTTCATGGTGCAAACGGCCCGGGTTCAATCCCCGCGGGCATCAATGAAATTATTGAGAGTTTTAAGAGCCAAGCTTACTACGTACTCTGTGGAGGAGGCAATGGAGGTGAACATCGTGCGGAAACATATCAGAGAAATTTACAACACTGCGCGACGCACTAATTGCTACATAACTCACTCAGAAACGAGAGGACTTTTACTTTTAAGAGATTCTAATTAATGAATAAAGTTAAATTAAATTATAATTAGTTTTCAAACTAAAAACTAAAGGTAATAATTGTCGCGTAAAAGTAAAACTTCTCTTCATGAAATAGAATAAAATACGCATATATTATGTATCTATTAAATAGATATTAATGCAACTAAATTTCATTAAATAGCTACCTATTGGGCTGAAAAGTTCGTATCGTTTTATAGAAAAACACATTTTTTGGCAAAATTCGATTTTATTATTCAACATAGTTGCCATTGAGGGCGATACACCGATTATAGCGATCTTCCAACTTTTCAATACCATTTTTGTAGTACGATTTGTGTTTAGCCTCAAAATAGGCCTCTGTTTCGGCGATTACTTCCTCATCGGCTTTAAATTTCTTTCCAGCGAGCATTCTCTTGAGATCTGAGAACAGGAAAACGTCGCTGGGGGCCAAATCTGAAGAATACGGTGGATGCGGAAGCAATTCGAAGCCCAATTCATGCAATTTTGCCATCGTTTTCATCGATTTGTGACACGGCGCATTGTCTTGATGAAACAACACTTTCTTCTTCTTCAAATGGGGCCATTTTTTCGCGATTTCGTCCTTTAAACGCTCCAATAACGCTATATAATAGTCGCTGTTGATGGTTTTTCCCTTTCCAAGATAGTCGATGAAAATTATTCCATGTGCATCCCAAAATACGGACGCCATAACCTTACCGGCCGACTATTGAGTTTTTCCACGCTTTGGATTCGGTTCATCGCGTGCAGTCCATTCAGATGACTGCCGACTGGACTCCGGAGTGTAGTGGTGGATCCATGTTTCATCGATTGTCACATATCGACGCAAAAATTCACTTCTATTGCGGTTGAACAGCTCCAAACATTGCTCTGAAGCATCGACACGTTCTTGTTTTTGGTCGATTGTGAGCTCGCGCGGCACCCACTTTACACATAGCTTTCGCATACCCAAATATTCATGAACGATATGTCCAACACGTTCCTTTGATATCTTTAGAGTGCCAGCTATACAAATCAACCTCAATTTACGGTCTTCCAAAATCATTTTGTGGATTTTTTTTATGTTTTCGTCCGTAACAGCCTCTTTTGGACGTCCACTGCGTTCATCGTCTTCGGTGCTCATATGGCCTGTACGGAATTTGGCAAACCACTTACGAATGGTTGCTTCGCCCGGCGCAGAGTCCGGATAACACTCATCAAGCCACTTTTTGGTATCAGCAGCACTTTTTTTCATCAAAAAATAGTGTTTCATTAAAACACGAAATTCCTTTTTATCCATTTTTTTCAAAATAACAAAAGTTGCTTCACTCAAAATGCTGTATCTCACAAACTAATAATCAGACAGCTGTCAAATTTATACACGTTTCTTTTGAAGGTTGGTACTACCTAAAAATGATATGGATTTTATTCTAGTGGCGCCATCTCATAGAGACGATACGAACTTTTCAGCCCAACCAATAAGTGATGTATAGGATTCGCATCTGGTTCAAGTCAGTTCGAGGCCGCATTTAGCGGCGCACGAAGGCCAAGGCCTCATTCGCACTGTTAAACCAAAACAAAGTGTTCAGAGGTTTTTTTAAATTATTTTTAGACTTAAATCACTTTATCATGCTTTTTATTTTACACCGTTAAAATTAAAATCCCAGAACGTTTTAAGATAATTGGAATTGGATCATAACAAAAGTGGGACGACAACTATTAAGATATATTATACTCTTCACAAGTTTTTTCTCTTCTCTTTTCTACAACTCTTTACAGTTTACAAACAGTAGAAGTGAAAGCATTTTTTTACATTCTTTTATTTTTCATAATATTTTTTGTCTTTTAAAAAATACAATAATTTGTTAAAAGACAAGAAAAGTCGAATGATGGCTTTAACATTTTACACTATATTCTATCTCACTCTCTCACAGGCTAAATCCTATGGATGTATATGTTTGTCTCTTTTTACTTAGTACATTCTAAAGAAGTTTTCACTTCAAACAAAATGTTAATCTCTTCAGCGTTATGATTATTGGTTATAAATAAGTAATTGAACGAATTATCCCTTATTAAATCGAGTGAAATATATAAGTGTTGGTCGATACATCTTCGTTTCACCACTTTGTTAAGTAAGTCAGTGAAATCGAAAAATGTGTGTACTTTTAACGTGGTTATGTGAGATCTAGTGCTCTCATGGCAGTGACGATGGATAAAGTAGACGCTGGTACAGCGCCTGTACCGCCTCCAAGGGTCAAAAAGTTGGCTCATTTGGCGGAACGCAAGGATCGCGAGCGGCGATCGGTCACATGGGTAATTATGTGTCCTATTCATATTATATTATCGTTCTATATGATTACAAAACTTGGGAATATTTTTACCTATGCTTATAAGATTTTACTTATAAATTAATTTAAGTTAACTGTTAACTACTTAACAAAATCATAATATAGACATTAAAATTTATTAAGTACATTTGAAATATTCTTAATCGTAAAACTAAGTATTTCAAGCATAATATGACACAATCGTTCACACAGTCTGCAGAGTGTGATAATTTTATATTATCAAAAAGAAAAAAATGAAAAATTAGAACGAAATTTAATCTAAAATAGTTTCTTAGGTGTATATCAAAAGGTTACTTTTGGCTGGGCTGATGTTTGTTGTTTGTACAAGCTTTATGACTAGCAATATACTTTAACTTTGACTGAATTTGATTATTGTGTAGTGAAATGGTGGAGTGACTTAGGCTTATGATGCACATGATCATCATCATCGTCGACTTTTAAGGAAAAACGAGTAAACGAAAACTAAGGCAAGCAATATAATTTAATGGACTAGCCGCCTAGAGCTGGTAGCAGTGGACACTACAAGTAACCATATGGTGGAGGTTGGTAACTAAATGTGCGCCTCTAATCTACGACGAGACCTCTATGACTTCAAGGATACGGATGCATTTCATTATTCCACATAATGCAATATATTATTTACAGAAGGGCGTCGATAATCCGAATACATAACGTTTATACCCTGTTCGGATTTATGAGGCGTTCGGATTTAAATACGTAGATATTTTTATAAACTAGCCCCTGAAATACCGGTATAATATCCTAGGTTATGGGGCTGATGACCTCTGTAAATATTTTCCATGTAATATGTTTTTCAATAATGATTATAATTATTTTAAAAGCTTTTTTTTAAATCTAACAGATTTTATAATCGAAAATAAATACAAATTTAAATCAATATGTATTAATTGCAAAAAATAAATCTATCTCCCTCAATTTACGCAATATTTTTTTTGAACTTGAAATATCTACTTGAGCGGGGTGGTTTTTCGGATTGTAGAGGTGTTCGAATTATCGGGGTTCGAATTATATATAACTACATATATATTTGTTATTATGATTTCCATTTTATTAAACGCTAATTAACTTAAACGTGCCGATATTACATGTTGTGAACAGATTTGCGTTACCACATCCTTGTCAGCCAGTAATTATCAAGTCACATTATTGCACTACCTTTCCACACGGCAAAATAAAAATCATAAAATGCAATTTTATAGTTATGTTTGTCGTTGCTAAGGATAAAATAGAATACTATTATGTTCCTATGATTATTATAATAAAATACGGATATAAATAAAAAACACAAGTTAGGTAGCAAAAAATCTTTCATTACGGCGCGGCGCTTCGTTTTACAACGCCAAATTCTCCTGCGGGGGTACACCGCACGCGGCGACCTTGATGTCGCGGTGGCGCCTTTGACAAGATGCGGCCGTACCTGAGCGAACAGGCTATACTTTGTACACGTCAACTAAAAGTGGTACGGAAATGTCATATCACTTCATCCTTTAACACTCATAGTTTTATTGTAAAATGTTGTTGAAGAAAAATAAATACTAAAAATCGATATTGCATCATAACTTGTGTAACTAAGTGTAAGAACTTTGTAATATTGCAACAAAGAAAGTTTTGCTGGAAACATTAATCACACATCTCTTATGGTTGTTCATACGCTTAACATCAAAACACATATTATTTTAACAGTTTTTTTATTTCACATATGTCTGAAATGAAGCCTAGATCACCCCTGGCATTACTCTATCTGTTCGTGAAATTTAATCACAGTCGGTTCAGAAATTCTGGAGATTAGCCGGACAGACAGTTTTTTTTAAAACAAAGTTTTGAAAAATGGTTATTCATGTCTTAATACCACACAAATAAACCCTTGAGCAAAAAGGCAATTATTTCTATATAACACCTTAATCTAATATATTATGTAGTATATAGATAACACGTATGATTGACGGTTAAAGCCGATTAATATTGAGGGTCACAGAGGATTAATCATACGTTTTTAATCTGTTTTGTTAGTGGTTACCATTATTCAGAATTGCGCGTTGTCATACATACAAAGGTTCACGAACAAGCGAACAAAACTGCTTGATGAGCACACAAAAGAGTTGAAGCACTTATACAGGGTATATGTATAAACATATGTGCTGCTTGCTTTCAATAATGAATAGATTGAAAGCCGTAAATAAGGCGTGAGAACATTTTCAGGTGTTCCGTGCTTAATTTTGCACGATAAAAACCTTTTAGCTTCGTTAAACCAGCAAACAGTGTGAATAGTCGCGCATTGAGATAGTTACATGTGAATATGAGTATCAAACGACTTACTGTTATATGATATACTTCCGCTTTTATTCATTTTTATATCAAATAATATTTTTATAGGATAGTAAGTCTGACAAATGAGCACAGTCCACGTGATGGCCGGTGGATGCTGCGGCCCATAGACGTCGACATCTATCTTCGATTAAGAATCAAAATGCAAATGCGTTGTCACCCCTGAATTAAGATGGAATGCCCCGTTTCCAGTAAAAAGGGTCTCTGATTTTCAACACTCACCATACGAAACACAGCAGCATTAAGCTGACATTTTTCTCTGGTATTCTGTGAGAGCGTGGTCCTTCTTCGGTCGATCTGAATATCCATTCATGCTACAACCATAATATAGCTGCAGCATGTTCCTACCACATATGAAAATTGTTTTAATTCCTTTGATTGATTTTTTCGTTTTAGTTATTAAGAGTGAGTAGTTTCACTCAGAAATAATTGTTGACGAAGAACCTTTTCCTTTTAGTATAATAAAACCTTAATATACTATATTTAAGGTATTATCACAATAATGCTAAAATATACTTTTAAGCAACCTCTTTAAAACATTTTTATTTTTATTTGGCAGGGTCCTGAAACATGGGTAGGTGTGAGGGCTCTACGCGCCAGTTCTGGCGGCATTCTGGATCCAGACGACCGCGTGTGCGATGTGGCGGATGACCGAGAAACACTGACGGCTGAATGCACGAGCCAGACACCGCAGCCAAGAGCGGCGCAAGCCGATGGTGCCAGCGGCTCTTCGGCTGGCACCGCTTCGCCGGATATGTTCCGGGTATGTTATATTTGATTGAAGATTTTTAATAGTTTGATTTTTAACAGTTAGATTATTTCATCGGAAGACCGCATTTTTACTTTGGGCACGGAATCCACCAAACACTGTGTCACAATGTAGTAATGGTGTTAGAAAATCCACCACTCCATATCTTCCCGTGGGTGACGTAATAGGCGACAGAGGTAAACAAATCAAGACATAGACAGCAGCGTCTCTTTAAAAAAAAACTAAAAAATAAATTACTGCAATTGCCAAGACGCCTGCCAATCGCGGTTACTATAGCAAAAAGGGTGGAATCCCCCTAAGAGGATATCCATGGGGGAGGCTTATATGTAGCAGTGGACTTTTAATAGTTATTAAATTTTTCATGTTTTATGGATAATTATCCATAATTATCCATAAAACGATTATTATTATATTATTCGATTCAATTATTATAATATAATGGCTATCCATATTATAATAATAATCGAACCTCGTGAGAGCCGTAACAGAGAAGCGAACTAAATGTCTTCTCCTGACTAAGGAGGTGACCAACATATGGGGTGGTCTACCGACCGAAGTTATTCCTGCAGTCGTTTCTGCAAACGGGCAAACGAATCATCTGAGGCGACTGGGACTCCGTGACGGACCGCTCCAGGCTCAAATGCGGAAGACGGTGCTCTTTAATACCGCCCGCATCGTCTGCCGGTTGCCCTTTCGCCTAACCCCTAATTTCATACTTAAATAAATACCTTACATACATTATTATACTTTAAAATATTTAAACATACCACTATAGAACTACCCATACAGAGATACACTTGCATAATAAATAATACAAATACAAAAATAAACGTACTTAATTACGTAGTAGTATAATAAGTCTATGTACTTAATAAATAATTTTAAATTATGACGACACAGATAGCAATGACAGATAATGTTCAGTTTTGAAAGATGGCAGCCTAGATTATCATATTATGTTGACAGGAGTTTGCATGCCCGATTCGAATAGGAATTGAAAGAGGGTTGCCGTGAATGAGTTGCCGTAATAAACTGTAAAATAAATAGGAGTCTTTAATTGAAGGATTGCGCAGGAGTGCAAGAACCGGGGATTGGAGAGTTATAGAAACTCAAAAGGTGATTTTAGGTAAATTCTGATGGAAGGAATAAAAGGATGCTATAGAGGAGAAGAAGAGTGTCTGTATCGAAGGTGATCATGTTGCGAAGACCAATTATGGAACGGATTCAATAATCGTATTAATACAATTATACATGTCTTCTGCATAATTTTATCAAGTATTTTTTTGTTTATTAAGTTTTAATAAATTAGGCCAGCAGTTTTTGTAATGAATAAATTTACTAAAGAAGTGGCAAAGTAAACGAATTTTAAATTGAATTATCTGTACTATTTTACTTATGATATTCTTTATTTTCTATTGCATATTCCAGTTTTATTAATTTTATCAGTTCCGACTGGGAAAATTGTAGTTCGAACAACTCGTGTCGCAACCACTTTTCATTAATGTTTGTGAACTACGGAAAATTTACTAAGCTAGATAAATTCTCTGTTTTTAACCGATTTAAAAAATGACGAAGCTTACAATTCGAATGTAGGTACGTGTTTTGTATTATGTTACGCGATAGTGAACCAATTTTGATGATTTAAGTATGTTTTTAAATAGGTTATACTTAAGGTGTGGTCCATATAAAATTTAAAAAAAAACACCTATAGGTGACAAAATATGGGTGAAGGATTTAATGTAACTCTTGACTATATGAAGATTGTGACTTAGTCCACTCAAAAGGTTTTAAAAACTTTTACCAAAAAGTAAAAGCCGTTGAAAGTTAAATTTTGTAATAGTCAAAAGTTACCATGGGAAGCCACAGCTTAGGCTTTATCGTGAATATGCCTCTGCCTTCATTCGTTACTGTAATTGTTATAATTAAATAAACAACTTTGAACTAAAATACCTGATGTTATGGCTGAATGACTTGTAGCATTAGCCTTACAAAGAGAAAAATAAATTATTATTACCGCGAAAAGCTATTATTGTCAGCTTGCCATAATGAAAAGTTTACAAGTCACAACTTGTCGCAAGTTTTGAAAGAAAGATTTTGTTGTATTTTTTCGTTCAATCATTTCATGACATGTTTTCAAGACGTGAACAAATTCGGTTTTCTGTCGGCTGTTATTTTGACATGGGCTCATGCTTCTCGAATTCTTGTTGCCGGAGCTCGTCAGGGAAGGTAAATATATTATGTATTATATTTTTTTGCAAACCTAATATTCGCGCATCAACTTTCTCTGTGTTCTCACTTCTGTGTATAATATCTAGAGTTCGCCGTATGCATTTTTTATTTGCATAGGTACATGGTATTGGTAAATGAAAAAAAATCTATTCCTTTAAAACCAGTTTGCTTGTAGTGCTCCACAGCTGAACAAAATATCCAACACCCAGTTTCACAGCGTGGGCGGCGGGTGGCGATTACTGCAAATCCTCGAATGCAGTGGAATAAGCCCATGTCTAGTAGCTATACACACAGCCACTGCTGGACACGGGCTGATTGTGGACTGATAAAAATAATAGAGATAATATTAAGGTAGTAGTAATAATATATTATTATTTAGGTATTACACAGTAAATAGGTATTTGCCAAATTTAATATTGAAATAACCTTTATGGAACTTAATGTTCTTACAATTTTTCGATATTCAATTGGTAATTGTAATTGGTATTCGTGAACGGAATGAGCATAGCTTAACTTGTGTAGCCAGATTTCGTAAAGACTGCAGTAGGCATTAGATATTGTGGGGACACGCTATCTTAATATTAAATCAGTTGAATAAAGTTATAACGAGTGTGTTCAGTGAATTTTGAGTTTCGAAAATAAATCATAAAAGAAAATACGTTATAGCTTTTTGCTGTGTGTGTTTTTATATAACGAATAATTATTTTCTAATATAATTTTGCATATGCGGAAATGAAAAAATCCAGAAGTATTTTTATTATTTATTCTGAAGTTCCTTCCCAAAAACATTAAAATACTAAACCTAGTATATGGATGTTTTATAATTAGATAGAAACAAGCTTTAAGGCATGTTTGGCTATCGACAAGTCAACCTCGCCTAAAAGACGTTATGAAAAATGATCATAAAAATGATTCTTAACGTTTTTTATTCCTGACGTTTCAAGCGTTTTCTAATACAAATGGTCGTAGGGGAAACGCCATAGGGTTCGAAACGCCGAATATGAAAAAATAAAATCCATTACATTACTTTTATTCAATCATCACACAAATCCAATCCAATCAATTACAAATCTACTGCTGAACATAGTCCTTTCAAGGGCAATCCATGTCCTCTTTTTTTGTTCACAAGAATAAGTATGATATTATTATAACTTTATGAAGTACATTTCACACACGGGCAGTATGAAATCAACACACACTATTAATATTAGGGATGGCGATTTTTTACAAAAAAGATCGATTCGAATCAAAATCAATTCACAAATAAATCGTATGTAAGTAGGTAAGTAAGTAAGTAATAATTTTTAATTAAAGAAAAAAAGAAAATTTTCAAAGACGTTTAGAATTTGATATGTTGAATATAGTGGGTTCCGATGATTGAAAGTACAAATTTGAATGAATGTACACGTTTTAAGGTGCGTGCATGCGTGCGTGCGTGCGTGCGTGTGTTTTATTTTTAATTAATGATTTACAGTGGTTCTGTAGTATTTTTTAAGCGAAAATAAAATTCAATTTCAAATTAAGTCGGCACCTAATGAAAAGTTGTTAATGAAGGCAGATAGAATTGAATTTTTTATATCTCTAATCAATAAATTAACAAATATATATTTCAATGTTTTACGCGGCAAAATACGTATATATAAATACAAAGCTGTACCTGTACCCGTACAATAAAAGGTACATACGTATTCTTTCTTACATATATATTGCATCAGTATTTTTTTTCAATGTTAACCCTGATAACTCTCAGAGACGGCTCTAGCGACCGACTGTGGTGCGGAATTCCATTTAAAACTGAATCCATATCTTACAAACTGTTATTTGGGTCTTTGCTTGCCAATCTGCCTGGCGTGCTCCGACGAGTAGGGGCAACTCTTTCATATTGAACGCATGAACGCATTTTCGAAAATGTTCAACTGTAGATTAAAAAGACCTAAACACACGCATTGATCATCAGCTGCCGTGATCTTTGTTCGAGTACAACGAGGTTATATTCATGCAATAATTACATTATCATCGGTTATAGGCGTGCAAAATTTCCGATTGATCAGACGCCTAGAAGTAGGTGGAAACTGAACCACATCATTTTATTACATAGATACATACAGTGTTTCGTATGGTGAGTGTAGAGAACCGGAGACCCTTCTTACTGGAAACGAGGTATTCATCAAGACGAACATTCCGTCATAATCGAGAATACAAGTGAAGCTAAATAAAGCGTAACATGACGGCTTGGTCTTTCAGCCAATTTATATACGAATACAATACAAGAGAAAATTCTAATGTGGGAGTGTGTTTATAAAGGAAAAAATGTTGTAGGGTGGTGGCAGCGTGGGCGGCAGCATGCGGGTCGGCACCACGGAGTCGTGCGTGGAGGTGGGGGCGGGGGAGCTGGAGGACGGCGCCAGCGGGCTGCAGGTGCGGCGCGGCAGCGAGCCCACGCTGCAGGACACGATGCCGCAGCAGAGACAGGTGCCTATCGACAATTAACTAGCTCTTGTTAGTATATTTGCTACTGTTTCCTTTATTCCTAACTATTTACTACTCGGAAGTAATTACTTTTGAATTTGCAATAGATATTATAATATGCCGTATATACTACATACATACACATACACATGCCGAATATACTACTCGCCTCTGACATTCGACATTCATAGATAAAATTATCATCACAGAAGAAGGAACCTAATTAAAACGTTTCGCTAGCTTTTGTTCAGTCCTTGACATAATATAATATGTATATCGTAAGATTTGACGCAATGTCAGAGGCACGGAGGCAATAGCTGTATATGGTTCAATTTTACTATTCGAATATTTCGAATAGTTCCCGACGTACTCGAATATTACGAATTTTTCGAATGCTTTCTAATTAAGGAATAGCATGTCTTTTAACTTATATATAGCACATAATTTGTGGATGTTTTATAGCACACTGATACTTGGGTAGAGATTCAAAAGAAAAATAAGACGAACAACATTTTTTTAAATACTTATTGGCATAAATCACTAACTATCAGACTAACGAGATAGACTTTAGTAACAAAAATAATTAAAAATATAATAAAGATATTAATAGTTACTTTGCAACCATCCGCTCAATTAAATAGAATGATGTGTCTTACCTAGATTGAAGAGCACCTCCCGCCCTCCCTCAATTGCGTGCACTAATCTCGTCACCACTAATCCCAGCACCACTACTTCTTGCTTCAGTCAGTCTAGAGCAGTGATTCCCAAAGTGGTCTATATCGACCCCTAGGGGTCTATGACAGCCTGCAAGGGGTCTACGTCAGCGAAAAACAATTTGGGGGTCCATGAAATGAAAATGGGGGTCCACGATAGTGGATCTCAACACATACACTGATAGAGTACCTATATGCTTACATCATACTACTACATCATACTATCTTATAATATCAAAACATATACATTATTTATAAAAGATTTATAGTTTATTTTATATTTATTTAATGTTACGTATATTTTACATAATAGATACAAAATTTTATTTTGAGTAGTTTTAATTTAAATTCAATTGATAAATGTATAAATTAACATGTGTTTTTACTTTAAGTTTTTAACACTAAACTTCACTACAGTTAGAAATTTACAGGAAATCAATATCAGGTAAGTAGGAGGTCTACCCAACACGGAAAAACATGGCAAGGGGTCTACGACACAAAAAATTTTGGGGAACTCTGGTCTAGAGTGTCATCAATTAAGGCGCTACGAAGGTAGCTGCTTGTCTACATGAGTCGGTGTGAGATTGTATGTTTAAGTAAATATTATTCACCACCGCAACAAGTATGTGTTCACAGAATTATTGTCTTTAAAATCACCAATACAACCCTCTAAGTTCATATAACTCCTTTGAATGAGTTTTTCTGGAATTATACGAACTTAGACCTGAGTAAAATAGCAGATTGATGCTGCTGTGTTCCGCACGGTGAGTGTTGAGATCCGGAGATCCCTTTTACTGGAAACGAGGTATTCCATCTTAGTCCTCAAGATGAATATTTCATCATAATCGACGACATAATATGTAGATGTCAATAGGCCACAGAATTCACATACCATCAGGCGGACTGTGCGCTCGTTTGTTTGTTACTTTATTCTATAGAAAAATATCCAGAACAGAAAAACATATTTAGCAACAAACTTTCACATTTTAGGTTCGTTAGTATATTGAACCAATTGTTATTGTACCAATTGTTAGTATAGGAACTACGACTGAGCATTATTTATATACATGCCGCAAATTTTAGATTAGTCAATTTATATACTGTAAATAAATTGGACATAAGCCGTCGGCCTATGCATGGATAATCTGCCATAATCGCCACGCTTGGCATTGGCAGACGGATTATTAATTGAACCTACGGACATAAGGCGTAAGCATTAGATTTCAATGAACTATTCGGAAGTTTACGACCTGGTCAATATCATCAATAAATTATGTGCGCTTTATTTAAAAAAAAAATATTTAAGCTGATCATGGTATAAAAGAGCATGTAAAAAAATACAATACTCCTAGAACGTTTAAATGATTGATCAATTCAAGTTAGATGATAATATTTTAATTAAAATGCTGAATGAGAATCAAGTTAAATTCTTACCTTAGTTATCATTAAAACAAAGTTACTGATACGCAATTTAGGTTCATTGAATAGGTTAATTTAGCTATCAGTCAACTTTCTAATTTACACAACGATAACGAAACTTGACAAACCGGTTGTTTTTCAATCCAAACAAATAGATAATTATGAATGAATGAGTTAGAACTAGTTTTTGTATTTGCAATGATAAATTGAATAAATGTTGTGATAATTTTAGGGCTACGTGACGAAAGCTTATATAAAAAAGAGGACATGTGAAATGAGATAAAACCCGTGTTTTATATATTTTAGTTATTTTAATAAGCAAATATTAAAGTACGTAAAAGTTACATCCTGAGTGCTCGTACGTTCCACTGCAAGGGCACAGATTTTCTTCCATTTCTGAGTTAGTGAGTTATCCTCTAAGCTACAAGGCTATATCATATCGATAAAGAAACAATTATATTATAACTTACTTCATAGTCTCGACATCGTAAATAAAAAATGTATTCTAAGTATACTCTAATCTGTATAACTTCACTCTATAATGTGGTCTGGTTCGATATAAGATAGCCATTATTTAACAGGTTCTGATTTCTGAGACTTTTCAACTTAGTTCCTTCGTATACGTGGTAGGGCCACGCTGAAGCTGCGGTAGTACGTACGATATGATATAATATAATGGTTTTAGCAGTAATGGGTCGGCTCGACCGGGGAAGGACCACGCTCTCACGGAATACCAGCGTAAAATAACAGACCAATGCTGTTGTGTTCCGTGTGGTGTGTAGAGTCCTCAGGGGTGATCTGTATTTTGATTGTTCATTATTTAAGTTGATTGCCAATGTTCATGAACTGCAGTAGCCACTTACCGTCAGATCGTCTGTTAACGCGCTTGTCAGTGCTATAGTCAAATAAAATAACCACTGTAGGGCTATTGGAATACCGACAGGGACGTTTAGAATAGAAATAGTGCATACCGGTACAACTGATTCAACGCCTCGAACGGTAATGTCACGATTATCGATTGCAACACTTCATTAAATATGCCCACGCCTTCTTTATATACTAATTATAATTATACAAACTTAAATAAGCGTTTATACTGATTTTCTTCGTAGGGTTCGATACATAATTTTTATTGTCATTGCAGGTGTCCGATCAAACGAAGCGCTGGTCGGCTGCGGTCGTGTGCCGCGACGACAGCACTCGCGTCACGCAGAAAGTGCATCCGCTGCCTGACGCCGGCCAGGAGCGCTACGCGCACGGACAACACTTTCAACGTCAATCCAATCGGCTGTCCATGCAGTTCTCGGGACCTGGGTGGGTACAGTTCAACACAGACCAGACAGTGTGTTTTCTGTTCTATGGAACATACTTTTTCCTGTTCTGCGAAACATACCATTTACCGTAGTTAATGATATTATTGTCTCAGGGCTTAAATAAGAGTTTCTCATAAACTTTTAACATACATCAGTTCATCATATTAAAACTTTATAAAACTTTGGGAAACAGAAAGTAGCCTGCTGCAATAAATTAAATTACATATCCCTTTCTTAAAAATAATTTGTTTTGTAGTGCGGCGTCTATGGTATATCTATATATTTATGGTTGTAATTTTTGTAATACCACTAATTTGATTACAGAAGTGGTGTTTGGTTAGATGCGGCTGAACGAGTACAAATATACGGCAGCAAAAGTCTTCCTCGGGATGCTAGAAGAGAACCTCTAGGACAGGATACGCCTGAAGATACCCACCAAAGTCACAGGTAAAGTGCTGACACTAAAATTTTAAAATTAAAACATCTTTATAGCTAATTTTCATAATTTGAATTGGAAATGTTGTAGACAATAAAACACATATCTAAATTAAGGTTTATTGAATTTAATGAGACCATAATTCCTAATTTAGTAAGCGGGGGGGGGGGGGGGGGCTAAATCACAATCATCTTAATCTAAATGACTTATGATAACTTTAACTCCTAATCTTAAAAGTCTCAAATATTTAAAATAATTACAAATAATTATCCTAAGTATCTAAAGAAATACTGCCGCGAAAAGGAACACATGATTTCATTAAATTCCGACTCGCACTTGACGATTTTTTCTTTTGTCAATAATGTCCTGCACACCGAATTTCATTAAAGACAGCTTAATAGTGCCAGAGTGTTTGCAGAAGCACGACTGCACTCTATTAGCTTACTCTCATATTCCGATGGGTTGGTAAACCGACATGACCGGAAGGAGATCAGGTGCAGGACCAACGGCTTTATATGCTTTCCGAGACATGGGGGTTAAATACCGTCGATACTTACTGACTCCGAGCTGCTACTGAGAATTTCTTGACAGAAAAACCCAATAAGTGATTTTGACCCGCGTTTACGACCATTAGACCAACGAGGCCGTTTTGGAGGGTTATTTTTCGAGGATTATTTTTATTTTTTTTACAACTTTCCTTAGTACTGTCTCATGAAGCGTGGAAGAGGTCTTACATACATAATTTATTTTTATAATACTAGTTTTATTTCTACCATTTTTTCCTTTTTTTTTGCAGAGTTGAGGATATGCTCCGATGGGTATCGGGAGTCAATAATGTCACAAGCGTGCCTTCGGTGCAAGAACGTCCGTTAGATCTTCTCAATGAAGGTACCTAATTGTTTGCATTACATTCATTCATTGCAACCTATTAAAAGTCCACAGCTGAATAGGCCTTAGGCATAGATTGCTTCATGGGTTTGATACTTGCCATATTTGCCACGCTTGTCAACTCGCCTCTTCTTATTATTTTGCAAGAAGATGCTCCTGCCCATCCCCAGTTTTATTTCCTTCTGTCGCTTCTTACGACACGCACGAGGATGGTATGAGGCAGTCGATTCTCTGATTGCATTTTATGTATTTTTTATGGAATTTTAAATTACTACGCAATCTTAATAAATTTGTACAAGTAAATATTATTTGTGAACATAGATTAATTCTTAATATATATTATTAAATATTTTATTACTCACAATCATCGGTTTATCGAAGTGCTGAAGTTAAACAACGGCTATTCGAGTACGGAATCAGAGTACAAAACCTATCCATCTGCAGAAAGGTGTAAGACAGGGTGACGTTATAACCCTGAAACTGTACACTGCTTCATTAGAAGATGTTTTCAAGATACTGAATTTTAAAGGCTAAGGTATTAACATCAATAGCGAGTAAATCACTCACCTTCGATTTGCCGACGATGTAGTCCTTATGGCAGAAACGCTGGAGGACCTAAGCACTATGCTCAATGACTTCAATAGTTCATCCCAACGGATAGTTCTCAAGATGAAGATGGACAAAACAAAGATTATGTGTAACGTCCATGTCACACCTATACCGTTGTTGTTGGGAGTACTAAACTTGAAGTAGTTGACGATTGTGTTTACTTGGGACAAATAGTCCGACTAGGTAAGTCCAACTTTGACAGAGAAGTCAAATTGATAGATTCAACTCTGCTGGGCAGCGTTCGCGAAATTACTACAACTTCTCCTCAGGTATATCTCAAAACTTGGAAACGAGATTGTACTTTACTTGTGATGTGTCCTTTACTACTGGCCGTATGAGGAAGCTCATGATCGCTCAGCGAGCTACAGAGAAGGCTATGCTCAGAGTTTCTCTGCGTGATAAATTTAGAAATGAGGATATCCATAGTAGAACCAGTGTGACCGACATAGCCCAACGGATTAGTAAGCTGAAGTGGCAATGGGCCGGCCATATAGCTCGAAGAACCGATAACCGACGGGAAAAAGGTTCTCAACTGGCAGCCTCGTAACATGTAGGGCGACCCACCACCGGATGGAGGGACGACCTGGTAAGACATGCAGGAAGTTGATGGATGCGGGTGGCTCAGGACCGTGTTTTGTGGCATACCTTGGGGAAGGCCTATGTTCAGCAGTAGACTTGTGAAGGGCTGTAATGATGATGATTTTTTTTTAAATTGTAGTGACTAAAGATCATATAGCCCACCTAATGGTAAATGGCTACTGTCGCTCATGGGCATCTGCAAACAACTTCAAACAAAGAATGCCTTACAGTACGTACGTACATACGTATGTACTGGTATAAGTGTATTTAGATTGATGATATTGATAATGCATAATATTGTTTGTTTTTCAGTAGGCAGCAGCGAGCGTGCAATATCGGGACTAGAAGTACCAGTGAGTCCAAGTAGTAAGCCAGCAAGTGGCGCGACGCAAACCGTGGCCGTGACCTTAGTGAAGGGAGAAAAAGGCCTCGGATTCACCATTACTACGAGAGACAACCCTACCGGTGGACACTGTCCAATCTACATAAAAAATATTTTGCCCAAGGTAAATTCAAGCATTTTGCCGAAGCATAACAGTACAAGTAGCTAGTTACGTGCGCTTTTTATTTTTTTATTTACCCTTGATTAAATAAATTGCGCATTCTGGAAAGAGCCCTAACTGGACACTATTGTCTTAAAAAGCACATGTCCATCCTGAGACTAAGCAACTCAAGGATGTGTCGGTTCTGTTCCGTAACGGAAGAAACGCCTCTACACATCCTAACCGTTTGCGGACACTTAATGCGCAAACGTAACACTCATCTGGGACACTATCTACTCTGTCCAGAAGAAATGAAATTGCTCACGGCTAAGCAACTCCTTCCATTCATTGAAGACATAGGGCTTAGCCGTGAACTATAGCCATAGCAGCAATCACAATAGATCTTATAGGTCGCAGTGATACTGGTCTTTTTCTCTAGACCTGCATAGCTGCTCGCATATAAAAAAAATATACCCTTGATTGCAATCACCTTCAGCGAAGGGTTACAATTAACAGACTTTTTTTACATAGGATAGTTTGACAAACGAGCACACAGTCCACCTGATGGTAAGTGGTTGCTGTGGCCCATAGACATCTACATCTATCCTCGATTACGAATCAAAATGCAGATGCGTTGTCACCTGTAAGGACTAAGATGGAATGCCTTGCTTCCAGTAAAAAGGGTCTCCGGTTCTCTATACTCACAATACGAAACACAGCAGCATTAAGCTACCTACGCTGGTATTCTGTGAGAGCGCGGTCCTTCCCCGGTCGAGCTGACCCATTTGTGCTACAACTATACTACTGATATAACTGCAGCATGGCTCTACCAAAACTTATGCATTGTAGCATTTGGTACCAGTCACCTGCGTTAAATGGAAAAAGAAATGTCAGGTGCGTATTTGGAGTCAATAATGCTTCAAACTTTAATAAAATAAATACAGCAGTTGTTGTTAAATAATTTTATAAAATCTTTATTCTGATGTAGTAATGATTTCATAGTAAGAAATTTAGATTTTAGTTTAAGAAATTAATTACAAATCATATATTTCTAGGGAGCTGCAGTAACAGATGGACGTCTGAGAGCTGGCGATAGATTAGTGTCCGTTAACAACGTCTCGGTATCAGGCCTTACGCAGCAACAAGTAGTCACGTTGCTACGAAATACGCCCACCGACTCCACCGTGGATATTGTGGTTGAAAGGAGCGTGCCAAACAGGACACAGGTACGAGTTTAAAAATATACAAATTTTAGAGAGTAAAATGATGTACTTACACATCTCTACATAATAAATAACGGTAAATAAAGAGACTATGTTTAATAAAATAACTATCTATTCCAGAGGGTAGAGCCTCAACAGAGTCCTAACAAATATGCAGAAAAAGCTATAGGATCTACGAACAATGTAAATACAAAATCAATCGATGTTAACAACCAGCCCGAGAATGGCCGTGTGTCGAGCATGGTTAATGCCATCAACTATAATCAAAGCACTAATGGTTCTACGAGGGGGCGGATACCAAAAAGCTCTTCCAAAGATGACCTTCTAAATAAAGACCAGGATTTAGACTCGCCTGTACAAAAGGCTTTAAATTCGTCTTCCAATTCTGTGAGTAATATAATATTATGATAATTATTATATTAAAACAGAATTTTTACATACTTATACAATCACTCGTTTTTTCATGAATAAAATGTAAAATGTACAGTTATAAAAAACTCTTTTAATTTAAATATAACAAATTTTAGATACCAGGACTCCGTAATCGTCTAATACTTCAACTAGACGTTCCTGTTCACGATTCTGAGAAAGCTGGGCTTGGTATCAGTGTGAAAGGGAAAGTCACAGTGGGCTCAGATCCTCAGGATTTAGGAATATTTATCAAGTCTGTATTGCACGGTGGCGCAGCATCACGAGATGGAAGGTAAGTTTATTTATTTTCCTCAATTTCGGTTAGTTACACAGAAATCGTAATACTAAGACAATGGAAGTCGCATTGACGCGTGACCTTGTCGCCGCTATGATGTGTTGACGAACATCATTCACCATTTTGTGATTTAATTGCGCGAGGAACGTCATACGTGAGTTTATGTTATTATAAATTTATAATGGTGAAATGCAGCATAATTAATTTTAAAAACTCATCAAGGAGGTGTAATTCAACTAATAAAGGCATAACATTCCATCGGTAAGTTGATTATTTACTAATTATCATTGTTTTTACTACCTTACATCTAGATGAATTAAAGAAAAAGGTAAAAACTTTACTATAATATTAACCTTTTTAAACTCATTTATTACTTTTCGTATTGTACAATTACCATTGCTGCTTTTGTTCTACCGTAATATGCAGAGCACGCGACGTTCACAAACTCGCCAAGCAATGTAATGTGGAACATTAGATACCATTGTGCATTGCGTGTGTTTATAATACGGTAAGATGTGGCGACATCGGTTTTGGAAGTAATCGAGTGCTAATTCATTTCTATTGTCTTATTATTACTGTTTCTGTGGTTAATTAACTTTATGCGTATGCAAAAACGTTCTAATTTGTAACCATTGAGGTCTATGTACTACGTACTAGAAAAGCTATTCCAAACAAAAAATTTGCGCTACTTTCTGTATTCGCGCATGCGCAGGAGACAACAGGCTCGCGTGTGGGATGTCCTACACTTCGCCTGCCGGTACGAGGCTGCCATTCGAGAACCTTTCTTCTCCATCGGTTATCGGTTCTTCAAACTATACGGCCGGCCATTGCCACTTCAGCTTACTAATCCGTTGGTTATATCCTCATTCCTAAATTTATTAGGCGGAGTAACCCCGAGCATAGCCCTCTCCATAGCTCGCTGAGCGACTTCGAGCTTCCTCATACGGCAAGCAGTGAAGGACCACGTCTGAGGATAGTCGAGTGGCGCATCGCCAATCGCCATACCAACACTCCCTTCCCTCCTTCCCTTGCAACTTCAACTCGATTGCAGCGGTACAGGGAGAGGAATCTCCTCTAGCCGCAGCTCACTAACACATATCCAAGGGCTTGACAAGCCCACTTAGAGTGACCACCTCCGGTCAGCCATTTGAATCTACTTATAACGTGCTCACTGTCTACTTTTAACATAGGGGTTACCAAGCCACGGCTACTAACCCCCCCCCCCCTCTCCGCCATGACAAGCCCATTAATAATTTTGCAGTCCCAATATAAATTTATTTCCTTGATATAATAAGTTGGTCATATTTAAAGAGATTTAACAAATTTACGTCTTGTAAACATGAAGTCATCATCAGGCGACCTTTCTACACTTGATTATGACCCTTGAGTTTGACGGAAAATGAGAAGAGAAGGAATAAAAAAACATTCAAAATAATAATGTAATACTTTTGTACTTACTGGTACTGGTACTTCCAGAAAACACTGTTAACTACGACTTACGGAGTCTCTTTTTTGAAATTCGAGTTATAGAGTATAAATATGTATTATCAATACTTTGTAGGGAAATAACATTTTTTTCGAGTTACAGTCTAAATAATTCGAGATAACGCGTATTTAGGGGTTCAGCTGAAGGGAATTGCAATTTTTTTCAACTTACTGAGGATTTCGACTTAACGAGGTTCGAGTTATAGAGATTCCACTGTATTAGCGCCGCTCCGCACTGCATAAATATCGAAGCCTCACTAAATGTCACTCAAATGAGGTGTACGGATTGCAGCACAGTTCATAGAATATATTGAGTGTTCGGAATGCGAAATCTAGTGCGTAGTACATATATATATATATATATATATATATATATATATATATATCGATGTTTGTAACTAATTGTTGTATATAACTATTGTAAAGGATTTTTTCAACTAAGATTTTGTATATATAAGATTTTTACAATCCTGTACATCCATTGGCTTGTATAACATGATTTTTGGTCGTTAGGTTGCACACGAACGACCAGCTGGTGAGCGTGAACGGCGTGTCGCTGGTGGGGCAGAGCAACGCGCAGGCCATGGACACGCTGCGGCGCGCGCTGCTGCACGCGCGGCCCGCCCGCAGCGGCCGCATCTCGCTCACCGTCGCGCGCCGTACCGGTACGTACCGTCGTATACTGCGTACACACACCGCGCCTCACCGCACACACACGCGGTGGCTTACGTACTATATACTTGGTAGAGCCACGCTGCAACTATATATTTTGGTTGTAGCACGAATGGCTCGGCTCACCCGGGGAAGGACCACGCTCTCACATAATACCAGGGTGAAATAGCAGCTTAATGCTACTATCTTTCGTATAGTGAGCTTAGATTGACTGACAGACAGACGTACTGACGGAGGCTTGGAGACCCTTTTTACTGAAAACTACAAACGAACACACAGATCACCTGATGGTAAGTGGATTCCGTGGCACATATAAGCTGCATTAAACTGCTATTTCACGTTCTTATTCTATGAGACTGTGCATTTTCCAAGTCTAGCCGACCCGTTCACGTTCTGTAAGAAATATATACGTACATTGCGTGCATTGAACACGCTTCGCACTGCAATGAATCTAATGTTTATAAGCATACATACTCATACAGTCATACATACAAAATCGCACACAAGTACGCACTCCCAAATACACAAACTGAGTCCAGTGCGATAACTGTATAAGTATATACGTATTGTATTTATCTAAATACATAAGAAATCAATTATTTATCCTACTATTTAGTTTATCCTATACCTTTAAACGAGCAGTTCTTGTATGTATATATGTATATATATATATATATATATATATATATATATATATATATATATATATATATATATATATATATATATATATATATATATATATATATATATATATAATCGGAATCTCGGAAACGGCTCCAACGATTTTCATGAAATTTAGTGTCCAGGGATTTTTGGGTTTCGATCTAGCTAGGATTTATTTTTGGAAAATGTCTTTTTGTCCGTGTTTTCAGGCATATAAAACTGCTACAATATAAGAAGGTTTGTGTTAATGATCGTAATAGCTCAAGTGTATATCGAGCGGTCGCGAAACAGTAATGTCTCGGTTCGCGTCCTGCCTTTGGTCCGATTTTTCCCCTTCTTTTTTCAAGTTCCCTTCTTTTGTGAGAAAATCTATTATTTCGAGCACTCTTTTTTAGTATGAAAATTTTAATTAAACTAATTGCACTCATGATTTTTTATTCAAATAACCAGTTCAGTTTTTTCTATTATGTCAATAAGATCAAATATATTATTCATCAGTATGTAATTTGTATCTAAATGTAATTTCCAAAAAAAAAAAAAAACCGAGCAAAGCTCGGTCATTCGGATACTTAGTAATATTTTTCAAAACAACCATTTTTAGAAATTAAATGAGAATATAGTGTAATGATCTTAAAGTTTTATAGCCAGAGTTATCTGACATAACCATTTGTAAACACAAAAACTTTTAAACTCTTTCAAATATAAAATCAACCAAATGATTGTATGCAGCAATGTTATATGACAAATGTATACAATATTAAAAAAAAACTTATAAAGAACTAAAAACTTTAAATACCATACTGTCCTACTTCCCGTTGTATTGTGCCAAGAATACTGCCTGCGTTTCCTCGCTGAATGGCTATATACTTAGCCTTTGAGCGAGTTGATTCAGTTATTTACGAATGGTCAACTGCCCATTTCAAATTATTTGTTACAATTTAATTACGACAGTATCGACTGCACAATTTTGCTAATAATGGGTAAATATACTAGAATACATTCTATTTCAGCCTTCAAGGGTTTGTTACGCCTACGTAACATTCTTTAATTGAAAAAATTAAAGGTGTAACTTGTAATTTTAACTCACCATCAAGTAGTGTTAGTTTGTAACTCTAATAAAATATTTAAACAAAATGTGATTTCACAGACAGCATGGACAGCCTCGCCCGGTGGAAGGACGACACTCCGCCCAACGGCAACGACACCACCAATTCAAATGATAACAGCAACTCGCAGAATTTTAATACGATTATATACAATGTAGCCGATAAAGAAAATAAGCCAGACTACACACAGAAGTTCGAAGTTAACCAAAAAGAAGTAGGCATCGACAATCACGATGGAAGAACTAGTAAGAAGCATGCATCCATCGTTACTATAAACAATAGTAGTAGTTGGGTATCTAACCAATCGGACGACAGCAAAGGATATTTAGAAAGAGACAAAGATAGCGTACCCCACGATACTAAGAGAGACAGCTTCGAATGGAGTCGATTGGATGGATGGAATCCGGTAATAGACAGACTGACGGGACTTAGGAATGAGAGTTACTACATGGCGACTCAAACGGATGGAACCGTGACAAATGGTCATCATTTTCGGCAGAACGTAGGGCATGTTCATATGGCGCGGTCACCACCAGCCCACCATAATGTTATTATAGAAGAGGATTATGGGACGACGAGGTAAGATAATGAAACAATTTCTATAATAAATATAATTATGAATATATAAGGATTATTTTTATAGCTTGTAGTTAAATGATGGTTACGAGTTGAGATTTCGAGTCTGTTTTGAGTTTAACTATTTAAAATCTGCTTTATTCCTAATTACGATTATAATTCTATTTTATTTCTAATTACAATTATATGAACTACAAAAAATTTTGCGGACCGATACGACTTACGGACCTTCAAGAAAAGAGCCTACTTCTCTTTATAAGGCCGGCAACGCATCTGCAATTTCCCTGTTGTTGCAGTTGTTCATGGGCGGCGGTAATTGAGCTGTATGCTCGTTTACAACTCCTATAAAAATAAGTAATTAGCACGTCTTGATAGAGGTCGATGTCAAAACGATCTGACCGCTCCCGTAAGCTCTGCCTGATGCCTCATGCAACCAAAAGCGCTGACTCAACAGTCACTGGATGCAGCCCCCTCTAACTACAAATCCTAACAACCCTATGGTTTTGTAGTTGCATAACTAGGTACAAGATTGATTATTGATGTTGGTGCGACGTGTGCAGGGGCGGCGAGTCAGGCAGCGAGTGCGGCGCGGCTGGCGCGGGCTTCAGCCGCGACGCGGTGGGCCGCCGCTCCATGTCGGAGAAGCGCCACGCCGCGCTCGACGCCAAGCAGACCGGTACCTACAAGAAGATCAAGGAGACCAAGGCCGTCAGCGGTCAGTACTGTTGCCATTCTCACCGAACGCGCTTAGATTAAGAATCCAAAATACAGACGCGCTGTCACCCTTAAGGGCTATGAGGGCATGCCTTTTTTACTGTTAAAATATTTTCCGGTTTTCTGCACTCACTAGCCGAAACACAGCAGCATTAAGCTGCTATACTGCTGTTATATAAAACCATTTTATAAACTGCTAATACAGTCTTTGTTCAATAAATAAATTTAAATTTGGTTAGAAACGTCCCAGGTACGAGATAAGCTATATATAGCACTGCCATTGTTAATCCGCCTGTCAAGCGCCTGACGCTCTTTAACAGGAAAGGCCCTTGAACAGCAGTGGATTTCCACGGACGGATGGAAAAAAGAACAACAATAAATAGTTTTACATACTTTTTAATTTAGTGACCAAATCTTGAAATTAGGCGTAATTTGTGGCCGTGGCACCCTTTTTAAGATGAAGGCTTTCAGCAGAATCCTACTTTTCACAGCGAGAATTTAAAATGAAAAAAAAAAACTCGCGCTGCTTCCAATCTATCATAAAGCGTTACATCGTTTGTATATATTTTCGCCATAGTTGAAATGAGCCAGGAATTTTTTTGTTTTACATTCCATGATATATACTGTTACGAGCTTTTACCAAAACTGACGCTTTATTTATCGAACACCAATTACGACTTAAAACACACTAATAATAAAATATAATTGTACTACTGATAATTTTAGTTCGCAGTTATATCGCTTCGAATTATGCGCTTGTATTGCCAAATCAATACTGATTCGGTCGCGATTCTTACCGGCCTATTGTACTTAAACATCTAGAATGTTCAAGTACATACCGGTCCCGACTGACTACGTGTAGAAAGTTTTAGTATGGACTTTTCTCGAAAGATCTTAAGTCTCCTAGTTCTGCTACTCGATACTAGATGATGCTAGAAGTAACTCGCCATGTACCAGGCATTAATTATGGCGCGCAGTAATAAATATATATATATATATATATATATATATATATATATATATATATGTTCTTACACAAAATTCGTGAATATTTATAAAATATAATATTATAAATTGTTATATTTTTTTTAGCTATGCAAGTTGGACCGTCGTTAGGGATGCGAAAATCTTCGAGTTTAGAATCTCTACAAACAGCCATACAAGAAACTCAAAAAAATCCACGCAGTGAGCCCTTGTATGCTCGAGCACATCCACGTAAGATTTGACTAACATTGTTTTTATTCCTCATATTTTGTTATTCACCATGTAATAATAATTCACGCTTAACTTCCACAGATTTAGTCGGAGTGCAAATGTAATATTTTTTATTTTTCAGCGCTAAAACATTGGTTAACGGATGATAATAACGCTCCTGAGCATATCATAAGAGGATCGCCCCAACAGTCGTCTCTATCACATAAAAAACCATCACTATTGAAATCATTATCAACTATGTTCAGGTAATGATATATTAAGGTATATTTCTGTACATCCATTAATCAGAACAGAATTCACTATACTATGCAACCAAATAAAATAATTTTACTCATACATTTTATCAGTTACTGCTATTAATATAGTTTTTAAATCATTTACCTTTCATCATGTAATGTGACTACATATATATATATATATATATATATATATATATATATATATATATATATATATATATATATATATATATATAGATAATAAACGTTCACAAATTGATAAAGTTCATAAGCTTTCATTAGTTGAAGAATTTTTATTATTTTACTAAGATTATATTT
The DNA here is from genome assembly GCA_036936625.1 of Parnassius smintheus behrii. Taxonomy (NCBI): domain Eukaryota; kingdom Metazoa; phylum Arthropoda; class Insecta; order Lepidoptera; family Papilionidae; genus Parnassius; species Parnassius smintheus. Next base: position 32,402,382 of record JAUPFT010000011.1, read on the forward strand.
ATTGTTAATAGAATTGGCAAACCTCACAAGAAAAACGAAAATGAAGGGTATGGAAGATCGCAGCCTGGACGGTCTTCGGAAAAATCTCTTTCAAGAGAAGCACTCGAGAGGCACAATAGAATAGACGAGAGGATAGAAGATTCTATACCACCTCCACCTCAGAGGTAGCTATTGTTACTTTCATTAAAACTACTTAAATTAGACCTGAGAGATCCTGATGGTAAAATAGACCATAATTCAAAATAGTTTTTGGTTTATGCTGGTTATTCTTTCTCTTTTTTATAATATCTGAACCGATCAGTCAACTATTTCAAATTAAGAACATTTTATAAAAATTATTTACTACCTCTAGCTGTACGTTCTAAGTCCTAATCGGTTTCATTTAACTGACGGACGGATCATGCACTCTGGCACTAGTTCGATCTGCACGAGCCACTTCAAATGTTTGATGTTCGTCAGTGGTGACGCACATCTCTACCTTCGTTTAAATTTGAATGCATTTGTCCTAAGACTAAAATAGTCAGTCATTATTGGCTGTTAAAGTACTGTTAGTATTATAAAAAAAGGACCTGGATGACCGAGCTTTGCTTGGGTTTTTTTTGGAAATCGTGTGTTTTGGAAATTATATTTAGATACAAACGACTGATGAAACATGAATTTTTTGATCTTATTGACATAATAGAAAAAACTGAACTGGTTATTTAAATAAAAAATCATGAGTGCAATTAGTTTAATTTAAAAAAAGGGCTCGAAATAATAGATTTTCTCACAAAAGAAGGGAACTTGAAAAAAAGGCAAAAAAGTCAGACCGAAGACAGGACGCGAACCAGGGCACTACGATTTCACGACGGCCCGATATCCACTTGAGCTATTACGATCATTAATAAAATGTCAAAATTTACCTTCTTTAAACACGGACAAAACGACATTTTCTAAAAAAAATCCTAGCTAGATCGATTTATTGCCCCCGAAAACCCCTGGATACAAAATTTTATGAAAATCGTTGGAGCCGTTTCCGAGATTCCGAATATATATATACAAGAATTGCTCGTTTAAAGGTGTAGGATAGATAGTTCTCACTTATCGTCAAAAATATTTACAAGTAATGTGTTTGACAGAGAGGAATCCAGCCGGTCGCGACAGAGCAGTAGTGAACGCGGATCGCGGTCCGACAAGCGAGCTCACGCGCCGCCCTACCGCGCCCCGCCTGCGCGCACCGCGCCCGCACACAACACACACGTACGTACCTGAACACTTACACTGCGTACGTACCCGATTACTTCCACTGCGTACGTACCCGGACACTTCCACTACGTACATACCCGAACACTTCCACTGCGTACGTACCCGAACACTTCCACATCGTACGTACCCGAACATTTCCACATCGTACGTACCCGAACACCTCCACTGCGTACGTATCCGAACACTTCCACTGCGTACGTACCCGAACACTTCCACATCGTACGTACCCGAACATTTCCACATCGTACGTACCCGAACACCTCCACTGCGTACGTATCCGAACACTTCCACTGCGTACGTACCCGAACACCTCCACTGCGTACGTACCCGAACACTTCCACATCGTACGTACCCGAACATTTCCACATCGTACGTACCCGAACACCTCCACTGCGTACGTATCCGAACACTTCCACTGCGTACGTACCCGAACACCTCCACTGCGTACGTACCCGAACACCTCCACTGCGTAAGTACCCAGACTAGAGGTGGGCCGAATCTGATTTGAACCGAATCCGAACTTCGGCCGAACATTCGGTTCAAATGAAATGTTTGGCCGAAGTTCGGCCGAACTTCGGTTCATTTTTGCGCGCTTTCTCGAGAGCGACGCGTCGTGACTTGTTTACGCATTTACTTCAAATACCCCGCCCGCACACCGCGTACCCCGAGCCGGCCGGTCAGGAAAAAATCAAGTGTTTGGACATTTTATACAAAAACTGATCAACCAAATAAAGTGAAATGTATCCTATGTGATTCGCTGTTATCTCGTGGTGGTAGTGGACGTTCAGTTGCACTGACCAACCACCTTCGTGTGAAGCATGATCGAGAATACACACAATTACAACATCCCATTCATTCGCCAAATCCAATCCTTCCTTCAGTAAGACCTTCATCGTCGAATACTACTGAAGAGTTGCCCGCAGCAGAGTCATAATTACGTCAAGCGACCATTGAGGACACATTTGAAAGTAAGTGGAAAATAGATGACCCAAGGGCTAAACAAATACACAAAGCCATAGCAGAAATGATATGTGTGGATAATCAACTTACATCTATTGTAGAAGAATTAATGTATGGATTATTGTACGGATTTAATCGGTTGCTAGCCATATTAAAACCAAAATACCAGATGGCCAGTCGAAAATACATTACTGAAACAGTGATAGTTGAAATGTATGAACAATTAAAAAAGAAGATTTTCAACCAACTCTCCGAAGCTAAAACGATTTCAGTTACAAGCGACATGTGGACGTGCATCAATAATATGCTGTGTTTTTTAAGTTTTACTGTTCACTGACTTAACAACGATTTTGTACTGCAACATGGGATGCTGAAAATAAAATCGTTTTCAGAGCAGCATACAGCGCATAATATCCAGTATGCTCTAGAAGAAATAGCCTAATCATGGAACATCTCAGACAAAACACATGTTATCGTCACTGATAACGGCCGCAACATTGTGAAAGCCGTAAATGACAGTCTTTTTGAAGGAAAAACGTGCTTCACTTTCGTTCATACTTTGCAACGAGCAATTCACGGTGCTTTAGACGCGCGGGAAAGTGTTAATGAAGCAATAGCGGCAGGGTGTCGTATAGTGACTCCTTTCAATCACTCACAACTGGCTCAGTAAAAATTGCAGCTGATACAGACTGAGCTCAATGTACCCAAGCACAAACTTATTCAAGACGTCAGCACCTGCTGGAATAGCACTTTTTGTATGGTTGAAAGGTTACTGGAGCAAAAGAGAGCGATTTCGTTTTACATATCTGACAACAGTAACGCAATAAATTTTCAAAATTTGACAGAGAGACAATTTTTTTATAGGATAGGGTGAAAAACGAGCACACAGTCCACCTGATGTAAGTGGTTGCTGTGGCCCATAGACATGTACATCTATCCTCGATTACGAATCAAAATGCAGATGCGTTGTCACCCGTGAGGACTAAGATGGAATGCCTCGTTTCCAGTAAAAAGGGTCTCCGGTTCTCTACACTCACCATACGAAATACAGCAGCATTAAGCTACTAATTCACGCTGGTATTCTGTGAGAGCGTGGTCCTTCCCCGGTCGAGCCGACCCATTCGTGCTACAACTATACTACTAATATAACTGCAGCATGGCTCTACCACGTATAAAATGGGATCTTCTGAAAGAATGTCTTGCTTTACTTCAACCTTTCGAAGAAATCACAAAAATAATGAGTTCTTCTACTCCTGTATATCAGAGGTCATTCCTAACTTGACGATTCTTTCGAAGTATTTGATCAAAGAAAAAGTTAAAGTGGCTTGTTCTAATATAGACACAATGCGTTCGTCACTAAAAGAAGGACTGGATAGACATCAGGGGATTGAAGATGACAAGTACTATAGTCTAGCAACAATCCTAGATCCACGATACAAAATGAATTTATTTACACCAGATAATGTACCAATGATCGGACGAACTTTCCTGGCGGAATTTGTAAGAAGGAGCGAGGATATTGGGTCAAGCAGTGCTGCTACGAGGAACTAGCAGCAGTAAAGTTACCGATAGATGTAGAAGAAACCAAAAGTCCGATTGCGTCAGAGCTAGACAGATATCTAATTGAAGTTCTGCTACTCAAAGACCTATGCCCATATGGCTGGTAGGCTAAGAATAAAGACAAGTTCCCTAATATGAGTTGTTTGGCTCGAATATACTTATCTGTCCCGGAAGCTCTGTATATTCTGAGCGACGTTTTTCGGAGGCAGAAAACATGCGGAAAAAAACGTAACAAACTTCTGCCAGATAAGGCAGTCTTTGGTGTTTTTGCACCATAACCTGCCTCTAGTAAATTTTAAATATGAATAGATAGATAAGAAAAGTGTGTTTAATATGATTGTTGAAAAAAATACCCTTTAATTGTAATAAAAAATACTTGAGGTTAATGAATGATGAATCAAAAACGTTAATTTTTTATTTAATTTACGGATTCCTATCCAGATGTTTACTAGGAGAATACAAAGTTTATTTCATTTTTGTAATAGTATGTCTAATTATTAATTAGGCAGGGATTTCTAAGGTTAATAACTAATTAACTAAGATTAAGGTTAAGAACTAAGATTAAGATTAATAACAAGATTTATTATAAGGTTTACATTTACAATGTTCCTAAATAAATAAATAAATAATTGACCATGAGTGAGTGAGTAAAAATAATATCTTTTATTTTACAGTATCTAATGATGTTATATAAGGTGCTTCTAAAATATATGCCACGGTTGTTTGTATGGAGACTTGGCCAATCATCTGACCGATTTCCATACAAAGTGCAATTTTTTTTTGAGAATTGACTATAGGTTCCTTGGGGAAAGTGGTTCAGTATCATGAGTAGGACCACCAGTTGCAGCCATGGCATATTGTAATTTAGAAGCACCTTATATTTTAGTTAAAATAAGTGCAAGTAGGTATTATTTTTCTTGTACCGAATTTTGGCATCTGAACCGAAGTTCGGCCGAATGCCGAAGTTCGGTTCAAGCTGCCGAAATTCGGTTGAACCGAATGTGAACCGAATTTCGGCCCATCTCTAACCCAAACACCTCCACTGCGTAAGTACCCAAACACCTCCACTGCGTACGTACCCGAACACCTCCACTGCGTACGTACCCGAACACTTCTACTGCGTATATACCCGAACACCTCCACTGCCTACGTACCCGAACTCCTCCACTGCGTAAGTACCCAAACACCTCCACTGCGTACGTACCTAAACATTTCTATTGCGTACGTACCCGAACACCTGCACTGCGTATGTACCCGAACATTTCCACTGCGTACGTACCCGAACATATCCACACCGTACGTACCCGAACACCCCCACTGCGTAAGTACCCAAACACCCCCACTGCGTACGTACCCGAACTCCTCCACTGCGTACGTACCGGAACACCTCCACTGCGTAAGTACCAAACACCTCCACTGTGTACGTACCCGAACACTACTACTGCGTACGTACCCGAACACCTCAACTGCGTATGTATTCGAACACCTACACAGCGTAAGTGCCTGAACATTTCCACTGCGTGCGTACTCGATAGCTTTCAGCGTGTACAAACCCAATCACTATTATAAACAAGTATGTCCTCAACACATTCAACGCGAACAAAACCCTCACTCCACTTTATAATATTATGGTGTAATAATATTAGTTTAAGCCACTATTACCCACTTGTTAGATCCGTTACAGCCTATGAAAGTCTAGTTAGTGTAACGTATTACGAAAAATATTTAAAAAACTTATTGCATATATAGTAAACAATACACCGACCTGTATCAACAACTGTCTAAATTGCCTGGCTATAAATACTCTTTGTTTTAAACGAGTAATAATCTTTACTATTTATTGTACTTATCTTGAAATATTCATACAAATTTCAATCTTCTAAAATATGTTATGAAATACTACCGCGCGCTATCTTCCGGACAAGGCTCAACTGAACTATTTGTGGCCAACAAAATCATCTGGGTTTTTTTCTCTCTACATATTTGTATAATTTTAATTCATATATTTGAATGTCAGGCTTATTTAAAAGCATTTATTATTTTTGATTATTATTTTATCAATGTTATAAATTGAAGTGGGGATTTAAATGGGTTTATATTACAACCGGGAACCAGTTAGTGATTTTATATTTTCATTAACAGTAAACTGCTATACGGTTATATATATTACATTGGGTGCGTTTGGCAGAAAAAAGCGTTAGCAAGCGCTTGTAAGTAAAATGGCTATCGTAAGCGGTAAGCGCTGTCAAATCGTAAGTAGCTATTTTCCTCTAGGAAACGAAGTTAGTTTTAACCGGGGAACCTAACCTAATTTAAATATATGTTTGTAAAGTATTCATATTAAAAACTTACCAATCATGAATTTTAATAACATGTAGGTATATGTTTATTCATGTCATTATATTACTTAAAACTAATATTGCACAAAACAACTTATAAACTCTACTTCAAAACAAACAAATTAAATAAGCAAAATGGCGGATTGTGTCAGCGCTACTGAAGTTAGCAAACGTGTCCTGGCCGAAAACTGTTTAGTTTCTTACAAGCGCTTGCTAGCGCTTTTTTCTGCCAAACGCACCCATTATTTATATGCTTAAAAATTCCCATAATAGATTGATGCGTCATAGTAGATGTGATTGTTCATTGTCGTCATACATTTTTTTATTTTAGTTACGCAATGTTTAACCCGATAATTTTCGTGTTTATTACGTAGATATTTTTGTTCTTTAATCCGTGTTAACAAGTGCCTGAGATTTATGGAAGATGTTCAGATGTGGACTTGTATAGGTGATAATGCAAAGAAGTAAATAATAATCAAATATATGTAAATATTTATATTTTTGATGAATCGATGTCGGGGTTCGCTATCGGGTAACTCGATTTACTATTATGCAAAAGAAAAGATAACATAGATTAGATATTGAACGGCCCAACGTAAATAATGCGTGATAAAATATTATATCCATTTTGTTACAGGCAGTAGACTCAGCGTGGGGTCCTTCCGGTCTTTATGTAAATTACGAAGAAATTCAAAACTTTAAGTAAGTATATTTGATAGTAAATAAATAATAAATTTCCTTGTTCATTAGACTATCTTTTAAATTTATATTTTAAAAGATTCAGTAGAATAGTTCATAAATGTCGCGCCGTAGAATACTCCACTTGTCTTGTAATTAATATTTGCTTGTCAAGTAAATAAAACTTTATGCGTTTTCCGTCATCACCGAGAACGTAGCTCAATAAATATTATAGTTGACACGTATCAACCGAAATACTTTTAATAGCAGTGAAAACCTAACACGTCTCTTATATCATGTAGCTTAAGCATTTTTATTTCTTAAAAAGTAACCTTATCTAATTTAAAAATTGATCAAATTTGGAAACTGGTATATAAGTAGCTAATTCAAATTATAATATTATTCGTTTTTACCCGAAGCTTCGTCCGCTTAGAGCTACTAGTATAATAAAAAAAACAGGAGATGTATAATAGCGGTATTTGGGGAAGTAGTTCAATTACTTGTCTTTAAATTCGGTTTTTTTATTATCTCAAAAGCATGCGATGTGTTTAAACCACAGAAACAGTAATAATAAGACAATAGAAATGAATTAGCACTCGATTACTTCCAAAACCGATGTCGCCACATCTTAACACATACAAATTAAGCGACCGATGCCTGCAGCCATATTATAAACATACGCAGTGCACAATATTATCTAATGTTCCACATTACATTGCTTGGCGAGTTTGTTAACGTCGCGTACGTCGCGTATTGCGGTAGAACAAAAGCAGCAATGGTAATTGTAAATACAAAAAGTAATAAATGAGTTTACAAAGGTAAATATCACAGTAAGGAATTCATATAGATGTAAATTAGTTAATAGAATGATAATTAGTAAATAATCAAGTTACCGATGAAATGTTATGCCTTTATTAGTTGAATTACACGTCCTTGATGAGTTTTTAAAATTAATTATGCTGCAGTTCACCATCTTAATAATATAAATTCACGTACGACATTGCCCGCGCAATTAAATCACAAAATGGTGAATGATATTCGTCAACACATCATAGCGGCGACAAGGTCACGCGTCTATGCGACTTCTATTGTCTTAAGGCTACAGTCTTTTAAAGTTGACTCACATCGAATCATTAGCGCCACTTTGATTTCTTTTTTTACAGCAAATTATTGTTTCAGAGTAAAATATTTTGATAACACATAAATACCCAGATTATAAGTAATGGCTAAATTTTTTTTTTGGTTCATCTATGTGGTCTATGTTAGATAAATCAAACGGTAAATAGAGCTCTCTCGCACCCAACGCAATTTCGAGCTTTGTTCGTGTACCATTATAAGGCAATCGATAATAAAAAGGCGAAATCTATTCAGCGCGTTAATAGCTAAAGATCTTCATCTCCAAAATGCGCTGTTTCTTTTTTTCTAAATATCTTTCATTGTCTTAAATAAGAGGTCTCAATTTCGTTAAATTTCGCTGTTTTCGCCTCATAAAAAACTATTTGTTTCATAGCAATAGCTGAAAATATTTATGCTATAATTATTTTTTTCTCAAGGGCAGGTGTTTAATTAGACAAATATTAAAAAATAATAATTTAAACCACTTTATTTCAAAATTAATAATTATTTCGATCGACCTATAAAATATTGACTTTATAAACAATAATTGCGGGCAATATTCCTTAGTAGCCGCTGAGCGGCTGTAGCGTTCAGACGTCTTGTCTGTGCCAAATTTTTGCACTTCCTCTCGCTCTAACATTCCTCTTTCTCTCTCTTTCCCTAATCTTGGTTGCGCATTGTTACGAATTGAAAGTTTCTCTACTTTATTATTTTTTGCATATAATTCTTTAAGGGTTTATAAATCATTTTGTATTTGTTTTATAACTTTTAATTTCGATATGGACCATAAACGTAAAAAATATGCTTGTACCAGAAAACGAAAATTGAAATCAAACGTTGAAGCAATGAACAGAAATAGAATTCAAAGGTAAGTTTTTTTGTGTTTCATAGTAAAATAGTTAACAACGTGCATATGTGTGAGCACTTGGTTAAATATTAGGTATATAATTAGGTACCTAACCTACATATTATGTAAGTTCTTCAAGGAAATATAGAAGTATTATACATTTTTGGATTGCACATGATGTTTTGTTTACAAGCGACAGTAGCCTAATGGCAGGGAGCGGACCGCGAACTCAAAAAGGTCGTGGGTTCGAATCCACCATTCGACTACTGGCGTGAACCACTCGTAACACAAGCAATTTAAGCTTACCACGAGTGGTTAATGTCCTTTTTTTTTTAAAAAAAAAGTACATTATGTTTTTATAGAAATACTTTTTTAATTTAATTTTTAAGTGTCATAAGGAAAATTTCGTCTTTTTGATTTTCAACTAGAGATTTCCTTGTTACCGGTAGCTGCTGATGTCGAGTTAATGACATTTTTAGATACGAAAACTATTCAGTAATACACGTAGACTACAAGTAAACTATTAAGTAATATCCTCAGCATCCCGTAATTTATTGTACGCCCACTATGGCCAATTTTGGATATAATGTGGCGTCAAACTGCTTACTACGTCCAATATACGGACGTCAAATAGGAGACTTAGCGCAATGTTCGCAAATTGTCATGCTGATCACAGAAACGTCAAAATCTAAAAAAAATTGGACGTCATTTTTCTTCCTCTTTAGCTTCCTGAGCTAATTGATTCTCGCATGGAACGCTCGATGCCAATCAAAGACCCTCCATACATCATTCAAGCCATTGCGAATAAATTAAAAAAAAGCGCTAAGTCGTCCGTCGATGCTGCTGTACAAGAATAGTAATTCATGCATATAGGTAAATGCTATACAAAGTTACATTATACTTTAATGAGAAACTATAAATATGTGTGATAGTGGACTGTTTGTACTTATATAGAAATATTTTGAGTTTTTTTTAATCTATTTTAGTATTTAGAACTACTTGACGTACTTGACGGATTTTCGATAGTGTCATCGACTTATTACGAAACCCTCAGTGCACGACTCATTCTAGCACTTGCCAGATTCATTTGAATAATCAATAATACGAGTACATGTTATACAGGTTCTAGATGATTATCTTTTAGAAACCTTTTCAACAAAACAACAAAAATTATACAAACTTAAAATATATTTTTTTTGTGTAACGAATTTTGTAATAAAAGCATGGAACAAAAATAGATACGAGGTAGAAAATCTGTATGTGAAAATTTGTTAGCTAATTATCAATAATCCTGTATATTAGATAAATTGATACTGGAAAATCTTAGTAGAGCAACTTTCCACGCTACGGCCAGAAAGATAACTGCGGTGGCGGTACATGAAGTGGCGGGGCAGGGAGGGTGTAGATGTGTCACCAGAACGCAATTTTTCTGTTTTGCTCTGAAAGACTGGGCTCTTAATATTACGTGGTATTTATGTGGTTTAAACCTAAAATTGAACTCATTCTTATTGTAAAGTTAGTGTTGAAGGGAAAAAATATTATATAATCGATTTGATAAAGAAGTCCTGCATGTTTTGCGGATAAAATAACTGAAGTTACATCACAATTGGTATAGCTGTTCCTAAGATTGTTCCCGACAGACAGACGAACAGATAAGCAGACAGACAAAAGTTTAAAAATGGTAATTCATATTGTAATGGTATGCAAATAACGCTTGAACTGAATAGAAGCCATTTATTGCGATATTATAGACGGATACTTAATTTTATTTAAATAGATGTATATGTAAGTAAGGATAATATCTACTACTCATTTGTTATACATATTAATAAATTGTATGGCCGAAAACCAAATTCGGTGGCTTGCGAATTTTTTAAATCCCGACCTTTTGAGAGCTGAAAACACCCCCATGGTTACAGAAGGTGTGTTGCCGATGACGAAATTCCGTTGCTTATGAATTTACAACACCCCCATGTATGGATTGTGGAGGTAAGGAGTACAGACTCTGTATAAAAAAGTGTCTGTAAGAAAGCGTTAAATAAGGGTCACTGCGCGCCACTGTAGCTACAGTCTAAATTTTAAAGAACTTTTAATATTTTTTTATTGCATGGACTTTCATCATAATTCTTTTATTGCTTTCAAAATTTTTATTTTCAAAACCACTCTCAACGTATTTTACGGCAGTATTTTTAGCTGTAGCTACTCGAGCGCTGTTGTGGAGAGTTTTTGGAACTGTTATTTATTGCTTATAGATGGACACATTTTCAACGATTCACCTATGGGAGATTGTCCTTCTTACCTCTATACTACATGCCCTCATGGTTACGGGAGGACTTAGGTGTCTAATGTCTAGATATCATAGTTAACTCGAGCTACGTACAGCGTTTAAATATTCGTTATTCGCTTCCTCATCAATTGTATATCTATGTAAATTTGAATTGGAATTTTTGTGAGTGTTGAACACGAATTATTATTTGCAGCGCACGTCGTGAGAAACTGAGCGAGGTGCAAATTGGGCAAATGAGGCTACAGATGAACGCGCAGAGAGCAAAGGCTGAAGAGGAGAGGTGAATAATGCTAATATCGTACTTGAATTATTATGAATAAAACGTTACTCGCTTTTATGTTCTGACTTTTCTAAATTATTTCGTGAAACCTTTCCAAATTATTCAAAAAAGGCTTGTATTGCTGGATAGCTATATTATTTCTGTCTTACTAGATTATACTTTATTTATGGGTCTAGGGTATATGGTATGAAATGTAGGTAATTTTATAAAACAAAATGTTCCTCCAAAAACTTAAAAGTGTAAAGAAAACGAAAAATTTTTCCAAAAATTTTGCTACTAAACTAAATTTAGTTCAAATATCTATAAAAAAACGATGTAGTTCCTCATGCCACAAATACAGGATATTTTTTACAAATTTGCAGAGAAGGTTCGGAGTAAGTAATATAGCCGAATGGTGAAGAAAAATTAATTAAAAAAAACTCAAACATTCTGTCCCTTTTATCTTTTGGCTTCATAATGCGTTGTAATGCATTATTTAAACTGATTTTACTGCACACACATACATTCGTACGGGCAAAAACGTTGTTGCTCATGAATCACATTCAATTTGGAATAATTTGAAATAAAAGTAGAAGCCTTATATTTACTCATATTTTCAAAAACTGCAATGAAGGTAGATCATTATTTATATATTTGAAATTATGTTTAAAATTTGGCTACTTTTTGAAAAATAACCTAAAAATATACATACACTCGGTCACAAGGTCAGGGGAAATTGATAAAAAAGCAGGGTTCCTAAACTTATGACAAATTGCGGCCCGCTAATTATTTTTGCAGAATCGCGCGCTTGACAGCAACTGCGAGCGTCGTACCTCAAAACCTAGTGCTTCACACAGATTACGATCATTCAGCGACAGGTGTTATTGCGAGACGTTGTAATAATATTTATCAGCTCTCGCCGAACACACTTAAGAAGTTATTTTTTATAAACTGAATGTTTTCCCGCTCCTTTTTCAATTTTTTATGGAAGTAAAGTTCACCTTATAGTAAGTGAATGCTGTGGTCCGGAGACTCTACAACTCTACTGTTATCATCGGTTAGGAATCAAAATGCAGATACGTTTTCACCCTTGATATGATGCACAGCAGCCTTTCAGCTCTTGACTCTGTCGAGCTTATTTACTCAATACTCAATAACTTTATTGCATTCCACAGGTTACAAAAGGTGTTACATAGTTTTATGGTATGTCTATAGACCCTGATGGGCACAGCATCATATTATGAAGGAGGAACATTGATTTTGTTTTATTATTATTATTACTGTTAAATAATTTTTTAATATTAACATTCATTATATTATATAAACATACACACATTGAATGTGGAATACGGCTATTACTATAGTTGTTATTATTTATTAATTGATTTTGACATTTAATTTATTATTATAGGTAGTATAATTAGTACAGTTGAATTTTTATTAAATCATTTTAAATTTTATTTGAATTTTATATTGTAATTTATTTAGTAGGATGGCATTTCATTATTACCTAATATATTTGTATTAACATATTATTTATATTATATTATAGTACCTGGATGACCGAGCTTTATTCGTTTTTTTTTTAAAATTACATTTAGATACAAATTACACACGGATGAAATATGAATAATATTTTTTGATCTTATTGACATAATAGAAAAAACTGAACTGGTTATTTGAATAAAAATCATGAGTGCAATAAGTTTAATTAAAATTTTCATACTTTTAAAAAAATACTAAAAAAAAGGCTCGAAATAACAGATTTTCTCACAAAAAAGGGAACTTGAAAAAAAATTAAAAAAAAGTCGGTCGGTCGGTGTGGGCTCGAACCGAGGTTTTACGATTCTGTGACCGCCCATTACACCAATTAAGCTATTTATAATCATTAACAGTCTGTCAAAATTTACCTTCTTATTCGATATTGTAGCAGTTTTTCATTGCCTAAAAACACGGACAAAAATACATTTTCTAAAAATAAATCCTAGCTAGATCGATTTATGGCCCACGAAACTCCCTGGACACTAAATTTCATGAAAATCGTTGGAGCCGTTTCCTAGATTCCGATTGTATATATATATATATACAAGAATTGCTCGTTTAAAGGTATAGGAATTTTATCTTCTAAAAATTCATAAGTACTTTAGTAACACTTGTTTATAAGTGGTTGCTTTAATTTTTTTACCAATGGTTTTTCGTCTTTACTGTTTTTTATATATTCGAGTAATTTATTATATACCTTTATAGACATGGCGAATGGGCTCGAAGAATGAGATTTTAGTTTTGAAGTGGGTATCACTAGTTAGTTGGTTTGTCTGTCTTAGAATCCTAGGTATGATGTAATCTCGTTTTGTGTAGAAGCTTACTTATTCGCACTGCAGCCATAATAAAGCTGTAGCGTGGCTCTGCTACGTACACAGTAGTTCTATATTATCGCCTTATGTATGTTTATATTTAACCTATTTATATTAAATAATTATTTTTAAATAATTAAACATGAAAAGTTTTTAATGGACAAAATAAGTGTGGAAGTTATTTATCGTAAAAACTTTATACAGGATTTTTTTAAACGTTCTACACTAGGATTTCCTTCTATATAGTGCAGGAGGTTTTTATATATATTAGCGACACATAGAGAAACATGTAGACCCAGATCAATTATTTTTATGCCATACAAACACTTATTCCGTGCGTAATTCGAACTCGCGGCCCTGCAGTGTGCTTACCAAACGCTTAGCCATTGCACTAATGAGTCGTCTGAATAAAGATGACTATATTATTCAAATAAATAACAGGTCTTACAATAAATAGCGACAAATATCTTTGTTCTTCAAATAAGAAAATTACTTCATCAACTTTCCTTAACAAATTAATTTCTCGATGTAGAGCTCTCCTAAACTAAAAAAGAGAATTTCTTGGAACTAAGGTTTAATATTAAAACCTCAAATGATAAAATCTTTCAGTTATTTCAGTTTGCCGGCGGCCACTTGGTTTTATAGCATTTCTCGCAGTTGACTTTTACGACTAGACCTTATGATACGTAACTTAATAAATGAAGCAATAATTTTCTCATATGTTGCCACCATTTAGAGCACCTTACCACGAGAGTTAATTAACGCAATATATTAAATTAATATAGGCGTGTACTTCAAAATCGCAGAAATCGCTTTATCGGTGAACTCGTGTCAGGTATTTAATTATCATGACTAATTGACTAATTACGTTGGGAAATCCTTTAACTTCCCCATTATGGCCAAATATTCAAAGCACCTGAACGCCAACGACGTTAGGTAATATGTAAAGTCGACAAAGTGAACTTATGAGCTACACACATTAAAAAAAATTCAAATTATCGTTACATTTTTCTAATTTACTCAGAATATAATCATCGATGCACTTACGACTTTTTAATAAGAGAAGTACCCTGGTGGTCACTTATACAGGTTGTTAGTGTAAACACCGTTATCCTTGAAACCAGTGGTTTGGTTTCACTTATAGAACGTAAATTCAATGAAAAATAACAATATTTTTTCCCTTCATATTATTTCCCTTAATTCCTCAATTTTTGCCTGTCCTAAGCCAGGATGAAAGTATGAAGGAAAAGTTACATCACAGGTTATGTGTACCTATTGTGTTTTTTTTTGGTATGTTGTGTAGGTAGCTAGCGTGGGCGGTGATCTTTACAGTGATTACGTCACTCGGGCGCATAGGGTATCCATGAATTTACGGACGGTATCGGACAGAAACTTTTTAAATTTTATGAAAGAAAATAGCGTTTTTTTAATTCGGATATATATTTTTATTTTAAAGCCAACTACCTATGGTTATAGTGACAGCGGTGTTTATACTTACACCTTGTATATCCTTATACGATTTTAAGCAAAATCTTGTTCAACAACTTTTAAAATCCTCTGCTGGCCATGGGCTCCGCACTGTGGATAGAATTTGTCTTTGGTATAGCCGTGCTTTGCAGGCGGGTTGGGGATGTCCGTACCAGAGCCAGAGGTCTCGTACCTTGACGCTAGTCCCAGTCACCGGGTATTTTACGTTTACCCCCATCTAAATGGATTGTCATACGTCGCAGCCACACGGCTGAAGCAAGACAAAATAAATTATAAACATTAGTAAATGTTTATAATTTATTTTGTCTTGCTTCGTTTGGCAGAAAAAAGCGCTAGCAAGCGCTTGTAAGCAAAATGGCGAAACTAAACAGTTTTCGGCCAGGACCCGTTTGCTAACTTCAGTAGCGCTGACACAATCCGCCATTTTGCTTATTTACTTTGTTTGTTTTGAAGTAGAGTTTATAAGTTGTTTTGTGCATGATTAGTTTCAAGTAATATAATGTCATGAAAAATTCATGATTGGTAATTTTTTAATATGAATACTTTACAAACATATATTTAAACTAGCTTAGGTTCCCCGGTTAAAACTAACTTCGTGTCCTAGAGGAAAATAGCTACTTACGATTTGACAGCGCTTAGGATCGCCATTTTGCTTACAAGCGCTTGCTAGCGCTTTTTCTGCCAAACGCAGCCAGTGTATGTAAGGTTAACGATAACATTGTGTGACATTTATGAAAAATACTTGACGACGTCAAGAATCCATTGAGGATCAACAAACTAGGATAAAAAATTAATTAAATTGGTATTACAAGTTTTTAAGTGGTATCGTATATATCAGTGATCGCAAGGGTGAAAACTGGCAGCGATCACCGAATGGTTAGAGGCACACTGAACCTAAACGTTAAGTTGGAGAGTCTCGTCTAATGAAGTCAACGCTCCGGCCCCCTCGTGCTCTAATCCAGAATCCCGAAACCTTTCAGCTCGAGTTACGTAACCGCTTCCAGTGCCTAGAAGATTGCAATGCAGTGGACGATATGAACGACAAGCTCGTGGAAACTGTCCATGCGGTCGGAGCTAAGTTCTGCAAGACCCGCCGCAGAAGAACACAAAAACTCTCCGATCACACTCTTAATCTCATGGCTGTTAGACGGGAGATGAGGTTGCAATCGTCAACAGATTTGACAGCATACAGGCAACTGAACAGACAAATCTCCAAATGCATGCGGCGAGACTTACGCAACTTTAATACTTCTCGTATTAAAGAAGCGATCGAGCGGAACCAGGGCTCCAAAGTCTTTGCCAGAGATCTGTCTGCTAGAAAGAGCCAACTGTCAAAGCTGAAGACTGAGTGTGGCAACATCGTTTCCGGGACACCTGAGATTCTGAGTGAGATTGAGAGGTTCTATGGGCAGCTGTACACATCATCGTTGGAGCCACACGCAAGTGTGAGTAACGATCCAAGAGCAAGTCTTATCCGACACTATTCCTATGATATCCCGGACGTCAGTCTGAGCCAGATTAGAATGGCTCTCCACCACCTTAAAAACGGCAAGGCCCCGGGCGAGGATGGAATTACAGCGGAGCTTCTGAAAGCGGGTGGAACACCGGTACTTGAAGTCCTTCAGAAGCTCTTCAATTCCGTCCTCCATGGTGGCACTACTCCGGAGGCGTGGAGCAGAAGCGTGGTGGTTTTGTTCTTTAAGAAAGGCGACAACGCTCTCTTGAAGAACTACAGACCGATTTCCCTTCTGAGCCGCGTCTACATGCTATTTTCGAGAGTCATTACGAATCGTCTCGCACGCAGACTCGACGACTTCCAGCCTCCCGAACAAGCCGGTTTCCGAAAAGGCTTCAGTACCATAGACCACATACATACCCTGCGGCAGATTGTACAGAAGACCGAAGAGTACAATCTGCCACTTTGCCTGGCATATGTGGACTATGAGAAAGCCTTTGATTCCGTCGAAATTTGGGCGGTGCTACAGTCCCTTCAGCGGTGCCAAGTTGACTGTCGATACATCGAAGTGCTGAAGTGTTTGTACAGTAGGGCTACGATGGCTATCCGAGTACAGAACCAGAGTTCGAAACCTATCCAACTGCAGAGAGGTGTAAGACAGGGTGATGTTATATCCCCGAAACTCTTCACCGCTGCGTTGGAAGACGTTTTCAAGCTACTGGACTGGAAAGGATACGGTATTAAATTCAATGGCGAGTACATCACTCACCTTCGATTTGCCGACGATATAGTCCTTATGGCAGAATCGCTGGAGGACTTAAGCGTTATGCTCAATGACCTCAATAGTGCCTCCCAACGGATAGGTCTTAAGATGAACATGGACAAAACAAAGATCATGTTTAATGTCCATGTCACACCTGTGCCGGTAGTTGTTGGGAGCACTATGCTCGAAGTTGTTGACGAGTACGTTTACCTGGGACAAATAGTCCGACTAGGTAAGTCCAACTTCGACCGAGAGGTCAATCGGCGGATTCAACTCGGCTGGGCAGCGTTCGGGAAATTACGACATATCTTTTCGTCAGGTATACCTCAATCTCTAAAAACTAGATTGTACAACCAGTGCGTGTTGCCAGTGATGACTTACGGATCTGAGACGTGGTCCTTCACTGCTGGCCGTATGAGGACGCTTAAGGTCGCTCAGCGAGCTATGGAGAGGGCTATGCTCGGAGTTTCTCTGCGTGATAGACTCAGAAATGAGGATATCCGCAGTAAAACCAGAGTGACCGACATAGCCCAACGGATTAGTAAGCTGAAGTGGCAATGGGCCGGCCATATAGCTCGAAGAACCGATAACCGATGGGGAAGAAAGGTTCTCGAGTGGCAGCCTCGTACCGGTAGGCGTAGTGTAGGGCGACCCCCCACTAGATGGAGTGACGACCTGGTAAGACATGCAGGAAGTCGATGGATGCAGGTGGCTCAGGACCGTGCTTTGTGGCATTACTTGGGGGAGGCCTATGTTCAGCAGTGGACTTGTGAAAGGCTGTAATGATGATGATGATGATCGTATATATGGGAACGGTTGCAAAATCAGGCTTAAGGTGGGTGGTTATGATTGAATTCCGTCGACTGTACATCGTTAAATAATTATTTAATTAACCGATTTGTTTTTTTTTCTGCTCCCCTGATCGTCACGTCGGTAAGATGCTTATGCTTTGTAATGTCAATTTTAATTTGATAATTACAGTTAATCAGTCACGTACTTATATATCTTTCTATCTTGTTTGGTTCCTTATTTATATTAGCATATAGTACAACAAGTATTTTTATTTCTTTTTTCACCCAAATGACATTAATGCGTATGAATTACATAATCTGACATTACATTCTGTTTAATTCCTCATTGTAACTTTTGATTTTATTCCTAATGGCGTACATTACACGCTCATGCAGGCGTCAACAACAAGTATTTTTATTTCTTTTTTCACCCAAATGACATTAATGCGTATGAATTACATAATCTGACATTACATTCTGTTTAATTCCTCATTGTAACTTTTGGTTTTATTCCTAATGGCGTACATTACACGCTCATGCAGGCGTCAATCAATTCCATCAATCATGATTGATAAAAAACTGATGGTGACTGATAGGCATACATTACACGCTTATGCAGGATGTCAGTTTTACAACAATCACGGTTGTGATTGAGGAATTACCTACTGTGTGATGCAGTGATTGACGCCTACATGAGCGCGTAATGTACGCATATCAGTCACAATCCGTTTTTTATCAATCATGATTGATTTAATTGATTAACGCCTGCGTTACACGATAGGTTATTCGTTAATCACGACCGTGATTGTTGTAAAACTGACAGACTGCATGGGCGAGTAATGCCCGCCTACAGAGAAAAAAATCATATTACAAACGGATTTAAATTACGAAATAATACGTTTTTTAACGTACTATTTCGTAATTTAAACTACTTAACTACTTATTAGTAGTTAAGTAATTCCGATATGCACTAAATAAAACTTTAGGTTTCTATTGTTATTATTCGTAAATATCTTATTCTTAAAAAATCCAAATTATGTACCTATCACAATGTATAAAGTTAATAATGCCTATAATGTAAGGAAGTCGATGGATGCAGGTGACTCGAGACAGTACTTTGTGGCATTCCTGGGGGGAGGCCCATGTTTAGCAGTGGAATGGTAAAGGGCTGTAATGATGATGATGAAGATGAACAATAAAGATTATTATTTATGTTTTGTAATTTTCGTAACGAAAATTCAATTGTTGTGCTATATCTATATTCCTTATTTGTGAAAAAAAAAACTAAACATTCATGTCAAGATTGTTTTAGGCTTTTGATATTTAAGTAGAAAATTAAACTAAAATAACGTCCATTATTATATTATCGTTAATAAAATTCTCGTAAAGTTCATTATTCTCGGCGATAAAAATAGTAAAGTACGAGTAAATCCATTAATATTTAACGTCGGCGTATTGAATACACCTACTCATATTATTTCTCGCTAGTAAAATTGTGAAATACATCGCATCACAGTGCACTAAAACGAGCTTGTCTGTATGCTCTGCGTCATTAATATCTCCATAGTACGTAGTTCATTAAAGACTTCATAAAAAATTCTGTTCATAAACGAACTCGTTCGGTACTCTGTACTGTACTCGGTACTTAACACGGAAATTTCAGGTATGCAAATAACAGAACAAACAATTTAAATAATTATTAATTTATAATGGTTAGTACTCCTCAATTGTTGCTGCATATTGTTGCATGGAAATAAAGTATGTGATCAATAATGTTTTTAAGAAACTAAAATAAATTACGTGTTTACCATGTTTATAATATAAAATACGTATTTTACCCACTATATTGAATAGTTTAATTGATTTCGTATTTATTGGTTTTGTTTTTTTCTGTTATATTACCTGTTTCCATTTTTATGTTCAATTTTTACCCTTATGTTATATATATCTCATGTTCACAGTCGTCGGGGCGTAGCGGGTGGCTATCACTCGCAGCGCTCCTGTAGGGAGGGAGGCCAGCGGCCGCAGTCCAACTACTACGAGTACGAGAGCGCGCCGCCCAGGAAACCCGGAAAGCTTTCACACTATCACTGAACTGCAGCAAGACCTGCATTGGACCTCTGGAACGCGGAAGCACACCGCCAGTTAGATCTGTAGTTGCAGACCTACGCATACGTTTTAATTAGCTAAGTTTGCAGTATTCTCATGCTGGCCTAGTATTAAACGTCTGGAATTGATCCGCACTAGTGATGTTTCGTTAACAAAACACACACGCCATCGCTATCCATATTACACGAAACCTCCCTGAGTAATTTAATTATTTTCAATTCACTTTGAACGTTTCACGCTTAGCGTTATCTTTCCGTCCTGCTTGTGCTGGAAAAACCACCTGTTACTGGAAAATCACTGAGTACGTCTAAAGTTTAAGGTTACAATTTTATTTGGATTTGTTGTACCATAAATCATGTTTATCCCAGTTACTTTATGTTGTTTTAATTTGTATGTGCTTAGTCAACTTTATAAAGCTGATAAGGTTTTATTTATGATTTAAAATGAAATTCAAAAAATACATATATATTGCAATAAATTTGTAATGAGTATTCATTGAGCACTCTCCGTCAATTAAAAAGGAACTGATAAATAATTAAAAAAATATCTTAAGATTGAGCGTTATATATTATTGTTTTTATTTGCTATAACTGTGTGATTATTTAGCTAAGGTAAACGTGTAAACAAAAACGGCGCTGGTTTTATTAAAAAAAAAACATATTTGCATTAAACGGTAGAAAAAATAGTGCCACTAAATCGTGCAATCTGCCTTATAAAACGTTTAAGAACTAACAGAATATTTGTTAACCCGACAATTTATTTATATATAAAAACATCTTAACTCACACCTTAAGCAATGGTGGTTATAATAACGATGTATTTATGGGAATTATCTTATTCATCTTTTATACCTATGTACGCAGTTTGTAATATTGATAGAGTGGTATAGATGTAAGTTGATATTTTATTTTAACCTTGGCCAGGGCTTGTGTTTCTTTCCATAATTAGTGGCGTGGTTATTCATAAGCTTTCGAAGGTTTTATTCAAAATTGGCCTTTACAAAGCTTTTTTGATAATCAAAAAAGCTACGCCATCGCTTCAACAACTACCTACTGGGGAACACTTGATATTTCTTTTATTTTTGTATAACTTTACCGCCGGTATCTGCAAGTAATTTGCACATTAACGTAACATTTACTTTTGTATAACTTTACCGCCGGTATCTGCAAGTAATTTGTACATTAACGTAACAGATATACAGATAATTAATTATGTTTATTTTTCAGCTAGTTGATATACAAGAAAATGGGTATTTTAGTCTATGCATGGCACTGCACCTAACAGCATATTCTAAGATGACATGATTTATAGAAACGTTCAGAAACATAAAAATACAATAGAAGTAAATACTATAAGTACATTGAACAAGAATAAGCTTATTATATAATTCGTTTTATAAAACAGTGTAACTTACATGTGAACAAAAAAAGGTTTTCAGTCGGGTAACATTTATACTTGTGAGCTTTTAAAATTTAAACTTTTTTAGATAGATTATTAGGGATTTTAAATAAAATAAATGTCTAAAAGGATTAAAAGTGGCCGTTTTATGTGTCGTGTCAATCAAGCTTTAGTGCCATTGTTAATGATAAATCACGTTTTCTATTTTTTGAATGCATTATGTAAATATATTATTTGCTGTGTATTTCGAAATTAAGAAGTTATTGCATTCCTACTTAAACTCGTTTTAAGTTCTTAAATCAAAGAAGCTTTAATGTGTAGTTAAGATTTCCTAAAGTAAGTTTTTATTTTTATTTTCTAAGTGAAAGAATGTAGGTAGCATTCGTAATTTTATTACAATACATTTATAACATTTATGTTTTGAATCTTTTGATGTTCTAATTCCAATTATGTTAAATAATTAATTTATCAATTGTGATCACAGTATTTTATGTTCTGATGAATATCTTGTTATTCTTAAGTCTTTTCAAGTTAAAAATCTTTTTTATTTTCGATATTACACTATACGTTCAAAAAGTATAGTGATAGATTCCATAGCTACAAAAATAGCCATAGGGAAATTTTTATTGTAAATATTCGTCTTGTTTGCAAGGATTTAATGTTGTATAGACATTTTAAATTGTGAGTGTGTAGTGATAAACGGATGCGAGTTAATGAAAATAATTTGTATGTGAACACTGAATAGGGATTATTATGATAGGTATCAAAACACAAATCAATTTGCACTCTGTCATCTCTACACTGTGTACATATTAGAACGTACGATATGTCAACGTGTAAGTGATATTGAAACATTTGTGTATTCGTTACGAACATTCGTCATCGGTACCTTAAATAAATAAAAAGATGTCTGAATTCTATTCTTGTTTAATTTATGGCTTGTTTTACCGTCTATCATCGATCAGTTCTCGATATTGCCGGCTGATTGTAAAAAGTACAAAAATAAAGTTAAACTATTATTTATTAAAGTTGTTAAAGGGTGTAATAGGGAATGAGCCAATTTTTTCCTCCAAATAACTATTAGTGGACCCGTGCCCCTGCTAAACAGAAGCCTCTGATCTCTGGTGACTTTGGTGACCATCTCATGACCATAAAAAAAATCCATACAATAGCGCTAAACCTAAATTAAATTGGAATTTAGCGTTACAAATATTGATAGTTGTAAACAGTTTTACGAGCGCCCCGTACTGGCAATACTTCCAGTGATTGAATACTATGGAGTGTAAAAGTAAGGAGTACCAACTCCCATAGTAGAATAGTTGAAAAAGTGGCCATCTATAAACAGTAAATAACAGTTCAAAAACTCTCCACAACAGCGCTGGAGTAGCTACTGGGATGAAATGAACTTAGCAGTTTCGACGGTTTGAAGTGTGCTGCTAAACTGCTCAGTAGCTCTATAATCTAAAATAATTTTATATAGTAAATATAACCTCGATAAAGTCGTCTTTTCCACTAATATTTTTCGGTGCGTTCTTTAAAATTTACCCCGTAGCTATAGTGGCGCCACCTTTATTTAAAGGTTTTTATGGACATTTTTTAATACACAGTCTGTACTCCTTACTTCTACACTCCATATTGAATACATTTACTCTCAGTCATTTTTTTATGACAATATGGTCTTTTTACATACTACCCTTTTCAATAAGTAGTCTTTTTGTATCTTTACCGATGGCTATTAAAAAATAAAACATAAATTCTTCGATACACCATCTCTTAGCGCTGACTTCAGGAGCTACTATGAGTAAGTTTTTTATTCTTTCAAGTTTTTGAAATTTGTTTTTAATTATATTAAAGTTTTTTTACCCTTTTGTGTAAACTAAGGAACATTTTGTTTGTTTATTATTTTTTGCATTCCTTAATAAAAATGAAATACAAAAGGCGGACTTAATGCCTCAAGGCATTCCCGACCGGTCAACCCTTGGAGTGGTGGCAATTTGACGTAGTAATATAGAATAAATACAAAATTAAATGATTTAACTACGTAATACACTTAATATTTAAAATTAAAAAAAAAACAATGGAGATATCTCCTATTTATACATATAAGTGTACAAATATATACATAAAGTAAAGTTACAGCCTATATACGTCCCACTGCTGGGCACAGGCCTCCCCTCATTTCTGAGAGGGACCACGGCTCACATACATACATATACATATATAAATAACTATAAATATATACGTCTTTAATAGATGATTACGCACCAACTTTTTAAAAGCAAACTTATTGTGAGCTTTTCTGGTGTCATCGGGCAAGGATTTACAAAGTTGTGTAGCCTGAACTGTCAAGGGTTACCATAAAACTCGGTGAAGTAAACAGGAATATATTTTTTTGTTAGAAGAAGAACGCAGAATCGTATCATGAAATGAGAAGAGATGCAATTTACTATTAAGATAAAAAAAGCGGTTTAGGTGCGACCCGAAAGGTTCACACGTCTAACTTACCCGTGGAAAGAATAAAAAAATATCATATGTTTTAATATTTTATACAATTTGTCATTCGGCACAATAAACGACTTGACCGATTTTGCTCAAAATTTAATGAGGTCTAAGTTACATAATTATGCGTTAAATGCAACTTTTATATATATCACTACGTTCTCGAGATACACGAGGCAAAAACTGAAAATTGAACATCCTATTAAAAACCATACTATTCGACTCTAAAGACCTTGAAACGTGGAGATATTTAAAAATTTCCAATTCGCAAAATCGGACCCATTACAATACCTTCCCACTGGGAAGTTAATAAGGAGGCGAAAATGGGTATTTAATATGGAAAAAAGAACCAGCAATATTCTGGAATTGCGCCTCTGCCGGATTGTTGGCTATATTGAGAAATATGGTCATACTAACGAAGCCCGAAAATAAATCTTATACAGTTATTGAGAAGGTGTTCCAGATTGTTCGGAAGATCTTGGGATAGATCCGGGTAACACAATACCGGTAATATGAGCGATTGGACGATCATGATCCATGAGTCTCTTTTATAAAAGAAAATATTTTAAACGATACAGAGAACGTAACGTGACAATCAAGTCATTTCGTAAAGACGACTCACTTCTGAAACCCGAGTTCTTCAATTCAGCGTGCTGTCAACGTGTAGGCCAATTTTTTTTACACATTTACTAAACGGAATTGTTATACCATTGTAATAAATGGGAGGTAAATCAGCAAAATTAATCTTGGCTAGCATCCTTGAGATGCCCATCAGTATAGCTTGGCCTTTCAAAGGATTGACCAACACACCATAACAAGTAGATCAATCTTTGATAGCTGATAAGTTGTCGTTTAATTTTTTAATCCTACTATGGATATCCCCAATTTCAGCTTGCAGCTATAGCTGAAGGTCCAGCTGAAGGATTAAAAATCAAAACGCAAATTTGTTGTCACCTCTGAGGACTAAGATGGAATGCCTCGTTTCCGGTAAAAAAAGGTCTCCGGATTTTTACACTTACCATACGAAACACAGCAGTATTAAGCTGCTTTTTTACACTGGTATTCTGTGAGGGTCCGTGGTCCTTCCTCGGTCGAGCCAACCTATTCGTGCTACGACCAAAAATAGCTGCAGCGTGACTCTACCGCGTATGAAAATGTAAAACTATGTGCATGTGAAAGTCATAAAAACATTATATCTATTTAAGTATACAAAAAAAAAGTTTTTAACTATGTTATTAGACTGAAACCATCCAAATCCAACCTATTTTGATGAAATGTGTGTGTTTGAATGGGTCACCAGAAGGCTTATATTCACATTTGGACCCGTTAGGTGTCGCTGTTGTCGACAGAAATCACCCGCGCGAAGGCGGGGGGATCGCTATATAATAATTTTATCAAAGATGTAAAAATAACAGAAAGTGAATTACGATTCCAGAATAGTTCTCGGGTGACTCACGCGGCGATAACAATATATTTTTTACTTACAAAGATAAGAAATATCCGAAAACATCGAAAAGTGAATAATACTAGTTTTTACGTTGTGTTAATGTGAACAGTAATGTTTATGTAAGTATTGTAAATATTTTTCCCATTCTAAATTTAGAAGTCTTCGATTTATTCGTACTTGCGTTGCGCGATCTCATCGCAAATCTATGCATGGTTCATCACAGCACTTCGATAAAATTAATGCATGGATCAACAGGTCAACCAGCCATTCACCATAAAAATATTATCTATGATCCACATGTAAAATTAAAATAGCGTTTTTTCTACTTGTACATCACGGAGACTATAATCTCCTGATATAATCCTCTATAGAGGCGAAATAAATGCCGACGTAATAATGACGGTGGTGTTTCCTAATGGAAAGGTTACAGTGGCGTTGTATTGAGTGAATCTTCTAGGTAGTAAGCATGTGAAAATTCATTAGCTAAGGTCCGCATGTAAGAATAAAATGCGATATGCACTATTATTTAATAATAATTACCGTTACAGCCTATTAAAGTCCAATGCTTAAGGGGAAATATAATCTCAAATGGCTTAGCAAGAATCTTCGTTATGCCGAAAATATTGCAGCATTAATTTTGAAATAAATATATGGTAAAGTTGAGGATTAATGTTAAGGATTATGTTAGACGAAAACACGATTTCGTAAAATTTTCTCGATAGAAAAAAATCCATAGTTATCTCCAAAAAAAACAATAAACCGCTGTTATTCATAAAATACTTTAAATAAGATCATGAAACTTTGCATACTAACTGAACTAACTATAGAGCAGTGCTTATGTTATTTACTTTTTTTTTTAAATACCATTATTTTCATTGTAAAAAGAAATCACCTAAACTATCGGCCTCTGATCCTGCCGCCCGGTCACTTCGCTTCGGCCTTTGAAGGCGGAGACTGTGTCGCTTACGATCAGAATATACATTACGCAACAGTACGACGTAAAATTAAAATGGGAAATAACCGTAATAAAAATAAGAAGCGACTGGCTTGGCGTTAAGAAACAGGCATAAATATGATAAACTTAATGAAATAAATGTCTAACTACCTTTCTACTTTTTTTTTTTTTTTTTTTTTTATAGAATATGGTGACAAACGAGCACACAGTCCACCTGATGGTAAGTGGTTGCTGCGGCCCATAGACATCTACATCTATCTTCCATTGCAAATCAAAATGCAAATGCGTTGTCACCCATGAGGACTGAGATGGAATGCCTCATTTCCAGTAAAAAGGGTCTCCAGTTCTCTACACTCACCATACGAAATACAGCAGCATTAAGCTACTATTTCACGCTGGTATTCTGTGAGAGCGTGGTCCTTCCCCGGTCGAGCCGACCCATTCGTGCTACAACTATACTACTAATATAACTGCAGCATGGCTCTACCACGTAAAAAACTTACAGTATTAGTGACTAGTACTTACAGTATTAGTGATTACAAACATGTCGGTACATAGCATACGACGCGCGGGCAAGTGTGGACGAAATTAGTATTTGAGCTGACTTACTCTATCCCTTAAAACAGGCCTCTTCCATAGATTGCCTCACAGGGGGATATTTGCCATAGTTGCCACGCTTTGCAAGCGGGTCGACAACCGCAGTTGTTTTTAGTCGTTATTAGGAAAACGCTGCTGCCCACCTCCTGATTTGTTTAACTCTGTCGCCTCTTACGATATCTACGAGATGATATGCGGTAGTGGATATTCTTGCACCACTCCTACATGGTATTTTAATAATAATAGTGCAGACTATTACTTAAGGCGATATAGTAAGTCAGCTCGAATTCTAATTTCGCCTCCCCTTCCCCGCGCGTCGTATACTATGTACCGACATGTTTGTAATCACTAATACTGTAAGTAGATAGGTCGTTAGATACTTATTTCATTAGGTTTTTAATATTTATGCCCGTTTTTTAACGCCAACCCAGTCGCTTCTTATTTTTATTACGGTTATTTCCCATTTAAATTTTACGTCGTCCTGTTGCGTAATATGTATTCTGATCGTAAGCGACACAAGACACAACTTCTCTCTTCAAAAGCCGGAGCGATATTAACGGCCAACGGGGCGACATGAAACATGAATCAAGCTTCAAGACGCCGATAGTTTAGGTAATTTCTTTTTACAGTGAAAATAACGGTATTTTAAAGAAGTAAATAACATAAGGACTGCTTTATAGTTAGTTCAGTTAGTATGCAAAGTTTCATGATCTTATTTGAAGTATTTTATGAATAACAGCGGTTTATTGTTCAGTTTGGAGGTAACTTTGGATTTTTTGTCTATCGAGAAAATTTTACGGAATCGTGCTTTCGTCTAACATAGTCCTTAACATTAATCCTCAACTTTACCATATATTTATTTCAAAATTAATGCTGCAATACTTTCGTCATAACGGAGGATCTTGATAAGCCATTTGAGGTTATATTTCCCCTTAATGAGTGTTTTTCAATTGGCTGGGGTAGATTTTGGCTGCCCGTGGAGGCCATTTTGTTTTGGTGACATCTATCAAATCTTGTGTTTAATATTAAGTTACTTATGCCAAATTACCATGGCAAGTTACATGATTGAACAGCAGATTCAAATGATAAAACTTTATTATCAAAATTAGTGTTCGTTAGTGCAAACGTTGCGCGCATTGCGCCCATTTTACGGTCGACATGGTGGTCCTTCACAGTCGACTTCAGCGATTGGTGGCTAAATTTCAAACGACTTTGTAAACAATCAGCCAACATTCGTACGTTCAAGGAACGCAAGGTCGACTGGCAACATCGTTACGGTTCGTAAAAGTGTATAGCAGAATTTGAGGCAGTCGATACTTCGCCGTGCGCAAGAACTCGGCCTTTTGCAGACTAAAATTGGCAAGTTGATCGAATTTTGCGTCGCGACTTAGGCCTACACCAGCACAAGATCAAATCTATTCTCACCATACGAAACACTGCAGCATAAACTGAAATATTTTACGCTGGTGTTCTATGAGAGCGTGATCCTCCTCCGTAGAACCGACCCATTCGAGCTATAACCATATAGCTGCAGCGTGACTTTATCACGTATAACAAAGCAGTGATTTAATCCCACTCTTATTCTTACTTACTCTCTATCTCTCTCTCTGTCTCTCTCTCTCTCTCTCTCTCTCTCTCACACACACACACACACACTCTCTGAGATGTGATGAGAAATCGAGGTTAAATCGTTAATTCACTTTCGTGATCTCGTATGTTCAAAATACATGTGATATATAGGTACCTACTACGAAAAATATTTCTATTCGCTGTGTAATATTTCCTGTGGAATATTTCAACGTTTTAAAAAATTTACAAACTTTTCCTTACGTCGTTGTCATTAGTTTAGAGCTTTTATGTCATGAATTTGTAAACCCAACTCTCGTGTTTATACATGGCGTCTGAACGTCTTTGTGTTTGACGTCATGGGTTTTTACTTTTTACGGAACTGTGGTTATTTGCAAATGTATTTTAGCGAATTATAAGTTAGTCATTACTACATTAACTGAACATGTTTTTGCAGAAGTTAATTTGGCCTTTTAAATATTATTGACATGCTGTTATATTCGTTATACTTACCTATTATTGTTAATGTGTTGCTGCACGTTATGGTCCCTACATACGTTCGGTTAAAATGATCAGTTTAACTAAAGTTCATTTCCAAATTTGGACTCATTCCCAAAAACTAACCGTGAGTGTGAAATCTTTAACCGTCAGTTGAAACTGCTCAGTCGAACTGACGTACATCCAAAAATTGACATACACATACGGAATTCCGTTACGGGATTTCGAACGCAGTAAGTTCATATAAAATTAATGACCCGTCCACACACCTACGGTATTTTTCCGTTCGAAATTTAGCGGACAAAACGGAATTCGGAATTCCAAAACGGAATCTCGAAAAGGAATTCCGTATGTATGTGGCCGACCTAAGTGGATTTTTTTACTGACGGCATTCCACGGAGACATTCGGGCGCACCGTAATCCGCTGGCTTCAGTTCGTTTTAATTACTGGTAAGTACTTTTTCTATAGAATAGGGTGACAAACGAGCATACAGTCCACTGATGGTAAGTGGTTGCTGTGGCCCATAGACATCTACATCTATCCTCGATTACCAATCAAAATGCAGATGCGTTCAGGATTAAGATGGAATGCCTCGTTTCCAGTAAAAAGGGTCTCCAGTTCTCTACACTCACCATACGAAACACAGCAGCATTAAGCTGCTATTTTACGCTGGTATTCTGTGAGAGCGTGGTCCTTCCCCGGTCGATCCGACCCATTCGTACTACAACTATACTACTAATATAACTAACGTCGAGAAGCTTTCTTAGTAGCTACTTACGTTATTTCGTTTGACGGAGGATGGAGACTAAGGTGACTGTGATGATGTCACCTTCCTTATGATTGACTCAGAAGGTAGGTAAAGGATCTTAGTGATGCTACGTAGAACCGTCGTATTTTTTTTTCATATTCATTTTCAAAAAGGTTAATGAAGACCTAGATGACTGTGATGATATCTCCTGGTTGATGGTGGACTCCGAAGGTGGGTTTAGGATCTCAGTGATGTCACTCCAGAGAACCATTGCGTTTGGACTCATTTAAAAGGTACTCATAAGGACCTAGATGACTGTGATGATTCCACCTTTCTGATAGTGCAATCGGAAGGTGAGTTATACTTACCTAGATCTCAGTGACGGCACTAGATAAGACTATCGTGTTTGAGCTCATTTGAAAGGGCTCATAAAAACCTAGGTGATCGTTGTGATCTCACCTTTCTGATGGTGCAATCCGAAGGTGAGTATAGAATCTTAGTGACGGCACTAGATAAGACGATCGTGTTTGAGCTCATTTGAAAGGGCTCATAAAAACCTAGGCGACTGTTATGATCTCACCTTTCTGATGGTGCAATCTGAAGGTGAGTGTAGAATCTTAGTGACGGCACTAGATGAGACTATCGTATTTGAGCTCAATTGAAAGGGCTCCTTAAGACCTAGGTGACTGTTATGACCTCACTTTTCTGATGGTGTAATTAAAAGGTGAGTGATCTCAGTGACGGCACTATTTTTATATTTTAATTATTTTTAATTTATAGGAGTCACGAAATTTTATCTGTGTCACTTCTAAACTAAAAATTGTAATTTATATCCTCCCAGAGGGGGGAGAAAGCACAAGAAAAATATAGAAACCTAAACTAAATATAGTGTCACCTTTATGTGTGTTACATAACTTAATACAATACGAAAAATTTATTATTTTATAAAACTCAACATATTTCATCAACCAATCCAAAACCAGTATTGTATTAATTCTCTTTTAAATTTTAATTCTTTTTTATTTCATTTTTGTACAATCCTAGCGCGTTCGCTCGATGACGCAGCCATATTGAGCCATACGATGGTCGCGCGGTGGGCAAAGCAAATATCGATATCGACAGTCGATATTTTTTTCAATAATATGTTCTAATTTTTTTGTGTCTAACAGTGTCACGTACCTATATAAACTGTATTTTTACTTTAAAAAAGCTTCTGTGGGCCCCTCATATTGTAGATATTTCATTATTTCTTTATCATAACGTTGTTTGGGATTTAGCCATGGGGTAACGCGACTAACGACAGTATTTTTATTTTGCAGAAGAGTGCCATAAAATATATTTATAACCAAAGATGTAAAGCGCCCCCCAGAGAAAAATTATAGAAGTAAATATTGAGTTTGACATCTCAGTGAATTTATGAAAATTCATTGTATCTACACAAAAAACAAAAGTTGTTTTAATAAAAAGTGTCAACTATAAACACTAAGCACGAACATTATTTTAGTAATATGCATTAATGAGTTACTCGATTAACTTTAAGAATGACCAATTTTTTGTTTCGAGTAAATTACGTGTTTTTCATAGTTACTAACATATTTATATTATGTTCTCATAAACGTACAGAAACGAAGATGTCTAATAGTAGATATAGATGGTTTTATTTATGTATACAGTATACTTCTCGCAATTATATACGAGGCCCCTTATTTATTTCGTATATCGCTCTTATTGCTTGCTTTGACGATATAAATATCGTTTCAAAAGCACTTGTAGAGTCCCAGAGCAAAATGTCATAAGAAATAGCAATATATATGAACTTACGTAGTATTGTTTGTATTTCATTCTACGTTAATGAAATAGTTGTATTATTTCAAATTAAAATTATTTCATTATTATTTTATAGACGTTCATACAAATCGGCTAGGCTGCGATCGTGAATCTGCAGGAAATCTTGTTTCCCATATTCCTCAGAATCAAATGTATAACCAGTGCGTATTCCACTTGCTGGTGATAACTACTGCTGGCCGTATGAAGATGCTCAAAGTCAGTGGGGATGGAAAGTGTTATGCACGGACTTTCTCAGAAAAAATCCGTAACAGAGATATCCGATAAAGACCAAGAGTAACTGATATAGCCCAACAGATTAATGTGCAAATGTGCTCCAGTTGCAGCTTTGTACCAGAAAGCGCAGTGTTGGGGGATCCCCAATAGCTAGAATCACAGACGGCAGAGTGTGGCAAGGCATACTTCGGCATGCTAAACAAGTGAAGATGCCTTCGTGTACGCGCAAGTTGTTGAAACATTAGTCATATATACATAATTATACTTCGTATTATAAAAAATAATAAAAATACTATCATATGTCTATGCAATTGCATTATCGTAATTAAAATGTAAATGTAGAAGATTATGGTGCAGAAAGACTACTTTTTCTGCACTTACAGGCAGTATTTTACTCGTTTTCTTCTCTTAGAAATTCCGAGCTTCAGAGAAAAGACGCTCTGAATAAACCTTATTTACTTTTAGGCCGAATATTCTTGCCTAATAGTTGGCTATTCGGCCAGTGAGCCCGCAGAATAGGTAAATTCGGCGTGCGGCGGAAATGAAATAGAATATATAGAATAATTTTTTATTCGACATAGATTACAAGTAATTCTTATAGAAAGTCAACTTTTTACTTTACAACTGGTTCGAAAAAAACCTCTGTCCTGGGAAGAACCAGCAAGAAACCCCGCGGGACTTCTTTTTTAAATTTACAATGATACTTACATTAAAAAAATTAAAGTTACAGTTGCTTATTTTATTTATTAAAATAAGTTGCAACCGTACTATTAATTTTATTTATACCACTATGCTACCGTTAGTAGATATAATCGATTATTAACCAACATCGGTTAACAATCGATTACTGTAAACCATTAAAATATTTATTTGTACTTATTACAAAACTAAGGTTCATAAATAATGAAAAATATATCAAATTGATTATAATGATATAGATGTCTCTTAGTACAGTTAACGTTGTATCCTGCCGGTGTTGGCGGCTCATAATCCTCGTGAGACCAGCATTCTGTTAGCACAATCATGTCTATATTTATATCAAATTGTCTTAGGTATATTGCAAACATCTCCAAGTTGCAATTTACACTGCGTATGTTGATGGAAACAATACAAAATAAACAATGTCTCCAAGCATATCGACGGATTATCAGATCTATAACAATTTATTATTCCAGTTTGGTCTAACTCTTGCAGAATATTATCTTT
This sequence comes from Parnassius smintheus behrii, assembly GCA_036936625.1. Lineage (NCBI taxonomy): Eukaryota > Metazoa > Arthropoda > Insecta > Lepidoptera > Papilionidae > Parnassius > Parnassius smintheus. Next base: position 32,435,610 of record JAUPFT010000011.1, read on the forward strand.
TAATAAAATAACCGCTATAGATATATATTGTTACAGTATATTATTTTAATGTTCCTTCCTATAAGTATTAGGATTTCATAAGATGTAATTGCTTTTTTTTAGTTAGTAAGCGAAAATATACATTTATAATATAAGACCCATGTATGTAAACGCAACTATAAACTATTGAAGAGTACCGTCTTTTGTTCATCAAAAACAAATACAATTCATAATAAAAATTCTCTATCCTATACCTTTAAACGAGCAATTCTTGTATATATATATAATCGGAATCTCGGAAACGGCTTTTCATAAAATTTAGTATTCAGGGAGTTTCGGGGGCAATAAATTGATCTAGCTGGGATTTATTTTTAGAAAATGTTTTTTGTCGTTTTCAGGGAATGAAAAACTGCTACAATATAAGAAGGTAAATTTTGACACTGTGTTAATGATCGTAATAGCTCAAGTGGATAGCGAGCGGTCGCGAAATCGTAATGCCTTGGTTCGCGTCCTGTCTTCCGTCCGACTTTTTTCCTTTTTTTTACAAGTTCCCTTCTTTTGTGAGAAAATCTATTATTTCGAGCTATTTTTTTAGTATTTTTTAAAAATACGAAAATTTTAATTAAACTAATTGCACTCATGAGTTTTTTAATTAAAACCGAGCAAAGCTCGGTCATCCAGGTACTTACAATTAATTTACTAAAATTAATACCAAAGAAAAGTGTATTATTTATATTTATAAGTATTGTACATTGTGTTTGATGATACACGTGATAAATAAAGCGCAGGTTCGACCGCACATGGAATACTGCTCCATCTCTGAGCTGGAGCTCTCCAGTGTTAGCTCCTTTCATTTGATCGCATTCAGCGCAGAGCTGTTGGAATCGTCGGCGACCGAGCTCTTTCCGATCGGCTTGACTCACTGGCACTGCGAAGAGATATTGCATCTCTTTGCGTATTTTGTCGCCTTTACTACGGGGAGTGCTCTGAGTAATTTTTCGGACTATTCCATTTTTATTCCAGTCGCACAATTTCGCACATCGCGACAATACTCGCGATATTATCCATACCATCTGGATGACTGGCGGTACACCACTGTGCGATTAAAAAGAAGTTTACTTCCTCGCACAACTTTCTTGTGGAACTGACTATCAACAGAGATTTTTCTGACCGATACGACTTAGGGACCTGCAAGGAAAGAGCCTACTTACTCCTTTTTTTAAAAGGTCGGCAACTCATCTGCATTTCCCCTAGTATTGCAGTAGTTCATGGGCGGCGATAATCACTTACCATCAGGTGAGCCGTATGGTCGTTTGTCCCCTATAAAATCTCCTATAAAATAAACCTTTTTTCAATTACTTAGCACTCACATTCCTTTAACAACATAAAGTAGGTAACCTATGCGTTTCATGTAATGCCGTAACGTGCGGCGGCATCCCTTGGAATGCCGTGACATGTAGCAGACGCAGCATGCCGTCACGTGAAACGTTTCGGACTATTTGTGTTGAAATAAAGGAATGTCGGTGCTAAGATAAAATAATGTCATAAATATTTTTTCCACGCTGTGCCGTGCCGTGCTGTATGTGAGCACAGGCCCTTAGTCGATGGATCCTTAGGTGGGGCAGGACCTTGCTCTGTGGCAGCCTGTGGAGAGGCCAGTGCAGCAGTGGACTTGTGAATGGACTGTAGTGATAGTGATAGTGACAGTGATGGGTATGTCAAAGACCAAATGTTTTAATTTTAAATTTGGTCTTTAAAAACCACTTTTTATAGTCATAAAAGCTACGTAATTGGTTCAACAAGTCCATAATGCAGGAGCTTGTAAAAAGAATTACTGACGAATGTCAAACTCGTGTTATTCTATTTCTACGAGTACAAAACTTATGCCCAGCTCCTATCCCTGAGCCACATGAGTTGATAATGCCTGAGCTACCACAGCTTATTTTGATTTAGCTAGGGTGCATATGCTAACATCTATATTTGTCTATATTTGCATATTACAATGTCATTTTTAGGGTTCCGTAGTCAACTAGGAACCCTTATAGTTTCGCCATGTCTGTCTGTCCGTCTGTCCGTCCTCGCTTAATCTCTGTGACCGTTAGCACTCAACCCTAACGTGTGATATATTGTTGGAAAGGTATTTAAAAATGAATAGGGGTTTACTAGAATCATTTTTTGATAATGTCAATAATTTCGGAAATAATCGCTCCAAAAGTAAAAAACAATGTGCCCCCCCTCTAACTTTTGAACCATAAGTTTAGAAAATATGAAAAAAATCTGAAAAGTAGAACTTTATAAGGACTTTCTAGGAAAATCATTTTGAACTTGGATGGAAACATCAGTACCCGCTACCGGGAGCAGTTGCAGGAGCGCGGAGCGCTGCTGGAACGCGAACATAATGGATACCCACCTTTAAACTCATAAGTGGGAACACTTATTGTGACGGACGGGAAACTACGGAACCCTACACTGTGCGTGGCCCGACACGCTCTTGGCCGGTTTATTTTGATAGTTTTTTTTTTCATAGATTCGAGTAGGAAAAATTGTTTGGGATGTCTGTCTAAAATATTTTTTTTTCAATAATGAGGAAAAGAGTTATATTTTGAAGAAATATAAGTCATTGAATAAACTTTAAGTTTCGGCACGGAAATATTTGTGAGAATTTTATAGTTTGAGAACAAATTAATATTACCTCTATCGCTTGTCGTTTTCCTATCGGCTATATCTACGCTACGTGGATTTCAAAAACATCAATATCGTTTTTCTAAACATTTTGAACTCTTATATTGCAGAAATATATTTTTATATCAGCCGCTGGAACCAATGGACTGTGATGACTCAGTGGCCAGTGGCGATGCAAGCCGCGGGTTCGAAAACAGTGCGGCGGATTTTTCTCTGTCCTGAAACGCAATCAATAATGAGAGAAAGCCTGTACCGAGCTGTAGGATGCAAGTAAGCTGTTGCAGTAGATACATCATATCATATCATCAGTCTATTTAAATTCACTCTAGGACAAGCCCTTTTCAAGAATGCGCCATTTGACTTGTATTACAGAGAATACTAGGCGGGTTTGTAACCGCAGAGCTGATATATTCGCACTAGTAATCCATCACTAACTTGACAAGTTTAGGATCAGCGTTCAAACTAGATAAATTGTCATTTAGCGTCGAATAGAACCTGGTCCGTCGATCAGCAGATTGCACCGCGTGCAGGTGAGTCTGTTTAAAATTAAAGTGAGCAAATTGGCGTCCAATAAATAATTAGAAAATACATATACTTTGCCATTATTAAAAAATTCTCGATCATTCAACAAAACACTGAAAAGCATTTACATACTATTACATCCGTAACATACGCACTAAAAAGAAGAATACAAGCAAAATTATAATAATTACTACAGTGCCGTTCCGTTTTGCCGTATGGCTTTCAAAATTCAACGACTTCAAGTAGCGTGTATTTAATAATCTTATTTTGTCACTTTTACAATTATAACCTATATCTATTTATTTATCTTTTGTTTTAAATGTCTTTATAAAACTTATTTATTAGTACCCGGATGACTTGAATGCATTTCAAAAAAAGACCGAGCTTCGCTCGGTTTTTATTGAAATTACATTTAGATACAAATTACATACTGATGAACATTGATTTATATAACCCAATGTGTTGTATAACTCTGAATGATAAATAAAAATGATTATTGACATGATAGAAAAAACTGAACTGGTTATTTGAATAAAAAAATCATGAGTGAAATTAGTTAAATTAAAATTTTGGTATTTTTAAAAAATACTAAAAAAATAGCTCGAAATAATAGATTTTCTCACAAAAGAAGGGAACTTGTAAAAAAGAGGAAAAAAGTCGGACGGAAGACAGGACGCGAACCAAGGCATTACGATTTCGCGACCGCTCGCTATCCACTTGAGCTATTACGATCATTAACACAGTGTCAAAATTTACCATCTTATATTGTAGCAGTTTTTCATTGCCTGAAAACACGAACAAAAAACATTTTCTAAAAATAAATCCTAGCTAGATCGATTTATTGCCCCCGAAACTCCCTGGACACAAATTTTTATGAAAATCGTTGGAGCCGTTTCCAAGATTCCGATTATATATATATATATATATATATATATATATATATATATATATATATATATATATATATATATATATATATATATATATATATATAAGAATTGCTCGTTTAAAGGTTTACAACGACCTCAACTTATAAGCATACAGCTGATCTGCATCCTACAGCTTCCAGCATCTTTGAGCGTTGCATTATTTGCCGTTGATAAATATTAGTGTTGGTAAGCATTTAAATTACTATGAATATTGTAATAAACGGAATTATGTGTACGTTTAAGGAATATGTATGTTGTTACCATATCTATAACTAAAACTAAAAAATTTAATTATCATACAGTTCTATTCTTAGCGGTATAGTGTCAAGAGCGCTGGCTGCTTTTTCACGTTAACCTCTCAACCCGCTAGTGGTCTCATGAGACCGCGGCCATATTCCGTCAAATCTCTAGCGGTCTCATGAGGTCGCACAGCACTTTAAACTTTTTATATAAAGTTTAAAACAATCATATTCATAGAAAAGTAGTCTCTAAATATAAGTTTTAATGGTTTTAAGTGCTGTGGGTGGGTGTGGTCGCAGGCGACCGCTCGGGAATTGCTTGTCGCATGCGACTGCATGGGATTTTTATGGCGCTTGAAGGGTTAAATGGCTATACTTAGCCTTTGAGCAAGAATATAACCTTCTTCGTCGCGGATACACTGCCTTTAGAAATTTCACCTCACTTGGACCCCACGGACCGATAGTCCGTACAATAAATGCCACATATTTGTAGTCATCTCTAAGAGGCTCATACTTGCGCCACTCTTAGACCATTCAACCCAACACAATGTGTTGAATGGTGTAAGTCTAAGGCGCCACTGACTCAGTTCAGTCGCCTCTGATACCGCTCCGGTTTTAAGGGAGGTACCTTTGAGATGAGAGGTTACCAAAATGTCTTAGGCACGTAGGATCGTACACTAGGGCTATGCCTCTTTCCTAAGAGACCAAAGTCATATCGTCGGGTCTTCTGCCATCGTCTCTAAATATTCGAAGAGGCATTAAAACCAATGCACAATATTAATAGAAACAATCGTGACGGGAGAACCTACCAGCATTAGTTTATTCTACACGACATAAATAATCTATATCTACACATATTAATAAAATTGACGTCGATCTGTAATATTGACATAACTGCCCTCTAAGCTCAGGTGCTATTTGCATGCTGTTGAAACATGAATAACCATTTTTATGTTATACATCTGTACGTCCGGGCCTATCTTCGGAATCTCTGAACCAATTGTGATGAAACTCCACGGACAGATGGAGAACAATGCCATGAGCAATGCAAATACATAGGAGATTTTTTGTAAAATCGGAAAATTGAGCGATTATGTAAATGGTTTATGTAGATTATCTCAAAAACCTTAACAGATAACAGATAAAGGAGACTGATACGCTTTCATGCATTCTTGGGCCCAGATTGTAAAAAGATGAAAGGGGTGTCAATCAATAGCTTATATATTGTCAAAACATTACTGAAAATTCGGGGCATTTTAGCAATCTGAGAGCAAAGTTATAAGAAATTTTGTAAAAGTGAGGTTATGCAATAATATAAACTAAACAGCTTATTTTTGAAGTGTGATTTCTATTTTGTTTCATTAGACAGTTGATTACCATATTAAGGGGATATAGTAAGTCAGCTCAAATTCTAATTTCAAATTTTTTAAAAGATACGTGTATATATATTACGTACATACAGAATACAGATGGAGTCAGGCAGGAGCTGTCACTTACATCATAGATTAAAAATACAGTTGGCAAACAAGTAATAAATCGAACTGTAAACGAGAATAGATTTAAAGATTTATTTTTATGATGTTGATATTTTATTTTTGAAACTTGAGAATATGTTAATTGTAATTTATGTAATTACTTTGATTGAATAAATTATCTGCTATACTCGTAAGTTGGCTTTATATTAATTGTCAAAACTCATTCATATTAATCGATTAAAGTAATCGATTTATTATTTTGTGGGTGACATAAACCTATTTTTAGGATTTCTCGTTTTCCAGATTGTGAATTGGGCTAATTTTCTATATTTTGAAATACAAAAACATAACGTTTTTTTTAAACCATATTTCAACTTACGTAGGCGGTCCCATAATGAATTGGCCTAACTATGAACCAATGAAGGAAATGAAACGAAACCAATTTTATTTTTCAATATAATCACCATGAATACTAACACACTTCTGACATCTGTGAATCAACATCTCTAAACCTTTATAAAAATAATCACATTTTTTATCCTCAAAATGACTGAAGACGGCTGCCTGCAACTCTTCATCGCTTGAAAATTTTCTTCCTCTTAAGTCCCGCTTTAAATTTGGAAATAAATAATAGTCGGACGGGGCCATGTCTGGACTGTAAGGTGGATGTTGAACTTCTGTGAACCCGCATTGACGAACTGCATCCTTCGAAACACCAGCGGTATGAACAGGGGCGTTGTCATGGAGCAACAGGACAACTTTAGACAGCTTGCCTCTTCGTTTTTCCTTTATCTTGTCTCGTAATTTATATATTAAAGAAGCATAATATTCGCCGTTCACGACTGTATTACGTTCTTTAAAATCCACCATCAAAATGCCTTGAAAATCCCAAAATATTGTGCACATCAGTTTTTTAGTCGATTGTTGCACCTTTGCCCTTCTAGGGGGCTTTTCACCCTTATAACGCCATTCCATTGACTCGCGCTTGCTTTGTGGATCATAATACAAGATCATAGTTTCATCACCAATCACTAGCCGCTCGATCACAGTCTTTGGATTTTCGCCACAAAGATCCAAAAACACCGAAGCGCAGCGCACTCTTTCCTGTCTCTGTACCGCTGAAAGAAGTTTCGGTACCCATATTGCACTCACTTTTTTCATGTGAAGATGTTCATGGATCGCGCGATGAACGGTACTCTTAGAGAGCCCAAGCCTTGCTGCAATTTCTCTAATCTTCAAACGGCGGTCACTCAGAACCTCCTCTTCGATAAGAGCAATCGTTTCCGGAGTGAGCACTTCCACAGGTAGACCGTCGTGGCCAAAGTCTTCGACGGTTTCTCTCCCGAGGCGAAACTCTTTCACCCAATTTTTCACTGTGCTATAGGAGGGGGCAGACTCCTTATACACGCCATCCAATCGTTCTTTTATTTGGGCAGGGGATAAACCTTCTTTAAACAGAAACTTTATGACACTTCGATACTCAGTTTTCGACATTTTGAAAAAATACGCGACTCTCGTTATTCAAATGCCTGTTAAACTAAGACTAAGCATTTCATCTCGATGCATGTTTCTTATATTAAGTGCACGATAAACGTACTATTTAATGCAACACAACATGTAGCGACATCTCGCGTTGAACTATATCAGGCCAGTTCATTATGGGACCGCCTGGTATAACAAATGGGCCCAGAAATTTCCGTCTCTTTTTTGGTTTGCAATTTTACACACAAAAGTTCCTTACGCTTTATTTTCTCTTATCTCTTCACATATTTTTCTTCAAAACCATTTACGACAATAATAAGAGAGCGTTTTACGGAAAATTAATAGATGTTTACAGAAAATTAATAAAAAGGCGCACAAAGATTTCTAGATAAGAGCAACAAGTGGTAAAATTAAAAATTTTATACAACCGACTTTAATAAACATAAACAATGTAATGAGAACATCGTCAATGTAGTCCAAGTCAATTTCATAAAATTCAGAATTCAGAACTTGATAAAATTTATATGGGACCAGTTTTCAAATAAAAACTGAATCATCAAAATCGGTTCACCTAGAAAAAAGTTCTGAGGTAATACGCATAAAAATTACGGTCGAATTGAGTACCCCTTCCTCTTTTTGAAGTCGATTAATAAAACTAAAGTGGTTTTATGATAACTGAATTCCTTGTCCTAAGGTTTAAGTTCTACACAAAAAAAAGTCGCGAGTGAATGCCAGCAAATAATAAAAAAAATATCCATTATATTATTTACAATCAGGCAGATCGTGCACGTTTCTATGTTTATGGCAGAAATATCAGCGCTGAGGACATTGTGTTGAGCTGACTGGGATCGAATACACACTACATCACATATTATATCCTAAGTCTGTTAAACTGTTCTATGTATAATCGCCCTTTCAATATACACGATATGAGCGTAAAAATAAACGTTTTTCTTTGTCCCTTTTATCTTTAAATATGTAGCGCATCATGTGCTTCAGTGAATACCGAAGTAAAAGACACGAAAGGCCACGTCAATGGGCAATTTGCGATAAACAGCAGCGGACATGCGAACTGTGGCCTTGCCCTCCAAACGATCGTATTCTTAAGATAAATGTTCCCTGACACGGCAATTCAGCGAAATAAGCTAGGAAATAGGAATAATATATAGAAACTAGACTAGGAAAGTAATTCGATATTCCAATATCCACATTTTTAGACTACACTTATAATCACTAGAATGGAAATAACAATTTGATTTTTATTTGTAAGAAGATATTATAAGTTTCATTAAAAATTGTCAACGTTCTTCGATATTTTGTGGTTTTGATATAAAATTTTATATAAAGATGTGAATTTACCATGTTTGTGAAATCACCAAAACAATTGTGTACTCCTAGTATAGTACGAATTTTGAATAATTACCACAATAGTATTAATTAGACAGTATTAAATTAAGTTATATCATTATTAAAATATGCTTCACTATTAAGGTGAGCTTTTAAAAGGACTAATTAATGCCGCCAGTAGTATAAACACTCAACACGTAAATAATTATTAAGGCAGAGACCATAGAAGACTTTTGATGAAACACTGCAGTGGCATTGTCTATAAAGTAGTTACATATAGGTTCATCGGTACACTAGTAGACTTGATGCAGACTGAAATAGTTACGTTTACAGTAAACTACATTGCGCAGTAATGTTTGAAGGCATGTATTAACTGGAGTCAAAAATGCTATAAAAAAATTCATGCACAGAAATATGGTCGATTCCGACCGTCTTCCATCGTCTTTATACATTATATTACGAGACAAATTAAATTAAAGGCGTGTTGTTTCCTCTCCGGTTTGCAATTTTCATTAACTCTATACGTTATAATTTGTTCTCTTCCCACCACTTGTATGCTGATGAACTTATGATCTCCAAATCTATACTCAGTCCTCTCTTGAAGATCTGTCTAAAGCAGTTGACACTATTAACGCTGATCTGACTTGTATTTCGAACTGGAGTAAATGTTATGATTTAACGATTAATCCTAAGAAAATTCGGGTTATTGACATCGGTAGTTCTAGATTAATTGGAAAAATTGACTGGTCTTCCCTACCTCCTATTATACTAGACTGCACTCTAATCCCTTATAGTAACAAGGTTAAAAACCTGGGGTTGTATTTCGACTCCTGTATGTCTTGGACCTCACACTTCACATCAAGCTCTTTACGTAGATTACTCGTACGTAATTTTCTTCCCACAGCAACTAAAGTTACGCTCGCCCAGTCTCTACTTCTGCCTATCTTTGACTATGCTCATATTTGCTATCTTCACATTACTGAGGAGCAGCTTAATAAGCTTGAGCGCATTCAAAATTTATGTATTAGATTTCCGAATCTCGCAAACAGCTCAAATGGCTCCCGATCCGCCTTCGCGGAAATACTCATATTCTCTCCGCATTGTATAGCGTGCTGTTTAATCCTTCCACTCTCCGTTATTTAAAAGACCGTTTCCAGTATCTTGCCCTTACCCATAATTGGTTCCCTCAATCCTCTGTCGATCTTTCTCTCTCTACTCCTTTGCACTCTTCCTCCTTTTTAAGAAATCCTTTACTGTAACTGCTGTGTGTTTGTGGAACTCTACCTCTCCACATTCGTTGTGCTAAATCTCTTCACTCTTTCAAAAGTCTTCTTAAATCGCATTACTTGGAACGCTGTTAGATAAATTACTTTTCCTTTCTCGTACTCTTTTAGTTTAATCTAGTATATGATATTTTATAAATAATTATCACTTATCTTTATTTGTATATATTTTCACATTTTTATTCTTATTTTGTACGCCCCCCTCTATTTTAACTATTGTTTGCATCAGTTCTCTACGCAAAAGTTGTCTGGAAGAAATCACTTTCAGAGTAATAAGACCGCCTGTTGCACATTTTCTACTTTAGATTTAACTGTACTCCATGTTTTGTATTTTTATGTACAATAAAGAGTAAATAAATAAATAAATAACATTTAGTATTGCGTCATAGAGATGTTTTTGCAATGAATTTAAGTTGTAACTGTAAACACTTAAATAGCTTGAATCATTTTTTAGATTCTAATGCTAGTCTAATGATTTTGTCATGCAGTTTACATTTGCATTATCAATAACATTGCAAGTGTAATGCTTCTGTTATGCGTTTGGCAAATTTATTGACCGTAAAAATGCTTTTTTTAATGCGATTTGCAACTTTATTGACCATAACAATGTTTCTTTAATGCGATTGGTACCTTCTTTGACCACAATAATGCTAATACATATGACGCGCCTGTTATGCAATTAAACAAGTTAAATATCTCAAAGCTGCTATCAGATAATGTTAAAAAAAACTCTAAAGAGGTATTAAAAAAGAGCAAAATTTTCATAGTAGGAGGACAACAATGCGTAGGTCTGGAGTCAAAACTGATTTATTCTAGAACCAACACAAAATTTGAAGATTTTGACATATTCTCTTGGACAAAACCTCATGCCAAAACAGAAGAAATTCTTAAAGGCTGTTATAACATTGAAGATTCTAACACTAATTACTGTATTCTTTGTGTTGGGGAAATGACACGAACGTCACAAAAATATTCTTTGAAACAGCTGCTGTAATAAAAATACTAAAAAACTCAAACTTTATTATACTTAATACTAATTACAATAAATATTTAAATGAATATAAATTAAATAATATGTTAAAAAACTTGTGCTATAACATTCCAAATTGTAATTTTATTGAATGCACACACAGGTCTAGGACGGAATATCACGCATATATCTGTGCAAAGATTAATCTAATATTAGACTCTAAATATTACGAAAAGCATTTTATTAAAAATATTAAAACTATTATTAAAAATCGCAGTAATACATCTGATACGAATACGATGCACATTACGAGAAAATCCCAAGAAATAATTATGTTAGCTAACGAAAGCAAAGCAGCTGAACCTAAAATTGGCACCATACCATATTATTTCAAAAAGGCGAATAAATTAAATAATAAATTAACTATTGAAAAAAGCACTAACGTAAATGTGTCCACGACTCTATTTTTTCATACGCAATAATAACCAAAAAAATGAAATTACTTCCATACCACATCAAAACATAGCAGGTTTGCTTAACAAAATTGATCCGATAGAACTATGTATTGATGAACTAACAAATGAAGGGCAAGAAATAAACTTTTTATGTTTTAGTGAAACATTTGTTAAAAAGGGAGATGAGAGTAACATTTAGTTTAAAAATTTTAAATTAGCTTCATTATATTGTAGAACAAAAAAAAAGGTGGAGGTGTATGTATTCTTATTAGAAAGTCAATAGAATTTAAAGTGATACAATTATGCTATGAATTATCAGCAGACAAAATGTTTGAGTGTTGCGGAATAGAGGTACCAAGTTACAAATGTGTAATTTTTTGAGTATATAGAACCCCCAATTCGCCTGTATCAATATATTTCAACAAACTAGATCTTCTTTTTCATAAATTAGCATTTAAGCTTAACAAAAAGAAAGTCATATTGTGTGGTGACTTTAATATTGACACACTTAAGAATAATAACATCACTCATGACTTAAAATTTTTGTTATACAGCTACAACCTTAAATTGCATAACGATAAACCTACGATACATCACACATGTATTGATCATATAGCTAGCAATTTCAAAGAGTCTGATATTTCTACTTCCCTGTACAATTTTCATTTATCAGATCATAACACCTGTCAATCTCTAAGTTTTCCAATTAAACTGCTACCTAAAATTAAATACTGGTGTACTACGAAAAGAAATTACTCTAAGGAAAATATTGGTAAGTTTCGTAAATGCATTCGAAATATATCGTGGGAAAAAGAAACTACAGATGACATTTTTAATATTTTTAATAAATTTCATGACTTAATTTGTTTATTATATGACCTCTGTTTTCCATTACAAAAATATAAAATCAAAACAGACAATCTCGCTCCAAAGTGGATCACAAAAGGTATAAGGGTTGCAAGTAAAACTAAAAGAAAACTAAAACATAAATATTACAAAACAAAAAGTTTAGAAAACAAATTAATCTATAACAAATATTCAAAATTATTAAAAAGTTGCGTAACATGGTCGAAAAAAAATTTAAACATGAAACACCTGTTATATTCAAAAAGTAAAAGTAAAGCTACCTGGGAAATCATTAAAAATTATGAATATAATGATACACGAAATAATAATATTGACTGGATTAATTGTAATGGAACTAAAATAGATCATCCCTTCGTCATTGCCAGTAAATTTTATGAGTATTTTATTAATACAGCTCTTCACGACCGTTCTTCTTTAAATAATAAAACTAAAAGGAATATGTATGAAAATGTTCAATCATCGATCTTCTTAAAACCTTGCTCATTAAATGAAATCATAATTATAATAAATTCTCTTAATAATACTAAATCTGTTGGTTATTATTCGATTACTATAAACTGAAATCATGTGTGAAGGAATTTGCACCAATTCTGACGTACTTAATAAACCTTTCTTTCATACATGGAAGATTTCCAGATAAATTAAAAACATCTATAGTCAAACCTTTATTTAAAAACGATGACCGTCATGAGATTCATAGTTATAGGCCGATTACGTTGATACCCATTCTATCCAAAATATTTGAAAAACCCATGCATAGTCGAATTATTAGTTTTGTAGCAAAATATAATATACTCAGAAACGAACAAAATGGCTTTCAAAAACATAAATCTACTACACTTGCTACCTTTTCACTGATACGTCGAATAACTGAAATTATTAATAGTAGAGTACCAACAGTAGGCATCTTTTTTGATATGTCTAAAGCCTTTGACTGTGTAGAACACAGTTTGTTGTTGTACAAATGTGAAAAATTAGGAATCAGAGGACCGGCTTTGGAATGGATCGAAAGTTATTTGAAAAATCGGAAACAATGTGTTGAAGTATCACGTATTAATAATAAACTAGAGTTAACATATTACAGCTCTCCTTATCTACAAAATGACTATGGGGTACCTCAAGGGAGTGTGTTAGGCCCTTTATTGTTCATTATATATATAAATGACTTACCGAGTATAACAAATCATCAGTCAATACTATTTGCTGATGAATATCAATTGTTATACCCCACACTAATAAGTCACAGATATATGAACAAGAAATAAATTCTACTATAGAGTCAGTTATATCATGGCTAGAAGATAATAATTTACGAGTCAACACTAACAAAACTAAATATATTTAATTTGGAAATTATAAATCAAAACCACAAAAATTGGACTTAAGATATAAGGACGAAAGATTAGTAGAGGTAGTAGATACACAATTCCTAGGTGTTACTATTGACCGGTATGTAAATTGGAAATTACACGTATAAAAATTATGCAAAAAGGTTAATCAATTTGTTTATGCACTGCGTAAACTTCAAAATGTAGCAGGTCCACAAGCAGCACGTATTGCTTACTACGGGTACGTTAAATCCGTCTTAAGATATGGACTACTCTTGTGGGGCAACTCAAATGACGCAAACAAAGCCTTCCTAAGTCAGAAGAAATGTATTCGTACACTGTGTAATGTAGGCCCTCTTGAAAGCTGTAGACCCCTGTTCAAGGAAAAAGTATTCTCACTTTAACTGGTTTATATATATATTAAAAATTTGTGTTTTCATTAAAAATAATTCTAATCAATTTGTTACCGGGCAGGAAAATAATAACTCTCTAGCAAAAAGAGATCTGACACGTCTACTCATGCCATCTTGTAAAACTACATTATACCAGAGGAATTGCCTCATAATGTGTATCAAAGTTTGTAATAAAGTTCCTAAAAATATTCGTGAACAGCCATTAAGGCGAATGAAAAAAAGTTTAAAGCAGTGGCTAATAAATACTGCATTTTATAATATTAAAGAATTCTTTAACCATAAATTTTGATTTTATTTTTATTGATTTTGTTTAACCAAGTAAATTACTATAGATAAATCCAGGATTTTGCGTGATACTTCTCAAATGAACAAAAATTAATTTTTCTATTTTTGTTATGTTTTCCTAAAAACATAAATATCAATTGTTTATGAAAGAAAAAGAAAATTTATAAAACATAAAAGTGAGTATTTCTAATTTTATTTTTAAGCTATTGCATAGCTTCTATCGCGGGCCTTGAGTGCGGGAAAATCCAAAAATTTCGTAACGAAAAAAACCTCACGCTCTCCGACGGGCACGGAGGTGTGGCTTGAAGGCCGTGCATTGTCTAACGATGGTCTAACGTCGTTTCTTTTCCTCAGTCTTTGTTGTCTTTGTCGAAGAGTTTTGAAATTTTGAATATGAATGAACAAAGTGCATTTATTATTAAGGCTGCTCTCTCGCAAAAAGCTTGAAAAAAGCGTGCAGATGAACCAACTTTTCGTCGACGCTTACAGAGAAATTACATATGAAAAAATAGCTAGTAATCTACATGATCTGATACGTAATTTGGTTTAGCCATAATTTTTCTATCGGTGTCACATAATAAATAAAAAAATACCCAAATCACCTCCAAATCGTTGAGATGAAACCACTTTACTCCTTCATTGTTTATCAAAAGAATATAAAAAAAAATATCTACTGCTTTGAAATACAAAATAAAACAATTTGGTTTGGTTACTTTTTAGAAATATGTATTATTTTTATGATAATAAATTAAAAATGCGTCCCGATTAAATACTGCGTCTAAATCACCCCCGCATTCGTCCACGAATTCAGTGCGGGGCGCATCGTGTTGCTAGGTGGACGTACGCCGCGTTGCGAGAGCTCAGCACTACGAAATAAAATCGTAAATTATTACTGCAAAAATTTAATTTTGTTAATAGTGGAGTAGGTTTTTTCTGATTCTTGTTTAATAGTAGTGTTTTATAGTTATATTAATTGTACAGTTTTATTAATGTTTAAGTTTAGTTTGTAAAACATGGGGAATAAGCAGAAACGATTGAAGAGAGGTCTAAAAAAATATTACAAACAAAAGGGTATACATTTATCAAGGTAAGTTTTAAGTTTTATCTACATATTTCATAATATTAGACAGGTGCTGTTTATAAAATACCTATATTACTGTGATTTCGCCACTCTGTGACGAGACAAAGCGCGGCAAACGCAAGTGGCGGCAAGGCGCGGGCCGCGTCGTCGCATGCTGGTAGCGCATGTCTGAGAAATTAAAAAATATATATTTCGAAGAAATGTGAAGTTCGTCAACACGCATTGAGGCAGCGTGGCGGACATTTCCTTGCCTTAAAACCCTCTCAGAAATTAGAGGAGGCCTGTGCCCAGCAGTGAGACGTATATAGGCTGTAACTTTACTTTTTTTTACTTTTATAAATATGTTATTTTACCGACGAAAATTTTAAAGAAAAATAAAAAATAAGCAACCGACAACCTCCTAGGTCCCTAGGTGACTTGCGAGATGTCAGTATTTATTTTACTATTGTAAATAAGTACTAATTGTAGATATTGACAGGTTTAATAGAAGTTCATTTTCTTATATTGTGACTTATAACCTAATATGACCTTGGGAAGAAATTCATTTTAATATAAGGTTTTACTGCAATGACTGCCAATGGGTTGTTAATTTCTACAATAGACCGTGGCGTATTGTTGCTGACATGAATAACTCCGAAAATATAATTTATTTACTTAATCGTGTTGAGTTTTTGTGCTCTCACTGCGAGTTTACTTTTTATGATCACTATCTTAAGGAAGACTGCGAACTATTATTTTAAACAATATTAACTTCTCATTTATACAATAAGAGAAAAAAATTGTTTTCTTATCGGTCACCACGCTCAAAAAGTGTAACTTGATTTAATATCAAAGACTTAACTGCATAAATAAAATAAATAATTAATTATAATTGCATAAGTTGATAAAAAATGCTATGCAATAGCTTTACCGCGGCAGTCCCCGAGTGCCACACGTCTTTTTTTTCCAACAAATATTTACTCTGTATCCATACGACTGTACCCATGTTTTAGCGAAATAAATGATAAAAAAACAAGTATTTTGAACCTAATTAGGTTCTAAAGCCATATAATTTGTGCCCAAATAAGCATTACAGTAGCCACATAAACGTTTGTAATGCTACTATTTGGAGGTAGCTTTAGATTTTTTCTATCGAGAAAATTTTACGGAATCGTGTTTTCGTCTAGCATAGTATTTCCTCAACTTTACCATATATTTATTTCAAAATTAATGCTGCAATATTTTCGGCATAACGGAGGATCTTGCTAAGCCATTTCAGGTAGTATTTTATTATTTTCCCTTCTTTTACGTGGTAGAGCCATGCTGTAGCTATATTAATTGTATGGTTGTAGCACGAATGGGTCGGCTCGATCGGGGAAGGACCACGCTCTCACAGAATACCAGCGTCAAATAGCAGCTTAATGCTGCTGTGTTTCGTATGGTGAGTGTAGAGAACCGGAGACCCTTTTTACTGGAAAAGAGGCATTCCATCTTAGTCCTCAAGGCTAACAACGCGTCTTCATTTTGATTCGCAAACGAGGATAGATCAGGTGGACTGTGTGCTCGCTTGTCATCCTTTTCCTATAAAAAAAGCATTCGTTCACATTACTTAATATCGGGTATTAAGTGGAATTATCTAAATAAATAAATATTATATAAATAAAATTAAAGTGTCTGTCAGTAGTGTCATTACAACAGCATTATATTGAGCTGAGGGGTTATTTGCATGCTATAAATACATTTTTCACCATTTAAAAAAAATTGGCTGGACTGATTGTTAGGATACTTCACGAACTGATAAAGAGCAATACTAGGAGTGATCCAAGCTAATCGCATGTTATACCCGATATACTTGTGATTTTTTTAGAGAAATTATTAAAT
Organism: Parnassius smintheus behrii; assembly: GCA_036936625.1. Lineage (NCBI taxonomy): Eukaryota > Metazoa > Arthropoda > Insecta > Lepidoptera > Papilionidae > Parnassius > Parnassius smintheus. The sequence goes on from JAUPFT010000011.1 coordinate 32,452,807, forward strand.
TGATTAAAAAAATAGTCTCTGATGATTCTTTAATCTAAATAACGCTAAATTAATAGATCTCCCCCCCCCCCCTGACGAAACTGGGATGAGTCACCAGTATTTCAATAAGAAAACAAGAGTGTTCATCTGTATTGTATAGTACTTAACAAATTGACATATCTGAGATTAGCTGATACGCAGTGATACCAGGATATTATGATATTATGTATTCCGGTATCTCACTCGTGTAAAAATTTTATAAAATTATCACTTGAAGGACGATATATTCCAAATATGGTACTGTAAACCTTCATATTTTGCGTAATAGCAAACCCAATGTACAACGAAAGTAATGGTTGCACGCAGGTAGGTCGTGATTCACGAACATTACCTATACAAAGATTTAAGTAAACCTGATTGGCGGCTTCTGCTATATGAATCATAAATAAAGGTCAATCGCATCATGAAATCCTCGTTTTTATAAAGGGAAAAATTTATTTTTACTAGTTCATACAGATATCTTGTGATGTTTTAATACATACATTTTATTACAGCAATGGCTACAGGTTCTTTTTTTTTTCACAAAAGGTATGAAGAAAATTGTGACCAGTTGGAAGTTACGTGATGTTGTTTTCTTAAAGATTCTACTGCACTAACTGTTCAATCACTGTTTAAAATAAAATACATAATATGTCATCATCATCATCATTACAGCCCTTTACAAGTCCACTGCTGAACATAGGCCTCCCCCAAGGTATGCCACAAAGCACGGTCCTGAGCCACCTGCATCCATCGACTTCCGGAGGGGGTCACCCTACACTACGCCTACCGGTACGAGGCTGCCACTCGAGAACCTTTCTTCCCAATCGGTTATCGGTTCTTCCAGCTATATGGCCAGCCCATTGCCACTTCAGCTTACTAATCCTCATTTCTGAGTCTATCACGCAGAGAAACTCCGAGCATAGCCCTCTCCCACAGAACACTTAATACAGCTAGTAGAAATGTTATACGTGCCGGGAATGCGCGCCGTGTATATGGCTTAAAAGCCAACTACTAGAATTTCGTGGCTCAGTTCGAAACAAACCGTCGTCACGTGTTAGTCGTGGTGCACGTGGTTAAAAATGGTCTATTGCAGTGTTTCGAACTGTTCAACCTGTTCAGGAAAGGGTTATTGTTCTTCTAAAGGAGTTTTTTATCATTGGTGAGTAAAATAATACATTTTTAAGTCGATTTTATTGAACGATACTTTGCCCTTCAACGCATCGTAGTATGGCCGCTGGTCCCAGATGCCAATTAAGGATGTGCTTAGATTTTAGTTTATCGACGCTATCGATATTCTACGCCTTGTATAATCAATTCTAGCAGGTTATTTTTAGAAATAAATTTATAAATAAATAAATATTTTTTCTTATTCAATCAATATTCTTATATTTTTTTAGTTTTCCGATAAACCCAGAAGTTAAGGAAAAATGGATTTTGGCGGCAGGGAAAAAAATTGGTTTTCTTCTAAACATAGCAAAATATGTTCAGCAGATTTTCAAGAAAAGGATTTTAATCCTACAAGAAAACGCCGTGTTCTTTTGGATCGTGCTTATCCGACTATTCACGTTTGGACAACTTCTGAAAATTTAAGTATCTTCTAAATAAATAAAGTATTTTAGTAAAATACAAACCATCCCGTGGCTATATTATGCAAAACGGTAAAGAAATTATGTGGCGCCACTAGTATATTTTTGATACTTTATAATTCGGAAACAGGATGCAGTAGTGATAATGAGGCTGCGTACTGGACACATTCCATCTAGAAAGTTTGCATTCCTTATGAAAAAGGTCCAGTCACCGAACTGTGATCAATGCGGTGTTCCAGACGACCTAATGCATGTCTTGATGGATTGTGCCCACAACGCTGCCTTTCGTAATGAAAAATGCCACCACATTTTAAAAGATTTCGCTGATTGTAATATAATTTTAGCTAAGCCACATTCTGACGATATAAAAATATTAGTCAAGCTTTACAAGGTGAAGTTCTCGGATCGATCACTCACTTCTCAATGTGATTGATCTGGGAACTTTTCATTTTACTTTTTGTAACTAATTGCATATCTTCTTCAACTTTCTCTAATTAATTATTGATTTGAGAACTTTATAATGTAATAAGTTTAAGTATACCTTATGTAATTGTTTTTTTTTTGGTGATGAATTAACGGAGCGACATATTCATATTGTGAATAAGCTCATTAATAAAGAATTTAAAAAAAAAATCGGAAACTAAACGCTTTACGACATTCTGTGTAATTATACTGAAATGACGTCAGTCTTGCTGTTGCACGGATGGGCCGGCTCGAACCGGGGTGGTACCACGACCTCACAGAAAACCAGCGTGATTGGTGCGTGAGTGGTTTACTTCTGCGTTTCGCTTGGTGAGTGCAGGTGGCCGGAGGCCCTTTTTACTGGAAATGAGGCATTCATCCGTCGCCATATTTATTTCTACAACCAAAAAATGAAATTTAAGATGGCGACACAACTGATGAGCAGTAGTGTGGCTAGAGCTTTAATTTTTTGTTCCAAAACTAACCAACCGGGGTTCAAGGCACAGTAGATTTTTTGCAAAATTTTAATGACTTGTTTGATATTTTAAATTCACGAAATATTAATCAGTTAAACTATAAGAAACCCATAAATTTCAAAAACAAAGATAAGCTTTACATTTTTTAAACAATATGGAAGCATATATAAAAAACCTAAAAATGTATAACAAAACGAAAATAATTAAATCACCTAAAAAACCGGGTTTTTAGGTCTTTTGCACTATAGAAATGTATACAGATCTTGCTGTTGCTGTTGCTGTATAAGCCTTCACCATTTAATGAAAACCTCAGCACAAAAAGTATCAAAAAGACAACTATTAAATAAATATTTGCATTTTACAGGACAATAAATAAATAAATATTTCAATAAATATTTTGTTTTTGAAATGATGAAAATGTCTTATTTTATTTTTTCTATTTTACTGTATAAGTTTTACTCCTTGTAATTAATTATTTTTTCTACTTTACGTTTTTTTATAGCATTAAGTTTATTTCATTAAAACGTTTCATATTATATCATTATACTGTTTTATTTTATCACATATTTATTACCTACATTATTCCGTGTCGATATTTTATCGATAGTTTTTTGTCAAGCACTAGCGTATATGAGTTGAGTGTGTTAACTACCTGCAAGGAGTGGGGAGACTAGCGGCGGCAGTGGTACCGCAAGTAAATTGAAACAAAGGCATTTCTATTCACTATATTAGGTGTTCTGTGCCCTCTCCATAGCTCGCTGAGCGACCTTGAGAGTCCTCATACGGCCAGCAGTGAAGGACCACGTCTCAGATCCGTAAGTCATCACTGGCAACACGCACTGGTTATACACTTTAGTTTTAGTTTATATGTAGGTACATAATATGTAGGTATGTCAAATTATATGGATACGAGTATAAGAAACTTATTGCCCTCAATAAAATTGATTGTAATTTTGGAGAAACCTGTTCAAGAAGACGTAATTTCTGGAATTGATTGAAACATTTGAGATCACACCAAAATTCACATTTTATTCAGTCAATCTGTCAGTAATTATTCGCAATATTTTAAAATTCTTTGGCAACAATTTCTACTCCGTGCTATTGTTTGCCCACATACTAGTGTTTGACGTTGTCCTTAGTACTCTTTTTGAGAGTGGAGGCGGGCGCGGGTGCTAGCGCGGGCGCGTGTAAATCAAAATGTATGTAGGACGCCAGTTGCGTTCAGAGTGCTCCCGCGAGCCGCGCGTCTGCATGAGGCGGGCGCGGGCGGCGCGGGTGTTTCTAATGGCTCACAGGCTCAGTCCGCTCGCATCGTTCATAGTGATTTAGCGTCTGTTAGGTGACTACGTTTGTGGTTCTAAACCATTTTGATTCACCCGCCGAAGCGTTGCTTAGATTAACAACACACATAGCGCCCAATCAGACTGCACTAGCGGGTGCGGGGGCGGGCGCGGGCGCTCGGGTCTTGGCGTCTGCATATTCAGAGTGCCAAACGAGCTACGAGTGTCATTGCAAATGTGTTTGGTCGTTCTCAAACTTTGCTACGTATTTAGAAGACATGGATGAAGATTTACTTTTATTAATGGAGAATTCATACTTGAAATGGAAATTGCAATATAGAAGTTTGGCACACACGATTTAAATAAAGGAAGAGAAGAGTTTGGAGAATTTTATGTATTATACGCTGATTTACGGACGTATGCCGTTAAATTCTTTGAATACACGAGAATGTCATTAGACAATTTTGACTACATATTAAATAAGATCTCCGAGATCCATGTTTAGTCAAGATTGACACCAATTTATTTCTTCCCATAATTTATTTATTTATGGCCACCCTATTTAAATGTTACAGATGTTTGTTCTGCCAAATAGCAGTGCGATGTTGTACTGCAGATATAAATTCTTCCGTATTGATATCCATGATGATTGACGACGCTTCGGCGGGTGAATCAAAATGGTTTAGAACCACAAGCGTAGTCACCTAACAGACGCTAGATCACTGTGAACGATGCGAGCGGACCCAGCCATTAGAAACACCCGCGCCCGCCTCATTCAGACGCGCGGCTCGCGGGAGCACTCTGAATGCAACTGGCGTCTACATACATTTTGATTTACACGCGCCCGCGCTTGCACCCGCGCCCGCCTCCACTCTGAAAGAGTACATAGGTGGTAGTTACTCTGAAACTTTGGCAGTATGGACGTAAACAACGCATGTTTCATTTGATTTAATGTAATTTATTTGCATTTTATACGTACATTTTTGTTTGCTGCAATTCTTCTTTATAAGCTTTAACTATGCCAAATCTCACAGTCCCTCGTGCGGGTAAGATGCTAACAAAAGGAAAGGAAGTTTTCACGTATTAATATATAAACTCCGCCATTGACGGTCCCAAGCCCGTATGCGAAAGGAGGAGGGCAGACTGAGGAGAGACCAAACCAGTCGTAAGAGGTCCACACCTAGTATCGGGCGGCGGTTAACTAATCCGAATAAGACCAAACCTATGGTGATAGGAAATGATTACCATCACCCGCTACACTGTGATAATGCACAGAATCGGGGGCATTGGCTTTACTGCCCGTGCCGAGAGGTACAAAGCCTCAATAAAAATTCACCCCAATCCTACGGTGGGAGACGCGCCAAAAGGATGTATGGCTGGGGGTCCCAGTCACTAGCGCCAACCTTGGTGAACCAGGCGAACACCATTGTACATATCCTTCTCTCAGGAATGGCGTCACCCTGAGAGCGGCCCTTTTATCGTCCATACTCGTGGGAATCAAAATGCAGAACAATGAAAACAAATCCCAAAAAACCTATACCCAACAAATTCTCCATAAAGAATTCTTCAAAGCAAGACTGAGATCCCTTTCTTTTAGTGGCCGCCCAAGCAGTGATATGCAATCTGAAGATGCAGATTTATGGAGTCCGCCAGGTCAGACGGACATCTTCCAACAACAAAAGGATGAACAACCAATCAACGAATGGCAGCGAGACAAAGTACCAAATAAAAAACGTAAAAGACCCGACAGCCCAACGGAAAGTGTAAGTAAACAGAAGTACACAAGATAAGTCAAATATAAAGTTCCTGTTCGAAACCAATCCGACATCCTCAGTGACGAAGATCCTGAAATCGCACCTAAAACTAAAGAATATGTACCAAAACCAGAACCAATTTTTGTGACTGGTATTGTCAACATAACACCCTTAAGGGAACTTATAGTCAAAGTTGTGGCTATAGATAAGTTTACGATGACTACGCTAAGATCAGGACATATCATTAAGCTAATGCCTGTTGACATCGAAACCTATAAAACAATAAGAGACAAACTAATTAAAAGTAACATCAACCACTACACTTACAAACTTAAGAGTGAAAGGGCGTACAGAGTAGTAATAAGAGGCTTACATGCGTCAGAAAATATTGACATGATTAAAGAAGAGCTGCAAGCCAAAGGCATACCATACGTCAAATAGTCAACGTATTGCATAGAACAACAAAAGAAAAACTACCCCTCTACTTTGTAGATTTAGAGCCACAAGCCAACAATAAGGATATTTTCAGTATAAAATACATCAACCATGTCAAATTTACAATCGAAGCACCTTACAAGAAAAAAGAAGTATTGCAATGTAAGAGATGTCAAAGATTTGGGCACTGTAAAAATCAATGCTTTAGACCTTTTCGATGTGTGAAATGCGGAAATGATCACCCAACAAGCACATGTACCAAAACTCCTGAGTCAGAAGCAGTGTGCGCTAATTGTTAAGGCAAACACCCGGTGAGCTACAAAGGTTGCATTAAATATAAGCAGTACAAGGAAAACATTCTAAGCCTCAAACCTGCCCAACAACCCAAACAAACACACGTTACTACACACCCAAAACAGAGCATCAACGAGAATAACAAATCAACGCACCGTACAGGCTTCAGCTATGCCAGTGTACTGAAGACCAAGCGTGACAATTCTTTTACTCAGTCACGCGTTCCTATTTTGGACGCGAGCCAACAGAATATAACAAGCTTATTGGACACAATGTTTGAAAGATTCCAAAAAATCATGAAAGACATGATGGACAGCATGATTGATCAGATGATCAAACTAATTACACGACTTACCGCACAGAGGGACTAAATATTCGTATTATCACCTGGAATGCCAATGGGCTGACCGACAGACGGAAAGAACTTGAGTTATTCATAAACACTGAGAATATTGATGTTGCCCTGATATCTGAAACAAGACTTACACCCAGATCTATAGAACCGACCATCCTTCTGGAAATTCTCATGGCGGCACTGCAGTGATACTGAAAAATAACATAAAGCATTACCTTCTCGAAGTATACAAAACAGAAAAAATTCAGGCAACATCAATTAAAATACACCACAAAAACACTGAGACAACATTCACTGCAATCCATGCCCATGCAAGCCCTCCACGACCCAAAATCGAGGTTGATGAGTTCAAGCTGTTTTTCAACAAGTTAGGCCCAGTATTTATCTGCGGAGGAGATTGGAACTCCAAGCACACTTTCTGAGGATCAAGTTTATGCCAGATTTGCTAGACTTCTATATTTCAAAGAATCTCGCGCAAAACTATTTACAGATTGAAAAATGTGAAGATCTGTCATCAGATCATACTCCAGTCATTCTAAATATTTATAAACAGGCCATTTTCCTTAAGCCACTCCCCAAGATCTACAACAAACATACCACTGGGACCAGTACAGAGAATTTATACGTAGTAACATTGACCTAAACTTAAGTCTAAAGACAAACGATGAAATCGAAGCCGACGTTGAAAAATTCAACAGCATTGTACACATGGCTGCCACCGTTTCCACTCCTAAAAATAGGAAATCAAAAACAAAACAAAAGGAATACCCCAGAAACATAATCGCAAAGGTCAGTGAAAGACACAAATTAAGAGGAGAATGGCATAAAACTAGATATTCTTCCGATAAATCTCAGCTAAACAGGGCAACGAAGGAACTAAAAGACATGATTAAAGAGCATGAAAATCGTTGTGTACAAAGTCACCTATCTCAACTCGCATCACAAAAGGATACTAATTATTCACTGTGGCGCGCAACCCAGAATCTTAAGCAACCAAAAGACCACATCCCACCTCTGAGAAAACTGGATAGAAGCTGGGCTAGGACTGATGTAGAAAAAACAACAGCATTCGCAAGTACACCTAGAAAAAGTATTTACACCACTACCTTGTCCCGACCCCGATAATGACGATGACATAGCGAATTATCTACAGTCTCCAAATCAATTATCTCCCCCATTAAAAGCAGTAAGTCCTAAAGAAATAAGCCGGGAGATAAAATCTCTTTCACTCAATGAATCTCCGGGGTACGACCTATTGGACTCCGTGCTGTTAAGCAATCTTCCGAGGAGTGGAATAATATATCTTGTTACACTCTTCAATTCATCTATAAGACTCTCCCACTACCCGGGACAGTGGAAAATTGCTCAAGTAGTAATGATCCTCAAACCTGGAAAGCAGCCAGAAGAAGTCTCGTCCTACAGACCAATAAGTCCCCTTCCACTGGTGGGGAAATTGTTCGAAAAAGTTATCCTCAATAGAATGCAATCTCATCCGAATCCCATTCTTCCTGGGCACCAATTTGGATTTCGACAAAGGCATGGAACCATTGAGCAGGTTCACAGATTGACAAATACCATCAGTTATACGCTTGAAAATAAGAAATATTGCTCGGCTGTGTTTCTGGATATAAGTCAGGCATTTGATAGAGTCTGGCACGATGGCCTCTTATTCAAGATCAAAAAACAGCTGCCGCATTCCTTCTACTTTTTACTGAAAAGCTACTTAAACAAAAGATGCTATGAAGTTAAACTGAACAACACCACGTCTGTTCTGTTTGAAATCAGATCAGGGGTACCTCAGGGGAGCATATTAGGGCCTATACTGTATCTTATATTCACTTCTGACATCCCTGTTGATGATGAAACCTTTATTGCCACATACGCTGATGATACTGCAATAATGTCAGTAAATGCCAACCCAACAATCGCATCAGCACATCTCCAAAAACATATTGATGAGATAGAAAAATGGCTGAAAATATGGAGAATAAAGGCTAATCAAAGCAAATCAGTTCACGTCACCTTCAATCTAAAAAAAAGCGACTGTCCACCAATTACACTGAACGGAGAACAAATCCCACACGATAGTGCCGCGAAATACCTAGGTATGCATCTGGATAGGAGGTTGACCTGGCAGAAACATATCTGGAGCAAAAGAAAAGCCCTGGATGCAACACGAAAAGAAAAGCACTGGAACAAACGAAAGCAAAATAGCAGTTTACAAAACTATTTTGAAGCCAGTATGGACATACGGAATAGAACTTTGGGGAACAGCAAGTAATAGCAACATAGAAATCCTGGAAAGATTTCAGACTAAAGCTATTAGATCTATGATCAACATTCCAAAATGCATTCACAATAAATATATTCTGCACGACTTGAGGCTAAACACTGTGAAACAAGAAATCGCTGCTCGAAGTTTAAAATACCAACAAAAATTAACTTCACATGTTAACGCTCTGGCTGCTAAATTAATGGGTTCTGGAAGTACCGTGTACACAAGACTGAGAAGGAAGAGCGTTCCAAATCTCGTGAAACGATTTATCAAAGAATAGTGGGAATAGTCAATGGACGACTCCCCCTGCTTTAAGAAAAAAATAATCAGACATAGCTCAGACAAAGAAACAGCTAAATGTCCACGACAGATTGCTGTGTAAGCGGGATAGAAAAGAAAAAAAATATAGATTACTACCCCGTATCATCCCGAGGGCGATAATAAGCGACACAGGAGGGAAACTGATACAGAAGATGGTCAGCAGCATTATACTGTAAACTGAAAATAACAATAACTGCGGTTGTCAAACCGCCCCAAGCACGGGGAAGATTACCTCATTGATTTAGTGGTCGTAAGCGCACCCGCTGATTTCGGGTGATCAGTTATTGGGATTTTCGGTCAAGACATTCTCAGTAGCAGCTCGGAGTCTGGAAGTTGACAGTATTCCAACCCCGCGCCTTGAAAATCACGTAAAGCTGTTGATCCATCGCCTGATCTCTCTCCGGTCGCGTCCGATCCCATCGTAAATTGAGAGTAAGAGAATAGAGAGTGCACCTGCCGTTGCCAACCTTTGATCAATAATATACAATAATAATATATTATTGATCGAAGTTGCGAACACATTCGTGCACTATCATCCTAATCGCAGATGGTCCGTTGAGACTGGCCGCCGTGACCGAAATGTGGTCTAGAGGACATTATGGGGGAGGTCAGGGGATGAAATTCAAGAGTGGACTTTTGATAGGCTGCAATAACACATTTACGGCGGATATCTGATAATTCGATCGTCATTCGGGTTATTACAATTTTACATTACAGTACGGGCTGATGTATGAGACGATGATACATTTATGTAAACTGTTATATAAGTGTTGGAGAAAATATAATAGGTACGTCTTTAGGGAAAAACCTACCTTTTCGTTTTTCCATATACTTAGAAGGTGATTTGCAGTTCTAATTCAGTATAAAGAGTTAAATTATTAACATGATGATCATGATAATGAATATGTGCCATTTATCTAGCAAATACTTAAAGCGAACTTTCCTTAAGTAAAAGTTTCTATACCTACGTAGATCATGTATTTTCTACGTTGAATAAAAATTTCCACCCACAAATAACTTTATGTTGGTATCCACTTGACATTTGCAAAGCAACATAAAACGAGACATTGATTTAAACAAGCCCTTTTTAGGGTTCCGTAGATAAACTACCTTTATAGTTTCGCCATGTCCGTACATCCGTCTGCGGTTCTACTCAGAGACGCCAGGTACATACTACAAAGCTGTAATTTGGTATAGTTATAGATATTAATCACGCCTACAAATTTGTGAATAAAATGTTGTTATTTTTTAATTTAGGGTAATTGTGTGAGATGTCGTTGGATAGGTCTTTTGAAAATATTGGGGTATGGAACAAACATTTTTTCGGTATTCAGTGGTCCGTTGGCGAAATATTTAGCTTTAAGATTTGCAGGTGCGAGTCATCCCGTATACCACCCCTCTACCAACTAAAATGCTGTTTTTAGAAATGTGAAAAGAGTAGTATATAGAAAAGGAAAACTATTACAGCTAAGTAGTCTTAACAAGTTAAAGAGTAACAGTCGACTAACTTATAAAAAGCACTTGTATTAGTAAAAATTTCGTTACAATTCCATACAAAATGACCTAAAACGTGCTGCATTATTACTTTGTAATGTTATTGTGAACTGTAAAAATAAACATTTTTTGAAGAAAACCATTTATGTATTATTACTATAGATTAATGTTTTCCTTTGCGGGGTAGCTACAGAGGATCGATCGCCAAGAGACCGATCTGGTGATACCTTTCGGTTATTGTACGGAAGGAAAATATCGCGAGGACACCTGCATGTCTGAGGAATAAGAAAGAAATATTTGGAAGGTATGTAAAATTCGCCAACATGCATTAGAGCAGTGCAGCGTGGCGAAAATTTTCTTGCCCTTAAAACCTTCTTAGAAATGAGAGGAGGCTTGTGCCCAGCTGTGGGACGTATATAAGCTGTAACTTTGACTTTTAACTACGCGCCCTCCTTTCTGCCAAGGAGGGTCGCGTTCATATATGGCTTAGAGATCTCTCGTTAGATCGGTAAGCCAATCCATAAAGGCGGTGTTTAGTGGGTAAAAGTCTCCACATAACAAAAACTTTTAACTATTGTAGGCCTACAGTTTCATTCGTGATAGAGTGAATGCCCCTAATACCAGCCACGCCCCTACTTATCCAGCTTTTTCGCCTTTTTACTCCGTAAATATTCTAGTATTCTTAACTAGAAATATTGCTTACCCTAATCTTGATTTACGCGGGCGACCCTCAGGATAGTTTAGTGCAGTGGTGTTTTACGGGAAGGTTCGTTGTGGTCATGTATATCTTAGGGTTGCACTGCTGAAAATTAAAAGATGGATAGGAAACTATGATCATTTTTGTAACGACTTGGCATGTGAACAATTTCCCTTTATTCTGAGATGTGAGTGCTATCAGCGTTTTTGGCACTTGCAGCTTCAATATAAATGATTTGTTGTAGATTGTATTATTTTCAAAATCAAATTTGTTTTAAATTACCACTACGTATAAGAATGATTGGAAAATAAGTACTTCAATTACCTTCGCACTGTTTCTAATTGGATATTTGGGTCCATTTTAGTCCTTATAGCGATTAAATCGCAAACTCGCTTAATATGCTCTACTATGAGCCATAAGAAGAATTAAGAAGGCCCCACATTAAAATTTCTGGCCCGACACGCACTTGGCCTTTTTTTGTTTAGATCAAAGAATCTTGTATTTTTTTTTGCTGACTCAAGTGGCAACCGCTTGTTGTCATGTATGAACCTATTTATAAATAGTTTCTATCGGTTTTCCTTTTAAAAATCACACAAAAAATTCTATCTGTTTTGTGCACTTCGTTCTCATGATCTCATCCAAACATTAAAGGACGCCTAAATAGCAAAATAACTTGAGTTTTTTATCGCCCTCGAAACACTTGCGTCATCTTTTCTACTACATAATAGCTCACGTAATATGTAGAGTGTAGACACTACACAATATCGCACAACTTTGATGTATCAAAATCCATCTAAGTTACTATTTAAACGATAATACAAGAGCGGCAACCCGCCTGCGGTTAAGTTCCCAAGTATATTCAAGACATCAAAAATCGAATTCATGTGCCGAATTTAGCATTTACTGATGGTGATTGATAAGGTATCAGTGCAGTTATTCTTTGAATATTAAATCAATACAACAAAGATAAAGATATTGCATAACACACATATAGTTTTAGGCTCAACCTTTGAGATACTCAAAGGGCTCATAGTCTACTCATGTCGCATATGCAACACGAAAGACAAATAAAAAATTTACTACTGACTAACTGACTTACTTATACCAAAAATTCATTGAGATTGTAAAAAACATTTTCAACTAACAATTTCTTTAATTTTGTTTTGAACATATTTCCACCTAATTGTATAATATAAAAGTACCTATATTACAGCTGGTGGTGGTGGTGGTGGTAATATAGGTATTTTTATAATAAACCATATTTCTAGTAATAGGTAAGTTTATATCATATTTATAATTTATATTATTAGCGAATGTTTTTTCTTCGAATCAGATTTCAAATTAAAATATTGCATATTGTTTTTACAATTTTATTATATTCGAGATTAATTTTTTCTTGAGGAATAAGTTGCCATTTTATAGTTTGATAACTCTAGTATATATGAATTTTTATCTCGAAAGAATGTTACACATAGATATAGAACATGAAACTTTAATAAATTTTTCAGTAACATGATAAACGAGGAAAGAGTGACCAAGCAAATTTATGTCGCAGAAGTGAGTGATAAAGTCGGCAAGGAACGCCCTGGGCGGAAGTTTATTGATAAAATTAGCGTTATACTGAAGATGGGTCAGATTAAGAATAGTATATCACGAGGTAATCAAAATCACGAGGCAATTCCTGCTACACCATTACACCACAATGTTGTAGGTGTAACTGAACATGGAAAATGGTGTTTTGTTTTGGTATTGCGGATAGGGAAGGGGTTCGTTTTGTAGTATCACCTCTAAGATGATGTTTCACGTATAAATAAAAACAGTCTCAGACGAAATAAAAACTCAAGACAGAGCTCCGCCGAACAACGCACTGAGGCAGGTAAAACTACGCCTTGCCTTGTACATACACAGTTTCACGCACACAAATATAACGAAACTACGCCTTAGCTTCTCATTCGAGCTATTCCAGCGCACGCCGCACGGAGTGTCACGTTATAATAATTTGCAGTTTTTAAAGAAAAAATGCCGAATTGTGTTGTGAAAGGGTGTAAAAACCAATCTTCCAGAAATAAAAAACAGGATGGAATCATATTTCATACGTAAGTAAACATAAAAATCTAAATTTTTAATTAATCATTTTTATTATTTATTATGACAGCTTGGAACATAAAACGTTGACAAGTGTTGCCACTAGTGAGCGTCACAGTAGTCCCCATTTATTCGGCAAGTTATTAATGTGACGCGAAACTTAATGTAATTCTATTTAATATATTTCTATTTTACTTCTAATATTTATAAAATTATTGTAAGTGTAAGTAAGTGTGAAGGTTCTTCGTTACAATTTCTAAGAGAAATCAGAAATGGTTGTGCTGATTTAGCCAGTCGTTTAAATATCGGAGAACTTAATGACTATAAAAAATACATTATCGGATATATATCAGGAAGTACAGCGCATTGCCTGTCAAGGGTCATAAAGTGTCAAACGTGTCTAGCTCGCTTACAGTCCGATGACATATTTGACTTCCATAAACTGATATCTTTAAAAAATATAAAGGTAGCTTAATCTTTCCGTCGAAAGACCTTTTTGAAATTTGCGTAATTTGTGAAACTGTTGTACGTAAATTATATAATGAAAGCATAGCGATAGTTACTGAAAGCCAACACAAATCAGTTGTTATTAATATTTTAAAACGATTTATTGGTACTGACAACGTTTTCTCTAAATTGGAGACTACGCACAATTATGCTGGTCAAGAGCATAAAATAAGCTTAATAAAATGCATAATTGATTTCCAAAACGGTGGACAGTAAACGGCAATATTAAAAAAAAAATACTCAACAAAAAGGTTATTAAAATAAAAACAATGTTTCTTTCATATTACTATTGTTTTATTTTTCCCCTTCTTAGTCGAAATAAACATATTTACATACTACTTCTTAAAGTGAGGTAAACAATTGAAAAATTTGCCAACTTATCTTTTTACTTATCCATACATCCTGATAGTACTTAGACAATAATATATTAGGGCAATAAATTAATACTGCACGGCAACACTCGCTTAGTGCACACATGTTTACCAAACCGACCTTACTTCTTTGTTGACAGCGCTCTGTCTTGAGTTTTTATTTCGTCTGAGAAAAACAGTACGACGATTTTTTTACATGAAGGTTATGATTTTCTTCCATCTTTGCTGAAAATTCAAGTATTAGAATTTAATTATAAGGGTTTACCCCATTAATCAGTAAAGTAGTTATAATCGTTGTATTCGATTGTAAGTCTTACTCATAATCTTTGAATATTGCTTACTTAAATTAAGTGTTAATGATCTCTTTGACAGGCTCTTTCTTTTTTGATTTAGTGAAGAGAGAGAGAGAGAGAGAGAGAGAGAGAGAGAGAGAGAGAGAGCAACTTAAGTGCTTCCTAAATAGACGCCGATTTACAATGACAATAAAATTGAAACTAACAAACCACTCTTTGCAATCAATACAATTTCAGATGCCACGAAAATGTAAAAAAAAACTACGAAACATGTCAGTGTCAGATTTGCTAGATCTTTCTATTAAAAGGGCTTGGAGACGCCAGCAACTTAAGGTATCTTCGATAAAGATTTAGTGGACTGTAATTTTGGTGCATACGGCAAAGGGGAAAATAAACAGGTGGGATAGCACGCACTGACCTGATGAGGGCTGCCTTGCCTTCCTCCTGGAGTGTCTGCTATACAGCAAGCTCGCCACGTGGTTCGGCGCACACGCACTCTCGGAACAGTCTCGTGAAGTCCCACACTCTCCACCTTTGCCCTTACGGGGGCGTCTCACACTTTTATGAGTTACAAAGACACAATGTCTGATGCGGTGAATATTAAACATAAACAGGAGAACTCAATGTTCATCCCGCGCGGTTTGCAGTTAATGTACATAAGACGCGACGGGTGGCCGTGCGTTGCGGATGGCGTAATATCACTTAGTATAATGACGCGCGCCGAGATCCTCTTTTTCACCTCGGCGGCAGCGCGTGCGGTAGGAAAGGGAAGGAAGGAAGGAAACAAAAAATATGCACTAGTCATGTTAATAAAGTAGATATAACTTAGGACGAACTCAATGCGATATGTAATGTAATGTTGATAAAGTAGATTGTTAACTGGCGTTACCATTTCCTCCTGCCCTTAAAGGGTCACCTTTAAAAGACAACCGTAATATAAAAAGTAAAAGGAAAACAAATAAATAAGCGGTATATAAAGTGAGAGGATGCGCTCAATGCGCATGTCTCATCTACTAACCTTACTTGGTAAGCGAGAAAATGTATACATAAATATAATATTGCGGTTTAATACTTTTTTAATATATATAAATATAAACTTAATTCCTAATTTAGATAAATAATTATAATCAAAATAATCGTGATTTACTGTCTTGGGAGAGGGCAAATACGAGCAACAGGACGGAGATATGTTCCCTTAGTAGTTCTCACGGTCACTACTCGAACTACGCCATCCTTCGAAGGATGAACAGACTCGACAATCGCTAATGGCCAAGCAAGGGGCGGTTCATTATCATTTATCATAATTACAACCATGCCTGGTACGATAGCCGTAGACGGGGTGTTCCACTTCTGACGAACTTGTAATCCGTGAAGGTATTCCGTCCTCCACCGGTCCCAAAACGACTGAACTAATTTATCCAGTAAAGAATGCCTGTGTAACAGACTGGTAGAGTCAGATTTGACTTTGGGTGCGGGTAATGACAATAAAGGTGCGGTATTCAAAAAATGACTCGGAGTAAGAGCTGAAGGCTCTGCAGGATCAGAACTCAATACTGTCAAGGGCCGCGAGTTTAGCAAGCACTCAATTTGCGCAAGAACAGTATTAAGCTCTTCGTATGAAAGTAACTGATGTCCGATAACTCGGAACAGATGCGTTTTTACGACTTTGATCATACTCTCCCAGGCGCCTCCAAAACGAGGAGAGTTGGGACAGATGAACTTCCATGTTATACGATTCTCAGCACACTCTTGCTCAAGCTTTGGGCGGTATTCAACGTTTAGAAATTTATAGAGATCGCGAAGATACGAAGCGGCACCTTTAAAATTCGTTCCATTATCCGAATATAAAAACTGAATCGGCCCTCGTCTAGAGAGGAAACGTTTAAGCGCAGCGAGGAAACTAGAACTACTAAGATCTGTAGCGATTTCTATATGTACAGCTCGAGTCGTGAGGCATGTGAAAACACATAAGTACGCCTTCTCGCTGCGTACACCACGACGACGTACAGGAGTGTATGCGATAGGACCGGCATAATCGCAGCCCGTGTGTGTAAATGCCTTAATAGCTTGTCTTACACGACTATGGGGAAGATCAGCCATCAAAGGGTAAGTTGGACGGGGTCTAAGCCGGAAACATATATTACATTTGTAGACTCTGCTTCTCACAGTGCGGCGTGCGGAAAGTATCCAAAATTTTTGACGGAGCAATGACAATAACAATTCAGGCCCAGCGTGTAAATTTTTAATATGATAATAGTCAATGATCATGTTCACTACATGATCACTGCGCGGGAGTATAATTGGATGTTTTTGTGTGTAATCTAATGCGGAGTTCGAAAGACGACCACCAATGCAGATTAAACCATTCTCAATAAAAGGCCTTAAACGATTGAAAGCGGGCGAGCAAGGTTTGTTACCTTCAATATTTAAATATTCCACTGCAAAATGCTGGTTTTGCAGGGCGCGGAGGATTATAACCTCAGAGAAACTGAGATCATCAGCAGTCACTACAGTAGTGTTGCGGCGGGGCAATAATTTAGCAAACTTACACACGTACGCAATTATACGTAGAAGTTTACTCCAAGAAGAGATGCGGAGTGCGAGCTCATAAATCGCAGAATTACAGACGGATGTGCACACAGTGTGCGACAAAATCTTCTTCTCAGGCATATTTGCAATAACCTCATTGTCTAAAGTACGAAGAGGCCATTGAGATGGATCTAACGAAGTCCACTGAGGCCCATGGAGCCACAGGGGGTTTGAAACTAATTTATTTGGCGTAACGCCACGTGAAAGTATGTCAGCGGGATTCTCAGTACCTGCGACATGATAAAAGTTATCAGCGCGAATATTGTCGGTAATCTGAACAACGCGGTTTGCAACAAAGGTCTGCCACTTGTGTGGCGAACTCTTTATCCAGTACAGAGCTACTTTTGAATCTACAAAGGCATAGACTGATATTGCAAGGTCAAGAGAATAATTGTCGAGTACTCTGCGAAGCAATTTTGAGAGTAAAACCGCTCCACAAAGCTCAAGGCGTGCAATAGATAGTGGTTTCGTCGGTGCGACTTTAGTCTTTGCACAAATCAACTGGACGGTGTTACCATTGACGCTCTTTACATGTATGTAGACTACGGCACCGTATGCGTGCTCGCTGGCGTCGGAAAACCCCAGGAGTGACGCAGTACAGTTTTTGGATACACCAACATGTCGCGGGATACGTAAATCATTAAGAGCTGGTAATTCAGCACAGAATTATCTCCACATCTTAATAATTGGCGGTGGTGGTATGTCGTCCCAATCTAAATTAAGTTGCCAAAGCTGCATTATTAACAATTTGGCGTACGCTACTGTGGGAGCAACGAAACCCATTATGTCCCACAGGCGAGCGATAGTAGATAAGATGGCGCGCTTAGTGCACGTCACATCAGCGGGAACAGATATCTTAAAATAAAAGGCGTCACTATCGGTAGACCAATGCAAGCCTAGTATTTTATGTGGCATTGATTTATCGAACTCTACTTCTCCTGTAATTTTATGGGAAGTAGGGAGGTCATCTAAAACAGATCGACGGTTGCTATGCCATTTTATCAGGTCCCATTGGGCACCCTTGAATAAGTCTATCAGCTGCCGAGAGGTCTCACTGGCCTCGGATTCACTGGGCATAGAGAACGCGATGTCGTCCATATATAGCGAAGTAAATGCGATACGACTCGCAAGCGGATACTTTGCGCCGTCGTCATCAATGAGCTGTCTTACCGTGCGCAATGCATGGTATGGACTCGAAGTTAAACCGAAGCACACGCGATTGAAGTGGTATAACACAAGTGGGTCTTGTGGACGGAAGCGGTATAGGAAGCATTGGTAACGACGATCAGAATCGCGAACAACTATTTGCAGAAATTGTTGGCGACAGTCGGCTGTCATAGCGATTGGATGTAAGCGGAAAGTTAAAATATATTGAACAAGTCGCCTTGCAAATTTGGTCCTGAATGCAGAATATCATTTAATGATCGCCCAGTGCTAGTCTTACTGCTAGCATCCAGGACGATGCGCAGACGCGTTGACTTCTTATCTTCGCGTAAGACTCCATGATGCGGTATGACATATATTGGAGCGGGTTCATGAGAGCCATACGGCGGTGCGGGGGATATATAATTTTTAGCTAAGTATTCCTTTATGACGTCATCATATGCTAACCTTAATGTAGGCGAGGCTTGAAGTTTCCTCTCCAAGCACATGAATCGTCGTCGAGAGGTTTCATAAGAATCTCCGAGAGAGTAAACGTCATCTTTAAATGGCAGGCCAACAATATATCTACCAGTAAAAGGATCGCGGGATGTCGTAGATTTATAAAACTCTTCACATTCAATGTCTGAAGGACACTGAATGGGCGGTGCGGAGGGTGGCTGTTCAAGCTCCCAAAATCGTTGCACTAATTTGTCAACGATAGGAGACTCTAGAACTGAGCAGCACGTTAAAGAATGATTTACCTGAAGTGTCGGCACTGAGCCCATAATAACGTAACCAAATACCGTATTCAAAGCCGAGGGCCCGGACAAGTCGTTAGACGAATAAATTACGTCTGGGCACAGTAAGTGCGGGAAAAGGGATGCGCCTATCAAAACATCAATTTTATTAGGCATGCTATAACATTCATCAGCGAGTCTTATGCCATGGAAGTGTGATAAGACAGATGTGTCTACCACAGCGGTGGGCAAAAGGTCGGTGATTTGATCAACAACTAGCGTTGAAATATTGAAGTTAATATTCGAGTCGAATCGTGAGAAAATTTTAATATCAATCGATTTCGATTTTACAATTTTTTCAACTCCACCGAATCCCTTTACTACAGTACATTCGGTATCGTGTTGTTGAACGCCTAAACGATGACAGCACTCTTTAGTCATAAAATGGATTTGAGCCGCGGAGTCTAATAATATACGAATAATTTGTTTCTCTCCCTTAGCATCGTAAGCAAATACTTGAGCGGTTGATAATAAAACAGTTCTCTGCGAACGACTTGCGCGCGCGGGAGGCGGTGAACGTTGAGAAACATTCTTGAACGAAGTACACAGCGCGACGTCTGAACCTGCGGTGAGGGGTGGCGAGTGTGCGGGCGCGGGGGTTAGTGTAACTGGCTGAAGCGGTGGAGAACGCGCCAGCGCAGGGGAAGCATTATCGCTTCTGCGGTGGAAGTGCAACAATGTGTGATGTTTAAATTTACAAACTCGACAACTATAATTTGAAGAGCAACTAGACACTCGATGACTTAAACTGAGACAATTCACACATGCATTGTTACTCTTTACGCATTTAAATCGTTCCTGCGGCGTCATTTTATTAAAGTCTGCACACTTAAATAGGTGTTGATGCACAATATTATCGCACAGACACTTTGAGCAACTAGTCGTCGTGCTTACGTACGCCTGATACTTCGGCGACGAAGTATTATTACAGCGACGATTATTACCGTTACCTCGTCGATTGTTTGGTGCGCTATTAGAATTTGTACTAGAATCGGTGCGTTGCAAAACTTTGGAGCGGGTCTTAATAAAATTTACTAAATCATCAAAGGTAGGTACCATCGAGTTATGACTATATTCGAAAGAGCGAATGGTATCCGGGTCCAGCTTCTTAAGCGCGATATGAAGAACAATTAAGTCCGCGAGATTATCTAACTTTAAGTTTTGTAAAGCGCGCACTGCACTTATAAAGTTATCAGTAAATAAATCAAAATTATTTGCGGTGGCCGATTGCAATGGAGTTATACCTGAGCATACAGATAGGGCTTTGCCCGTTAGTTTACCTAGCAAATAGTATAACTTTTCAGCGTCGGTAAGCGATGTGTTGTCATGGACGGTTGATTTAAAGCTAGCATAAAATAAAGGCCATGAGCGAATGTCACCCGAAAATGGCATAAGTTCGATAGGCGGAAGTGTGAATCTGGCTTTAGACGGTGTACTAGTACTTTGTGAATTAGATTGCGAATATTGTAAATAAAGCCTATTTATTCTACCGCAAAGAGACTCAAACGCAATGAGGCTGTTATAATCAGGTTTAGCAACAGGGTTTATTTTTAATAAATGTGAATTATAATTATCTAAGACCTGTTTAAACTCAATACGTAAAGCATTAATATTAGAACTTCCATCAAGAAAACGCTCCATCGTGGAAGTGTTTATGTGGATGTCCGAGGACATATCATATATTTTTTGCACTATTTCAAATAAAGCATCTCGTTTAGCTAACAATAAAACCAACTCAGCATCAGGTGTGCCCTCATTATCCGAGGAATCGCTATTATTCGATGCTATTTGTTTTTTAGGCGGCATTACAACTTAAGTTATGCGGCAAAAATAATATAATTATAAGCGGGTAGTCTGTAAGCGACCTCGCTACGCGGTTGAATTATTAAATATTAGTTTTGTTAACGATGAACTTTAATTGTTAACTTTTATAATAATTATGAAGTTATTTATAACGAATATAATGCTTAAATATATGTGCAAATAATAAATGTAATTTAACAGTATAATCTATAGATGTAGTTAAAAGTTGATGACGTGATGTGAACATACAACAAATAATTTATATAGATAATTATATGCTTATTCATTCTATGAATATAGTTTTAAAATTACTATGAATGTCACCTATTAGGACCTATTCTAGTGTTCTAATAAGGGCGGGGTTAATCCGAAGTCGGATTAAAATATAAATAATTAATTATATAAACGCTTATTACGATAACGATCTAATAAGGGCGGAAAGTCAAGGTCAATCCAGCGAGAAGTGACCATTAAAAATGGAGACGCCAGCAACTTAAGGTATCTTCGATAAAGATTTAGTGGACTGTAATTTTGGTGCATACGGCAAAGGGGAAAATAAATAGGTGGGATAGCACGCACTGACCTGATGAGGGCTGCCTTGCCTTCCTCCTGGAGTGTCTGCTATATAGCAAGCTCGCCACGTGGTTCGGCGCACACGCACTCTCGGAACAGTCTCGTGAAGTCCCACACTCTCCACCTTTGCCCTTACGGGGGCGTCTCACACTTTTATGAGTTACAAAGACACAATGTCTGATGCGGTGAATATTAAACATAAACAGGAGAACTCAATGTTCATCCCGCGCGGTTTGCAGTTAATGTACATAAGACGCGACGGGTGGCCGTGCGTTGCGGATGGCGTAATATCACTTAGTATAATGACGCGCGCCGAGATCCTCTTTTTCACCTCGGCGGCAGCGCGTGCGGTAGGAAAGGGAAGGAAGGAAGGAAACAAAAAATATGCACTAGTCATGTTGATAAAGTAGATATAACTTAGGACGAACTCAATGCGATATGTAATGTAATGTTGATAAAGTAGATTGTTAACTGGCGTTACCAGGGCTAATGTAGATGGTATATTATAAGCTCTTATAAAATGGGTGCGTTTGGCAGAAAAAAGCGCTAGCAAGCGCTTGTAAGCAAAATGGCGAAACTAAACAGTTTGCGGCCAGGACACGTTTGCTAAGTTCTGTAGCGCTGACACAATCTTCCATTTTGCTTATTTAATTTGTTTGTTTTGAAGTAGAGTTTATAGCTGTTTTGTGCAATATTAGTTGTAAGTAATATAATGACATGAATAAACATAATTATACATGTTATTAAAAATTTATGATTGGTAAGTTTTTAATACGAATACTTTACAAACATACATTTAAATTAGGTTAGGTTCCCCGGTTAAAACTAACTTCGTGTCCTAGAAGAAAATAGCTATTTACGATTTGACAGCGCTTACCGCTTACGATCGCCATTTTGCTTACAAGCGCTTGCTAGCGCTTTTTTCTGCCAAACGCACCCAATGTGTGTCGCTTGCTGTTATCATGATATGGTTTTGACAGAGTCAGGTAGGTATTACCATTGACATGCTCGATAATAATATAAATAAACGATACGATATAAATAATATAACACCACAGAATAAATAATAGTATGACAATACTTCAAGTCAACTCCACTTATTTTTTATCGTTATAATTATATCTAAAAAAATAACGTTTACTAACTTGCCATAAAATAGTTATTCTCTAACTATTTTTTTATAGATGTGTTTACGTATAATGCGTTTTTCAACTGTACATGCACGCGTCTTAGGTTTGTATTCCAGGCTTTGAGTATTAGATTGGTTTAATACTCAAAGATTCCAGGTCAAAAAAAGGTTGTGTTGTGTACTCATCTTATAAATAAATGGGAGAGGTATCTCTTGTAGTTGACTGTGTAGTGTTATAATTACCTGATAAAGAAGAAAGGGTTGTAGATGGAAAAAGACAACATGAAAGAACAATTACGCTTTTGATAAAAAGTGTCTAAAAGCCGACTTCTAAAACTAAAAAGAATTAAAATAATTTCCACGTAATGGGAAAAACTTCTGCAGCCGTCACGTCGTTAAATTATTTTATCATTTTTAGTTCATGTTTGTTTTTTTTTATTAAATAGTTCCTTTTTACCACTTTTTAGTGCTCTAAGAAATATCACAAACTCAATTTAATAAATAGAATTCGTATCTTATTTGATATTTTTAAAACTTCATCCCATATTTATAGGAATCGGAGGTACTGTTTCTTTATAGGAATTTTATAGGAATCGGAGGTACTGTTTCTTTCTCACAAATTCTAGGCCATTTGTGAGTTTATATTAAAATATATTTTAAGATTTTTGGCTATATTAGGTAAATAAATTTAATTTTTAACGTTTAAACCGGCATGCAGTCTGAAATAGTAGCCATGAAGGCTCACAGACGTTTAGCGGTTACTCAAGTCGCCCTTTAGTACCTATAGATTAAAAAAAGCTCACCCTCAGAGACAGTTAACGGTTCATTAACGTTTCCTAATATCAATTAAAGTTATTAACAGCAAAACCTTCATTTAACTATTGAATTATTGCTTTTGAAATTTATGTTTTACCAGCGAATTCACTGGTAAAATACAAATGTATTTTACCAGTGAATTCGCGTACGGTGTCGTCGCTAAATATTTTACAAGGCTCTAAAACCGAGGGGACATTAATAGAGACAATTTTTAAAACTTCCTGAACAACATCATTCCGCTAACCGTGACGGGTTACCAGCACTTTTCATAATTGAAAGTCCGTGGAGCCCAAGCTCGATGGCGCCGCTACCACAATTTATGAGGGCATTTATGAGGTTGACAGATCGATTTGATATTATTCTGTTTACAACTCAAATAAATTATACATAGCAACTATATTGCGGGAAACTGCCTCGTTGGTCTAGTGGTGCGACTTCTGATCATGAGGTCCTGGGTTCGAATCCCGGGTCGGGCCAAAAAATCTATTATTGAGTTTGTCTGTCAAGAAATTCTCAGTAGCTGCCCGAAGTCAGGAAGTTGGCGGTGTCTTATACCCGTGCCTCGGAAAGCACGTAAAGCCGTTGATCCTGCGCCTGATCTCTCTCCCGGCCGTGTCGGTTTACCGCCCCATCGGATTATGAGAGTGAGGGAATAGAGAGTGCACCTGTGCTTGCGCATACGCTTGGGAACTATAATCCTGTCCTGCGCCGATGGCTAAACTCCGTTGAGGCAGGCCGCCGTGGCCGAAATTCGGTCTGGAGGACATTATTATTATGTGGGGTATCTATATAGTTTTCTCATCTGGTTGGGATGTATAAATATATAATTATAAATGAAAATGAAAAGACAAATATACATAAATATCAATAAAATAAAATAAATACAAAAATACATAAATAAATAAAAGCCCAACCAGATGGAAGCCCTCGGCAGGGGAGACCAAACGGCCAAGGGTTAGGGGGAAAGGGAAAGAAACCGGCGGACGATGCGGGCAGTATCAAGGAGCACCGCCTTCTGCATTTGAGCCCGGAGCGGTCCGTCACGGAGTCCCAGTCGCCTCAGATGACCAGAGAGGCTAACTGGGATTAGCCCATTCGCAGAGACGACTACAGGAATAATTTCGGTCGGCAGACCACCCCACATGTCGGTCACCTCGTGAGGCAGGTCCAGATATTTTGATTGCTTATCTGTTTCGGCTTTCACGAGATTCTCGTCATACGGGATGGTAATATCGACCAAAAATATCCTTGACTGTGCCCAGTCCATCAGCACAATATCAGGCTTATTCGCAAGAATAGTCCTGTCTGTGATGATGGCCCGGTCCCAGTAGAGCCTGGCGCGGTCATTTTCGAGCACGGCTTCCGGCAAGTACATGTAATACGGCAATTTCCGGTCCACGAGACCGTATTTCAGAGCGAGCTCCTGGTGTAGAATTCTGGCTACTAGGTCGTGCCTGTGCAAGTACTCAGAGTTAGAAAGCGCCGAACAACCGGAGATGATATGCCTAAGCGACTCACCGGGATGGCGACAAGCACGACAGACGTCGACGGTGCCATCCTTTAGGATGTATCTCCGATAGTTGTTGGTCTTAATAACCTGATCCTGTATTGCACAGAAAGGTCACCGAAACGTAGCCCGTTGAGGGAGGCGACTGTATCTACGAAGGGCTCATGAAGAGCCCTGTAGTACCTCCCGTGGAGCTCCTTCTCCTTCCATACGGTCTCCCGGTCGGAAATGCTAAGCACTGCTGGGTCCTGCCATTGCTCGTGGGCTAAGGATAGAGGGGTAAGCCCTTTATCACTACAAATGTCGTCATTATAGAATAGGTCATCCGATCTCGCCAGGAAGTAATCACGGAGGCTGCACACTTCGCGATAATGCATGGTGAGCGCGCTCAGAATACCACGCCCACCATGCTTTCGCGGCAAGTACAGCCTCATTACCGACGATCTCGGATGATGCATCCTATGGGACGTCGTGGTAGTGCGGACTTTTCTATCCAGGGCGTTAAGTTCGGTCTGAGTCCACCTGAGTATGCCAAAGGTATACATGAGGACAGGCATGACCAAACCGTTATATGCGTGTGTCTTATTCACACCGGACAAAAGGCTGTTAAGCACTTTGGTCAATCGTGCATAAAACACAACTGTTTCATACCAGCCTCATCGATACCGATGTTCTGTGACATACCCAGGTATCGGTATGTTTCAGCCTCGGAAAGGGTCTTTAAGTTGATGGGCATAGATAAATCTATGCCCTCAGAGTTAGCAACCCTTCCCCTTTCAACATAAAGGACCGCACACTTATCCGTCCCCAGCTCCATTCCAATAGAATTGCTAAATTCACAAGTGATGTTTAGCAATTCCATAAGATGGGAGCGACTGGAGGCGAATAACTTGAGGTCATCCATATAGAAAAGGTGGGTCACTTTTGTTCCTCCCTTCCGTAGCTGAAATCCTCTTCCGGAGCCCTCCAGTAAGGCACTGAGAGGGTTCAGAGAGAGGCAGAACCAGGTTGGACTCAGACAATCGCCCTGGAAGATACCCATTCTTATCCTTATGTGGTTCTCCGCAGCCATCATCCACTCGCCCAGATAACAGAGGATCGCACTCGACTGCCCCATATACTGCTCGAGGAAGTCTCTAACTTACAGTCAATCTTGTACAGCTCGAGTACCCTCTTTAGAATGCCTTTCTGTAGTCTATCCAGGCGGCGGAGAAGTTCCGACGGTTGCGTTTCACCACTTTGCCGATGACCGCGTCAATGAGGAGTGGTTCCTTGGTTCCACGACCACCGCCCCGACATCCATTTTGAGCGCGTGACATCACCTGATTTAGCTCCAGGTGACGAGTGATTCTCGCGCTCAAAATGGATGTCAGTATATATAGCGGGTAGACACGTGATGGGGCGGTATTTGCTCGGGTCTGTGGTATCCTGATCTTTAGGAACCAAGTGAGTGATCCCAGTAGTGAAGAGGCTCGGGAGCAACTTCTGATCGAGAGCCTCTTCTGTCGGGCGAGCACAGCGTGACACACTACGAACCCCTTCAGCCAGTAATGATGCAGCTCGTCGAGCCTCGGACTTTTGCAGTTCGGGGCCCTAGGGACCGCCTCAGCCACGTCTTCAGGCGTTACGGTGACGGAGTCCATAGGTGTAACACTTGCACTCTGGCTCGCCACAACTTCCATCCAAGGGCCCTCGCTGTGGTTTACGGGCTCTGACCACAGGCCACGCCAAAATGCGACAGTGCCAGCCAGATTCGGTCCTGGGCCCGCTCCACATACCTCTGGTCGCTCCAATGATTTATAGAGCCTCTTCTGATCACTCTGGAAGAGACGATTCTGGTTGAACCGCCTTGACCTCTCGCTAAATCGTCGAATCCGCTTCCCCCAAGCAGCGATTTTTTGCTTCAGGTCATCTATGCGCTCCGTTAGTTTCTGCGTGATATCCGGCTGGGACAAACTAATATTTGTCCCAGCAAACGCCATTCTAACGTTGCGCACAGCTCTCGGTCTATTATTACCCGACCTGAAGCTTATCAGTCTGCCGATAAGGGCCCTTGCCTTTGCGATACGGTCCTCGATTCTTTTTCTCCAGGCTGGGATGGCACTACCTTGTTGAGTAGCACGTCCAGCCATGGGGAGTTTGACGCCAATAATACGGCATACTGCCAGTGCGGCGCCAAAAAGAATTGAGTCCGTCTCGCAAAGGTCCCGGCTTGCTTCCAAATAGGTCACCAGCATTGGGTTAAGAGCCCGCGCGACAGCCCGATTTCGCTTGCTAAGGGGTATGCGGGGAAGTCGCGGTTGATTTTCGAGAGGCATGCTGCGCGTTTCCAGCATCGACTCTTCCAATATGCTCCTCATTTTCTCTGACGGCAGCGTCCACATTTGCAGTTTGCTGCGCAATTAGTGGCGCCGCATTTCCAGCCGTAGCATTCCCATCCGATGAGGGAACAGCCTCACGTTGTAGTCGTTCGAGTTCGGCGTCACCAAATATGTTGGAGCGCAGGATGTACCGAACTCGGTCTGCCAGGTTTTGCTCAGTGACGGATAGAGATGGCTCCAGCTCTGCAAAAAAGCGATGCATCTGAGCCCGATATGCCAAACATCCGGTTTCTTCCCCTTTTGCCATAAAGTACGCCCGCAGTGCATTTGCGTTCATTGTTTGTGACCAACGCATGCGACGTGCTCCACCAGCGGCGGGTGTCGCTCGCTTGCTTGATCCAGCCGACACCAATCCTTCTGGTGGGGATGATGGATGCGGAGGGCTGCTAGGTGATCGAACAGTTCCTCGCACTCGGCTGGCGGCCCGCATGCTGCCGCGTCCAGCGCCAGCTACAGACGCGCCCCGGCGACCCCTCGGCAGCGGCCCTATGCGCGTTCCTCTTTGTACCATCATCCATTTATGGGCGCCAAATAACGGGAGACGCCCAAGCCCGGCACCGTTTCGTGGTTCGGTCATATGCACAAACGGACCTTTGCACCTACAATTTTGCATAGACACGGCGCTCACACCTCTTGGCAGGGCACTGACTGACTGCGCCGACGTACTAGTTTTGTCACATAACTGTTACGTCAGCGGGCGATGGGGTCGTCACTTCCCTACGCCTTTTTTATTATTATTATTATTATTGCGTGAAACTTGAATATAAGTTAGCAAAACCAAAAAACAAATAGAAAAACAGCTTATATCTTATATTTTTGTATACAGGTGGATGAGCCATGCTGCAGCTATATTATTATTGTAGCACGAATGGGTCGTCTCGATCGGGAGCTTTGTTGCCCACAAATCACATTAATAAGTAGTATTTGTTCTGAATTCCTCTATCGTTCATTTTATTTTTTGCCCCCTATCACATTATTTTCCACACGTCTCGGGTTGACTGGGACAGAATGCCAAAAGGCATTACGACCGCCCTTTGTAATCCTTTTATTAAGTTTTTTTATATAGTATGAGGGTGGCAAACGAACACACAGTTCACCTGATGGTAAGCTGTTGCTGTGACCTAGCTGTTGCTAGTATTTTGTAAGAATATGGTCCTTCCCCGGTCGAGCCGACCCATTTGTGCTACTATACCAGTAATACAGCTGCAGCACGGCTCTGCCACGTTAAAAAGGCGTACAATAAAGTGTAAACAAATAGAATTAATAAGTAATATATATATATATATATATATATATATATATATATATATATATATATATATATATATATATGTATATATATAAATAAAATATTTTGAGGTCATGTGAAGTCCGCCAACATGCAGTGGAGCACCTGCTCTGTAACTGCTGCATGTGTGGGGACTGGTCTAGTAGAAGTAAGCGCACTTGCTGATCATGTACTCCGAGTCTCGGGTCGGACTAAAATTAGTAATTGGGATTTTTGTGTCAAGACATTCACAGTAGCCGCCCGGAGTCACGATATTGGCGGTACTGTAACTCCGTCCGAATTACCTTTCCATCGGACTAGGAGAGTGCGAGTATAGAGAGGGATCCTGTGTTTGTACAAACATTTTTACAATATAATCACGTCTGGCGCAGATGGCTATCTACGTTGAAACTGGTTACCATGACCGAAATTCGGTCAAGAGGACATTTTTTATCTGGTGTCTTTAATTCTTAGGTTAGCAACCCGAAATTAGAATAATTAAAAAGTTCCTATTACAATAATGCTCTAATCAAAATAAACACGCTTCACCAAAATATGTTTTTGTTTAATTTTATTTCAATAAACATACATTCAGAAAATCGATAGCTGATGTAATCGCTTAAAACTGTAAGTTGAAATTATTTGTATTGCTTACATTGGGCTTTGGCTTTATCGGCCATCGTTATTCTGTGGGAACCCCCTTGCCAAATAACGTTCTAGACACGCCAAAATCCATAGCCCGCTTTATACGTTGTAGAGCCACGCTGTATCTGTATTATAGTTGTAGCACGAATGGCTCCACCGCGGCAGGACCACGCTCTCACAGAATACCAGCGTAAAATAGAAGCACTATGCTACTGTGTTTCCTACGGTTAGAATAGAAACCCGGAGACCCATTTTACTGGAAACGAGGCATTCCATCTTAGTCCTCACGGGTGACAACGCATCGCATTTTGATTCTAAATCGAGGATAGATATAGATGTCAATGGGCCACAGCAACCACTTACCATCAGGTGGACTGTGCGCTCGTTTGTCACGCTAATTCTATTTTAAAAAAAGTTTTCTGTCCAGTAGCAGGGCAAATATTGACAAACAATTAAGAATTGTTTTGTTTAAATGCTTATAAGAAATAATAAAGGAGCAAGTGCGAAGTTGAGAAAGGTAGGAAACGATCGTCAGGGAAAGTAAATTGCGCAGTTGCTAGACGCCGGCAACAAGCAGTTTCTGGGGCACTAGTCAGCTCGAATGCGCCGCCTCGGTTGTTGTGCGTAAGCGACAGTGAGCGACGTACCACCACCCAGCTGCCCACCCACTTCTAAGTCGGCGCTCGCGGCGCGCTTTCGCTCCACTGACGGCCCGCTCCTCCGGTTCTCCAATCTCAGTAACGAAGTGCCTTGCGTTCATCGACCACGTAAACGCAACGACGGATTCCCTTGCGTTTGTTTATCCGTCGCTCTGAGGAATCATCAAAAACATTTATTTTATAAGTTATAACTCGAAAGCACTTTCCAACTTAATACGTTGCGCGTGCGTCTACGCGCTTTCAGAAGTGGGAGGAGGCTGTGTTTGCACTAGCGAAAGCGGTCAAGCGGGCCGCGTGCGATCTGTCTGTGTCGGTGTTGTACTTGTGTTGTGTTGCAATGGAAATAAGTGTTAAAATGTCGAAATCTGGTTTATGAGGAGCTCAGTGAACGTGTTCATGCGCCTGTGAAAAACGAGCACACGTGCTTATGTAACCCTGAATTTGTGCATAGAACAAGTGAGTATATCACATTGCATTAATGTGACGGTGATGCGCTTATTATAATCGATTTAAATTAATTGCTTTTAAATGTCTAAAATACAGAATATCAGCCCAAATAGAATTAGCTTCTTAATAAATAGTTTAACTAGTGTTAACAGGTTAGGAATTTAATATTTAAAAAAAAAAACTTTGAAACAGTTATGTGGTTTAGCATACTTTTAAACGAGTGTAACGGGATTTGCAAACAAACATTATTGGTAGGTATTATGAAAGGATTAGTTACACTTGTACTTGATAACTGATATGAACATAAATTATTTAAAATATGATGATATACACTTTATGTGCTAGCATCCTATTAGTATATTTTATTATACTATTTAATTTTTATCAAACTGAAGTTACAAACAAACTTGCACTCCACCTGATGGTAAGTGGCTTCTGCACCTCATAGCCACCTGAGGCAAACTTCAAACAAAGCCTGCAGATACACAGTTACCCCTCAGAACTAACATGTAATGGAAACTAATTTCTTTAATATAAAATCCACTTAGTCTATCACGTTTACTGTTTAAATGAAGTTAGCACTTTACAGACATTTTATAATTAAACGAGATCTTTTGAAATAGTTTTTTCCAATACTTCTGCGAAGATATTTGGCGCCCTGCCCAGCTCTGTTTCGCGTCGTGCTACTGTATACAAATATTGAGAGAAGTTTGATACACATTACAAGAAGGACATGTTTACTATTCCCCATGTTAAGACTTCGTTTAAACAGCGTTATAAAACTGCACATCTGTTGTCGAATTTACAAATATAAATAACTGGGTCAGACTAGTTTAAGTATTAAAATCGATCAGCTTTTCGACTAACAATTATTACCCACGAACCACTTATCCATTTTCACATTATTTAGAAATTATGACAAGCAAATAGGTAACTAAGTAGGCATCGGTACCGGCTGACGCAACTGTTTGAACTTGATAATGTATTAATGTAATGCAGTAATAAGCTGAACGGGCTTTTTAAAAAATAAAAGTAAGTACCTATAAATTATTAAAGTATGTCTCGTATTTTGCTGATCATTCGTTAAGCCAGTGTGCCATTGTATTACAAAATATACGTAAACAATTATAAAGCAAGCTACGGTATAATATGAAGTTTATCCGAAACACCGCCGATTGCGGTGCATAGTCATTAATATTTATAAAAGACTAGTGATCCGCCCCGGCGTTGCACGGGTGATTTCTGGATCTCGACAACAGCACCACCTACCGGGTCCCATTGAGTTTTTAACCCATCCAGGTACCCACCCAAGTAGACACAATAAAATTCATTTTTTTATAGAATAAGGGTGACGTACGAGCACACAGTCCACCTGATGGTAAGTGGATGCTGTGGCCCATAGACATCCACATTTATTCTTGATTAAAAATGAAAACGCAGACGCGTTTTCACCCCTGAGAATAATGATCTAAAGTTCTAAAGCCTCGTTTCCAGTAAAAAAGGGTCACCGCTTCTCTACACTCAGCATACGAAACGCAACAGCATTAAGCTGATTATGCTGTGAGAGCGTGGTACTTCCCCGGTTGAGTCGACCCATTCGTGCTAGAATCACAATATATCTGCAGCGTGGATCAACCACGTACCAAAATTTCGTTAAAATTTATCAAATATATATATATATATATATATATATATATATATATATATATATATATATATATATATATATATAATTTTGTGTGAGAAAGAGACGAAATTATTAATGATACGTGAAACTCGAATACCACTTGGCCTGAGATGAGAGAAACACAAAACGGGGTTAGTCCGTGTTATGCAGGCAGATGCTTCCGACGCGACACTAAATTGAGGACACGAAAGCATTTTGAAGTGAATCTTAAAATATGAAAGCTCTTGTGTTAATGAGCGACGGCCCAGTGATAAGATAGAGTGAACCAGGATACGGACGTAGTACGATGCACTCCCGTGTTATCTCGTCCGCTGTTATTTTGGAACTTGAATTGTAGTGATATGACAGAAAAGGTCGGGCGATATCGTACTGGAACCCTTAACCTAACTTTTAGCTTATGGTTAATATCATTATGTTTTACGATAATCTTTTTAGTGTATTAAATTTACTGTACTAAATTGACTGTACTGTAACAATACCATCGGACACTAATGATAACATCATCGTAATCATTATAGTCTACGAAAGTCCACTGTAATGCCCCGGCTACACGCTCCGTCTTGCCTGCACAGTCCAGGCCTGTGCAGTCATGACTGTACAATGGCTAGTGCAGGTAAGTTTGTGTAAACTGGACTGTGCAAACTGGATTGTGCAAACCTCAAAGTGTTTTAAGAGCTAGTCACGTCACGATGTGGCCAGAAGGTTTTTTTAAACGGAGCCTTATATTATTGTTTACTAGTAAAAAAGCAACAAACAAGAAAGTTAGTTTTTCAATTAATAAATGATAAGCTTCATTTTTTTTGTTCCTGTCGAAATATTCCTTACTTTTAATTTTCCACAACGCCGGCAACGATTTGTACAATTCTACGAATTCAGTTAAAAAATCCTTGGAATAATTGCGTACATTTCTCATTTTTAAGATTTTATAACATAACATGTGTCGTCAACAAGAATTTAGACGGACTGAAGCGCGGCTTGAATAACCGGCCACACGCTCAAGTAAGCCCGCAGGCAAAACCGTGCAAACCAAGCCCGCGCAGTCCAATCTTCAGCACGTCAACGATTACGCAGGTCGCCTGCGCGAGTCTTACCGTCCACACGCACGCGCTTACCTGTGCAAACCGGTTAGTGCAGGCATGCTCACAGGCAAGACGGAGCGTGTAGCCGGGGCATAAAACATAGATCCCTCATAGGGAATATCCCCCCCCCCCCCCAATGATGGCCTCATATGGGAGATATTTGCCCTAGTTCCATCCCCTTATCGATCGAATCGATGTTGGTGTCTAAAGACCCACAGCTTGCACTTACCATCGGGTTATCTGCGTGCTGAGCATAATAATCAATAACCAGTCGCTTTTTCGGATAAAATACAGCCTACATCCTTCCTGCTATTGATCTCTATGCTTCACTAAAATTTAATCACAATATGTCCAGCCATTTCGAAGATTAGCTCAGACAGACCGACAGATAAAAAAATTTAAAATGTTTATTTCAACGTTACACACAGACATTTCAATTTTATTTACCCTAAGGGATTAACAAAAGTATGCATTTTAGAGTCGTGAAGCAGTTTATCTATTTCGCTACCCCAAAGCATGTTGGTATTTCAGACGAATCTCGAAATATTGTTTCTTCACCACTGACTACTCCCGTACTATTTTTGTCATTAAAACTACGAATTCACATGTTTTTTTAATTCATTATGAATGTTAAAGATTTTTCTTAGTGAATTATGGTGGCTAAAAAAAGAGTATATATCATTTTATAAAGAAATATCAAATAAATATTGTGCGATTAAATAGTGCGCGGGCCGACCAAACAGTCCATATAAAGCGTGAAAAATCTGCTTTTGGCGCCCACTTCACCTTAAGACTGTGAGCTATCAATCACATCCTCGCTAAGACAGACTGTATGGGGCGTATTCTACTTGATTTGCATTTTTACCGATTTTTACACCATAGGATGTACCCAACTACAGGTCTACAAGTATAGGATAAATTGAAGGTGACTGTAAAATAATTGAAAGGATTTGAATTCAAGACTATGACGACCCTGATGAGTGATTTGGTCTGCAATTATATTATTTTTATTGTATTTTTATAACATTTAATTTATAAACGAACTAGCATTTCACTTGACGGTAGGTAGCTACTGCGGGTCACGGACACTTGCGACATAGATCAAAAAGATGGTCCCGGTAGCGCAGCATATTATTGTAAATGTTTAGGTGCGGCGCTGCGAGGCCGCGGGTTCAATCCAGCACAGAGCAAGATATTCGTTTGGTCTACAAATGATTTTTCCGGGTTAGGATGTGCGTCCATGCGCGATTTATATATTTAAAACTCACTGTTGTCTAGCAGCTAGCTGATGATGATCCTCGTATCTATTCTACTCAGACAGAACCTTAGGCAGAGAGTGTTTTACAATCTAGTTAATAAAAATATCAAATATTTCACAGATGCAGTGCCTGATTAAATAAAAGTAACTTTTTATTTAACTGGGTACTAAATTAATATCCTACTCTAAAATTGAATTTAAGTGATCCAAAATACATCACATAATATACAATTAGATAATATGTACTTGATGATACCATACATGATATATTACTAATTATAAGGCCCGGTTATTAGGTAGATATTTAAATATCTACTTTTTGACAGTTCATGTTTGCCGACAACAGACGTCACAGTTGACGTCAAGACGTCAAGTCAGTCCCTCGCGTAATTATGTCAAAATAATTGAAATGTCATTAATTTGTTAATATATGACGACTAATTTGAGATAATATACAGGTGAAAAAAGGACATACCTATTATACTTTACATGCATTTATACGTACCAAAGATAACCTTCTTTTTGGACTTTCCCGTAGTCGGATGATTATGATATATCGTATAGGTATTATATCCATTTCTATTTGTTAATGGATCGTGTATCCCCACGGGTCATTAACTGCGGTTACGGTAAAAGTATTGTTATTATTTTCATGCAGCCCCTCAACCGAGCTAACATTAAATTTTAATTAACTTAATGGATTGAACTAAAAACGTTATTTCCTCGTGAAGTATGGTACGAGTAAGCAGTAATGACAAAAGCGGATTCACGTTACAATTATCTTGATGTTATTGGAAGTCAA
This sequence comes from Parnassius smintheus behrii, assembly GCA_036936625.1. NCBI lineage: Eukaryota > Metazoa > Arthropoda > Insecta > Lepidoptera > Papilionidae > Parnassius > Parnassius smintheus. The sequence continues at coordinate 32,488,095 of JAUPFT010000011.1, forward strand.
TTAATACAATACAGGCCATTATAATTAATGCTAAGAACCGTGTAAAATACTAACAATAAAGGTGACGTATCTTATCGGGAGTTTGAAGAGCTTTTATTAACATCGTTATTCGAATAATGATTTCTTATATTTTACACCAATATTTGATATTGAATAAAATTAATTTTACGGATTTTTATCGCGTTTTATTTATCTTATTTTTAATACTGAGCTGTTTAACGTCTCGATGTCATAGTTAACCTGGGCTATCTTTGGCTTTTGAATACTTATTAATTTTTGGCACGATCGACTCAGTACGAGCTTACAGAATCTTGAAGTCTTGCAGTAATATGCTTAGGTTTGAATTTTACTTTATTAACTATAGTATCCCAAGCGGATGGTAGCTTCCAGCTATATTCTCTATTGAAATATGGATGTTTTTTTATTTCAGTAGCCTCGCGAATCGTTTTTGTTAGGAAATAAGGTACATTTGCGAGAATTTGCATTCTAGCAAAGCTGATGAAATGGCGGGGACGATCTTGAACATGTTCACAAACTACAGACTTCAGCGTAGGTGATTTACGGTAGCTATATGTATTACTACGTGGGTTTCAATATATCTTTCTGCTTGTCCTATGTAAGAGAGACCATATTCGCATAATTATCACCTTAACTCCATAAACTTTAAAATACAAACGACAATGGAGTTAGAGGTAAATAATTCTTTGGCCGGCCCATAGCCACTTCATCTTACAAAGTACTAAAATTGTATTAACCAAGATTTAATATATAGTATTGCGACATATTAAAACATAAAAAAGATGAATGAAATTAATAAAATAGATACATGGTTAGTAAAGTTAGAGACTCTAAACGTCACATCACATGTCTTCTCGCATTTCTGAGAGTTTTATGACAACTCGTCTTAAGCTCTTAAGTGTACTTTACATGTTCTCGAAATATTTTATTTGTGAGACATGCAGGTTAAATTACTAAGGTTTTCCTTGACAGCCGAACATTTGGCAAATTGGCAATTAAAACTGCAATTAAAGAAACCCCGGTTGCTCGTGGTCTGTGAAATTCGCAACGATCGCTTAGCCTCTGAGCTATTTTCCTTCAACTATAATAATAGTCTAGTTTTGGATTTCACCTTAGTTTCCAAGTAACTGGGCGCTAGTAGTATTAGCACTCTGCAAATTCACAATAACTTACCGTCATATTCATTATATTACGTGCTTCACAGATCACAGAAGGTCATGGTGCTATTTATGCAATAACTTATGAACATTACAATAACTTACTAGGTATACAAATGCTGTTTTTCTAAGTAGCAATTCCAAACAGGAAAAAACCTTTTCATTTAAAATATATACCCGACGTTATCATATTATTATACTGAGAGTAATCATTTAACAAGGTAATCAAATAAAGCTTATTATAAACAAATATATAAAATAGGTGTCGTAAATCATAACGATTTGTAATACAATTACAATTACATTATTTTTAATACTTATTCACATTATGTTTTAAAGTTATGATTCTTTTTTCTTCCTTTCATGAACGTTATGTTCTACATCTGGACACGGGCTATAGCTAGCACTTCATAGTAAAGAGGATTTGCCGTAATTGCCACGCTTTTCAGGCAAATTGGGGATCACATTCCTGTACCTGATGCTGATGCTGCTCCCCGCCTGTGGTGCAAGTATTTTACATCTCGCGTGAAACGAGATTGTTAACACTACCGCCAATAAGAAACTGTGATGTATTTCGGAAATTTCCCATTGTCTGTCGCCTCTTTATAAACTTTGGATGGATTGTTTGATGGAAGACCTTACATCACCTACAAACGCCAATTACTTTCATACATATCAAGAGTCCAGGTTCTCTATCTCGTCTTTCACCAAAACTGCTTTAGTATTTGCTTAGTACTAAAAGCACTTCCTCTATTTTTTCTGTTACTCCCACTCTATATCGCTAAAAAAGATGATTTAGATCAGTGTTACGTTGTCATCATCATCATCATTACAGCCCTTCACAAGTCCACTGCTGAACATAGGCCTCCTCCAAGTAATGCCACAAAGCACGGTCCTGAGCCACCTGCATCCATCGACTTCCTGCATATCTTACCAGGTCGTCACTCCATCTAGTGGGGGGTCGCCCTACACTACGCCTACCGGTACGGGGCTGCCACTCGAGAACCTTTCTTCCCCATCGGTTATCGGTTCTTCGAGCTATATGGCCGGCCCATTGCCACTTCAGCTTACTAATCCGTTGGGCTATGTCGGTCACTCTGGTTTTACTGCGGATATCCTCATTTCTGAGTCTATCACGCAGAGAAACTCCGAGCATAGCCCTCTCCATAGCTCGCTGAGCGACCTTGAGCGCCCTCATACAGCCAGCAGTGAAGGATTACGTCTCAGATCCGTAAGTCATCACTGGCAACACGCACTGGTTATACACTTTAGTTTTCAGAGATTGAGGTATACCTGACGAGAAGATGTTTCGTAATTTCCCGAACGCTGCCCAGCCGAGTTAAATCCGTCGATTGACCTAGTCGGACTATTGGTCCCAGGTAAACATACTCGTCAACAACTTCGAGCATAGTGCTCCCAACAACTACCGGCATAGGTGTGACATGGACATTAAACATGATCTTTGTTTTGTCCATGTTCATCTTAAGACCTATCCGTTGGGAGACACCATTGAGGTCATTGAGCATAGTGCTAAGGTCCTCCAGCGATTCTGTCATAAGGACTATATCGTCGGCAAATCGAAGATGAGTGATGTACTCGCCATTGATGTCAATACCGTATCCTTTCCAGTCCAGTAGCTTGAAAACGTCTTCCAACGCAGCGGTAAAGAGTTTCGGGGATATAACATCACCCTGTCTTACACCTCTCTGCAGTTGGATAGGTTTCGAACTCTGGTTCTGTACTTGGATAGCCATCGTAGCCCTACTGTACAAACACTTCAGCAATTCTATATACCGACAGTCAACTTGGCACCGCTGAAGGGACTGTAGCACCGCCCAAATTTCGACGGAACCAAAGGCTTTCTCATAGTCCACATATGCCAGGCAAAGTGTACTCTTCGGTTTTCTGTACAATCTGCCGCAGGGTATGTATGTGGTCTATGGTACTGAAGCCTTTTCGGAAACCGGCTTGTTCGGGAGGCTGGAAGTCGTCGAGTCTGCGTGCGAGACGATTCGTAATGACTCTCGAAAACAGTACGTAGACGCGGCTCAGAAGGGAAATCGGTCTGTAGTTCTTCAAGAGAGCTATGTCGCCTTTCTTAAAGAATAGGACCACCGCACTTCTGCTCCACGCCTCCGGAGTAGTGCCAACAATTGAAGAATTGAAGAGCTTCTGAAGGACTTCAAGTACCGGTGTTCCATCCGCTTTCAGAAGCTCCGCTGTAATTCCATCCTCTCCCGGGGCCTTGCCGTTTCTACGGTGGTGGAGAGCCATTCTAATCTCGCTCAGACTGACGTCCGGGATATCATCGGAATAGTGTCGGATAAGACTTGCTCTTGGATCGTTACTCACACTTGCGTGTGGCTCCAACGATGATGTGTATAGCTGCCCATAGAACCTCTCAATCTCACTCAGAATCTCAGGTGTCCCGGAAACGATGTTGCCACACTCAGTTTTCAGCTTTGACAGTTGGCTCTTTCTGGCAGACAGATCTCTGGCAAAGACTGGAGCCCTGGTTCCGCACAATCGCTTCTTTAATACGAGCAGTATTAAATTTGCGTAAGTCTCGCCGCATGCATTTGGAGATCTGCCTGTATGCTGTCAAATCTGTTGACGATTGCAGCCTCGTCTCCCGTCTAACAGCCATGACATTAAGAGTGTGATCGCGGAGCTTTTGTGTTCTTCTGCGGCGGATCTTGCAGAACTTAGCTCCGACCGCATGGACAGTTTCCACGAGCTTGTCATTCATATCGTCCACTGCATTGCAATCTTCTAGGCACTGAAAGCGGTTACGTAACACGACCTGAAAGGTTTCGGGATTCTGGATTAGAGCACGAGGGGGACGGAGCGTTGACTTCATTAGACGAGACCTCTCCAACTTAACGTTTAGGTTCAGTGTGCCTCTAACCATTCGGTGATTGCTGCCAGTTTTCACCCTTGCGATCACTGAGACATCACTGAACAGTTGGCGTCTAGTCGTCATAATGAAGTCAATCTCATTTTTTGTCGAACCGTCGGGGCTCGACCAGGTCCATTTCCTGTGGGGCCGCTTCTGGAAGAAAGAGTTCATCATAAAGAGTCCCTCTTTCTCCATAAAGTCGGCCAGCTGCTGGCCCCTACGGTTCCGTTGCCCTACTCCAAATTTCCCTACCTTCAGCTCACCGCTTTCTCTTGTGCCTAGTTTTGCGTTGAAGTCTCCCATCAACACCGTGTAGTGGGTTTTGGAGGAATGCATGGCTCTGGAAATATCCTCATACATTTCCTCCACCTCCTCATCGGGATGTGCCGAGGTTGGTGCGTAAACCTGTATGACCTTCAGCGAATACCGTTTGGTGATTCTGAGTATCAGGTACGCGACCCTCGTCGACACACTCCCAATCTTTACAACGTTGTTGACGAGAGACTTGTGGACGATAAATCCGACACCTCCTTGGGACAGATGGTCGCCCTCCCGGTGATAGAACAAATTGCCGGACTCGAGGATTACCGTGTCCTCCCCCTCCCTTCGGACCTCGGATAACCCAATAATATTCCAGCGCAACTTGTCTACCTCTTCTTTCAACTCCAGTATCTTCTCGTCAGTCCTCAGGGTGCGTGCGTTATATGTTGCCAGGTCGAGTCGTCGTAGGTGGCAACCGAACCTCCACCGGAGATTCTTAGCACCCCCTGCCCCGCCGTTACCATGTTCGCCACCGTAGCCAGGAACAGCGGGGCCGCCGGGGACTGGGGGCTGTTCGGGAGTTTACGGGAATTTAAAAAAAATAATGCAACTTGAATGTGGTCTTGGACGATTGTATTGATCTTACAACAGTTGAGAGGGTAATGAATATATTGCAAAAACAAAGACCCTGTTTAAAATTAACGTTAAGTACGGACGTAATTACTACAAGTACGTTGTTTAACTCTTTGCTCAGAAAGAATGCGCAGGCGCTCCGACAAGAGCCGTTTGTTTGCTTCGTATTCACGGGGGGATATTTGCCATAGTTGCCACGCTTGGCGAGCGGGTTGGCAACCGCAGTTTTTTATTATATCACAGTTGTTATCAGGAAGATGCTGCTGCCCATCTCCTGCCTGTCTCCCTCTGTCGCCTCTAACGACACCCGCGGGAAGATATGGGGTAGTGGATATTCTCAACCGCCACTACACGGCGGTTACGTTCTATCCCATCCTAAAAATGGATTAAATTATAAAGCACTGAGTCACGGCGTACCTCAATGAGCACAAGTTGATTAGTGACAGACATCAGGGTCGGTCAGATGGTAATTTTTTAGTCGAAATGACTTTGATGTGCGGGCGAAGTCGGGATGAATGGGAAGGTTTTGATACGGAACGTTAGTTTAGGAATAGCTAAAGAATTCCTAAGAAATATTGGGTTTAACACTAAGGTTTTTAAAGTTTTCTTCTTCCTCCGAAAGTATGCAATTTTTCGCGAGTTTCCTTGCAGATCAAAACATGTAGTCGACGGTGTATGCTCTGAGTTTAAGCCCGGAATAGTGATGAACAAACTTATTTTTTTTACCGGCACGGAAACTTGGCCAAGCGGTTATCTCGCGATAGCAAAAGCTTTAAGTGTTTCTGATGAATGTTTGTTATGCAAGTATGTCAAAAAATGTTTACCCTCAAGTTCAAGAGGGTAATTCATTATGTTTAAGTGCACCATGACGAATTCTTTAATTTTTAGTTGAATCGGGTCATTTGAGCGACTAAGTTCACATTTTAAATTTGTGTGTTGTGAAAAGTTTACTGTAAGGTTATTCAATTATTGTGATCTTGTGTCTTAATTAAATAACTAAAGGTGCTTTAAAGCCAATAAAAATGCCATTAACACCAGCACAAGTTGCACAAGCAGTAGCATTAATTGACCAAGGGCTGACACAGCGTGAAGTTGCTATTGTGCTTAACGTACCACGGTCCTCAATGCAGTATTCACTGAAACGATACCAGGAGACAGGCCGCTACACCCGCAGGCCAGGCAGTGGGGGCGTAAGGTGCACATCGGCCCGGGACGATCGTTTTATTGTTATGGAGATTTTGAGAAACCGCTACCTGACCGCTGTTGAGATACGCCAGCGGCTCCAAATCGCAAGAGGCGTTAATGTTAGTGAGCGTACGGTGAGAAGACGAATGGAGGAAGTGAATTTGAAAGCTCGTAGACCAGCACGAGGTCCAGAACTTCTCAGACAGCACCGAGTAGCCCGACTTCAGTTCGCAAGAGAACATGTCAATTGGACCCACGAGCAATGGGCTAGAGTGTTGTTCACAGATGAGTGTCGAATAGCTTTACGTGCTCCAGACGGTCGAGAACGAGTGTGGAGAAAAAGAGGAGAGAGGTTTCTACCCATTACCACCACCCAAACTGTGAGTTTCCATGGAGGCTCAATAATGGTATGGGGAGGTGTAAGTTCCGACGCACGTACAGAGTTGGTCATCGTCGATAATCGGCTTACAGCTACTCGATACATCGAGGAAGTTCTTCAGGAGCACGTAATGCCTTATTCGGGATTCATTGGACACGACCAATTCCTCCTCATGCACGATAATGCACGCCCGCACGTCGCACATTGTGTAGAGGAATATCTGGAAGAGGTTGGAATACAAAAATTACAGTGGCCAGCTCGTAGCCCGGACTTAAATCCAATTGAGCATGTATGGGGTATGCTCAAAAGAAAGATAAAGTCCAGCTCCAAACCGCCACAAACTCTAAATGAGCTCCGAAATGCAGCGCTGGCCGCTTGGGACAGCATACCGCAAGTTGATGTCAGAAACATCATTCAAAGCATGCCAGATCGAATGCAAGCGGTTATCAGGGCTAGAGGAGGAAACACCCGATATTAAAACTGATAGACAATAAAGAAACAGACTTAATTTTTAACTTTGTAGTGTTTTTAGAGTGACAATGGAAAGATGTTAATTTTAGTGAAAACATGTTATCTTGAAAAGAAAAATTTCGGTGAAGTAAACATTAAATTTCTATGTTCTAAAACCATTAGAGACACTTATTGAATGCATCTACCCTTAATTTACTGTTAAAAAAACGTTTCAGTGCAAATAATCAGCAAATTCACGAGTGGCCAAGTTTCCGTGCCGGTGAGTGTATATGGGTCAACAAAACAGTTTCACAATAAGAAGATTAAAATAATAAATACACATCGCAATGAAAAATAATTGTGAAACCAACACCGTTAACCACGTATTATAATACAAAAAATTTACGTGTTTTTGCTGAAAGTAAGTACTTACTTCTTTTAATTAAGCTGGCTACAGATTTAATCGAATTAAATGTGAACGTATTGCGTGGTGTTGACTTCACGCAACAGATTTAAAACTGAATTTCTAAGGGAAATAACATTAGTCCCAAATATGTCTAGGGTGGTGAAGTAGTTGTTATAAGCTTAAGTCATATGTGTCAATGGTGAACGTTTCCCAGCATTCGTTCGAGACTTAGGTGTAGCAAAGAATTTGTATATACGGCATGCTCGAGTGTCTGATCTGACTGGTACTTTATAACATAGTGTTGCACGGCTAAGTTGACATCTGGCACTAGCGCCATGTAGTGTCGGGTAACAGAGCGAAAAGAGAGCTTTCCAGAAAATGACATCACTAATCTTTCATCCGACAGCGCCATCTAGTATCAAATTGAAGAACTAAGCTTTCTGGAAGCCCCAAACTCGAACTTTCTGCGCTTGGTCGGTTGGCGCGCGTGTTTACTCGAATATTCTGGAATATTCTGGATGTTTTCGTGGAAGAGCCTTATATAAAGGCGCTGCAAGACGCGATCGGGGAAGTATTGGATTTGGCGAGACAAGCGAAGCTTCGGAGCGGAATAAAGTGAATCAGTGTGATTAATTATTGGTGTTTTAAGTTTTAATTTGTGTAAAGAAAATTAAAGTGTTAATTTAGGTAGTTCTATCTAGGCAATTTTTGTTGTCACGAACCTTAAGCTCGTAACAATAGCTTATCCACTATATCAATACAATCGTACTTATTGTTGCAAAAATCGTACAATAGCTTAACCTGTAATCGTAACCTTCTAGTTTTAAGATTAAATAACTTGTATAGTTGTAACAGTTTTGAGTAAGACAATTTGCTATGATAACATTTAAAATGCATGCATCGTAGGAAGTTCTTTTGCACTCTCTCAAGGCGTTCTGAGTATTTTTTGTAAAAGGGATCCCATCCTTTAGAAAACATACTTTTTCTTGATGGGTGATAATACGTTAAAATTTATTTTGATATAAGTTTAACCTGTGTCGTTATGGCTAATCGCATCCCATGTAGTTATCCTTAAATACACAGAAACAAACTATAAACAAAATTGACTTTACTCTCGTTATTTGTGAAACACTACGTCATCGCTTACTAATACACAACATTAAACGTTAAAGTTAAATCTAAATACGTATAACAATATTAAATAGCTCATAATGATAGCTGAAGTTTAACTTCCGTTGACATAATATATTTATAATAACACAAAAGAAACTTAGTTCTTATTTTTGCTACTAATCCGATGAATCTTATCATTAAAAACACATTATCTACTAGGTTGGTTATGATTATAGACAGATAAATAAATTCCGGTGATTAGATTTTGTCGTAGTTATCAAACGTGCGACAGATAGCGTAAATTTAAAATAATTCAATTTGAAAACTATCTAATCTTTAACGTTAAACATGACTTGTGTTTCTCAAAACATAGATACTCATCGTAAATAATTTTCATAGTAATGAACTTTTAAATTTTATTATTGATTCCTAAGAGTTTGAGGAGCTCTAAGTAGCTCAGGTAACAAGTGCTTTCGGTAAATTTCACACTAAGTGAGCGAACCAGGGTTGATTCCCCTTATCATTAGTGAAATTGATAATTGCCATTTTAAATGCTGATTTATCACATGCTCGGCGGTGAACGCTAACATCGTAAGAACAAGCATGCCGGAGAAAGCAGTGGCAGCGCGGCAGACTTTTCACTGCTATAACAGAATAAGGAGGCATGTGCCCAGCAGTGGGATGTAAATAGGCTGAGCCTGTTTTACTTTACTTATTGATTGCTCGAATACCAAGTTGAGAATTAAACTCAAGTAACTCAATCAGAATTCTCAAATTGTCGGTATAGCTACCACCTAAATTATTACAGCGTAAAACCCACGGCCACCACTTACTGTGGTGGAAGTAAATGTGAGGAAACCTGCATATCTGAGAAAAAAGTTATTAGAATATAATATGAAACTACAACTTGTAACGACTTTTCCTTTTTCTGATACACTCAAACATAAGAGAAAATTTTAAGGCTGTATATATTTGTTTTTAATGCCAATTATCCGCGGTTGGACCAGTTGTATCAGATATACTTATATAAAACCAAATCATGCTTTATATATAAAAGAGATGTTGATACGATTCTATAATCATCAGCCTACCGCAGTCTACTGCTGGACAAACGCCTCACCTACGTAGCCTGATATTTGGCTTCACTCCTCCAGTTGCTGCCAGCGTGGATGGTAAATTTTAAAATTATTACATAAACGTTTAGTGTATTTATGTGCTCTTTTAATAGAAGTGAGGCCGACAAACAAGCACAATGTCCAACTGACGACAGGTGGTACTATACTTACAATTTGTAAAAGTATTAACGCAGGCGTTACACGTCTGAAACACATAAGTATTTGAAGGTTGGGTGAGTTACCTGAATGCTATAGGTGTTTTTTGTTACCTACCTCAGGCATTTGATTGCGTAAATCGTAATAGATATTTAAATAAATTAAAGCATTCTGGTGTCGCAAAAATTCGATTAACCTTATAAAATCATACACATGTCTGATCGGATACGCTAAAAGTATATGTGAAACAGTATATTGTTTGCTGATGATACATCTCTAGTGTTAAAATTATTCAATTAATTAATTGAAAATTAATTATTTAAGAGTAAATGTGTGTATATAATACATAAAAGAACTAAGAAGTGCTATTTTCAATATTAAATCAGGGAGTTCAATCAGAAACCAATTTAAAGAAGTAAAAATCTTAACCGTGTCATTGAAATTCATTTTGGACAATATTATTTATGTAAGGAACTATATTATCTTTGACAAAATGAGTAATAAGCTCCAAACTAGCTGTTCCAACGTAGGGTGAACTCCACCACGGGGGGGGGGGATTCTGCCTTGACCATAAGTGCTGTAAGTACCCCTAAAGTCGGGTATCAAATATATGTCAAAATAAGTAAATTAAATGCATATAGTTTTATTCAATGTGTACTCTACGTTCACGTAAATTTAAGAAATCATTACAAGCGGGTCATTTTTGAGGTTCCCTGTAATATTTTGCCTTTGCAAAATTAAAAAGCGCATGTTATAACATTTTATGAAGAAAGGATATTATAAAATACATAAATATTTAAACGATGAGAATGCGTAAGCATAATGAGCTTTCTTAAACGTTTTTTCTACTTACACATATAGATTATAAGGATAATTAGTAACTGTTAGAAGAAAAATAATCTACTTTTTGACTTGCCGTTTCTTCTCACAACTCGGGCTCAGTAGGGACCTATTGAAAAATTGCTTTTTAGAAGCCAATTTAGAATAAAACAGGTTACCTTTGACTTTGGACATGTAGTACATAAAAACAGGTGGAAATCTCAAATCCAAAAGAAACAAAAAGCTTATTAAATGTGTGATATATATATATATATATATATATATATATATATATATATATATATATATATATATATATATATATATATATATATATATATATATATATTACTTTGAAGCAAAAAAGTAGAAATTATTAGAAAGAACGCGTTATCCGCTGCCTGACAGTGGGGTACAATAAAACGATATGAGATATTATACTGATACTTCTTTTCATCTTTAACTTTTTAATTCACTGCTGGCAATAAATATTTCCACGCATGGGTCAACTAGTGTACAATAATTTTATAGACATTAGTGTAATATAGACTGTCTCCCAAAGGATAGCTCTTACGATGAAAGTGGACAAGAAAAGGTCATGTGTAACGTCCATACCACAGCTATGCCGATTGTTTGACCGCCTAATTGATCTAAGCAGGAATACTGTTCATGAGGTCCCGGGTTCGAGTTCAGGATCATACGAAGTAGAGCCGTGCTGCAGTTACATTAGTAGTATAGTTGTAGCACGAATGGGTCGGCTTGACCGGGGAAGGACCACGCTCTCACAGAATACCAGCGTAAAATAATAGCTTAATGCTGCTGTGTTTTGTATGGTGTAGAGAACAGGAGACCCTTTTTACTGGAAACGAGGCATTCCATTTTAGTCCTTACGGGTGACAACGCATCTGCATGTTGATTTGTAGTCGAGAATAGATGTAGATAGATGACTATGGGCCACAGCAACCACTTATCATCAGATGGACTGTGTGCTCGTTTGTCACCCTATCCTATAAAAAAGAAGCAGCTTGAAGCCAGGAAGTTGGCGGTGCTTACCCCCGTGCCTCGGAACGAACGTTAAATTGTTGGTCCTATGCCTGATTTCTGTCCGGTTGTGTTGCGTTACCATCCCATCGGATTGAGTGTGAGGGTAGAGTACACCTCTTCTGAGACTGATCACCGTGACCAATATTCGGTCTAGAAGACATTATTTATTATCATTCCGGTAGTTGTTGGGAGCACTACGCTCGAATATCTTGATGTCTATGTTTACCTGGGAGAAATTGTACGACTAGCGACTAGGTAAGTCAAACTTGACAACTGACGACAAGTCAACCTGCTAAGAGACCGGCAAATCCTTCGCAATAACAACTAAAGTTGTTATTAGGAAGGATTTTGTGAAAAATGTTGAAACATTCCCAACCGTTACAAAATATGAACCTTTTTTCTTTTTGTTGAAACATCTTAAGTCTAAGATTTTATTGAAATTGATTCTATAACTTACACGTTTGATTAGAACTTATACATACATTTACAGCTATTATCTACACTCTTGTATTTATGTAAGTGTTTTTGTTTGTTTTTGGTAACTTACATCATTAACCAATTCTTTCAGTCAAGAAAGGAGTTGCATTCATTTCCATTTTAAAATAGTGTTGATTATTTTTATGGTGCATTATTTAAAATTATAACTTGTGAATTTAATAGAATATTTACTTTTAAAACTTTATTTTAAACAGTTGCAAATCATTAAATGAATGGGTGACATTAGGCATTTATAAGAGTTGGTGAAAGTAATACGAGCATTATAAAGTTCGTATAATAATTACATAATCATAGCTTTATATTAGAAGCGTATGTAAAACATATTCTAAAGTATTTAAAAAAAGTATGTTCCACTTCTGCTTTACATTTAAGCAACAAAATTAAAACAGCATCCAATAAAATTAAAATGACGTGGAGTATAATTAATAGTGAAACGGGCAAGATTAAACCAAGCAACTCGGATTTTCAACGGAATATTAACAATAATTTTCAGATGAAATTCCGATAATAATTTATTAATTTTACTGATACTTCTTTTTTAACAAAAAAAATCATTATATTCTTCCCTACTATCCTCGAAACATTGCTGAAACAAAATGTAAAGTTTGTCCCTTGTTCAAATACTTTTAAATTCCACAGAGTATTGCCAAAAGATATCATTAAATATATTACTATTGACGTTAAGAAAACGGCAGACATAGGGAATGTCCATTAAAGTTATTGCATCTGTAAGAGATACAATAACACCTTATCTAGCCACTATTTTTGAAATTGGTTTTACAAGGGGTCGTTTGACAACCAACGCCTCCGTTGAACTTATAAAACATATTTTTATTCATGGCAGAATTCAGATGATGTTTTGGGTATATTTTGAGACCTTTCTAAGACCTTCAACTGTGAACTATGAGACATTAATCAGGAAGTTACACTACTATGGTATTAAGAACATAGCGCTTAAACTTATTATTTCATATTTAATAATAGAATGCAGAAAGTTATTATCAATGGTAAAAGTTCTTTTGGGTGGCCCGTACCGGTCTAGAATTGATTCCTGAGTTGGTGTCACTCAGGACTCAATTCTAAGCCCATTCATATTTTTAGTGTACTTTAACGACTTACCTTACCTTATAAGGGATAATCATGATATAGTAGTATTTGCTGATCATACTTCCTTGATTTTAAACCTAAACGTCAATCATTTAAATGTGACGTAATGAATAATAATGCTACATCAAAATTGGTGTATTGGTTTAACGTTACCAATCTACATTTAAACGGCAAGAAAACTATTTTTTTTAAATTTACAACAACTAATGTTAAAAATCTGAATACCAATGTGCATTTAAATTGAGGAAGAACTAAAGCTGAGAACAAATTATCGGACGCGTCCGTCAGCCGCGGCTGACAGTCGCGGCTTAGCGGTGTGCACGGTAGGTGAGACGGCGTCCTCGGACGCCTCGCTTCGGTCATTATAGAAAGCTTTTGTCAATCGAGAAACATGACAAACAGTGACAGCGAGGACGAATTTATAAATATAGCCGCAGCTGCTTTATGTCATACTCCAAAAAATAGGGGACCCAAACACTCCTTGTCCATGATATTAATGTAAAACGACTCGAGTATGATGAATTTCATACATTGTATCCAGACTTACAAAAAGATGATAAACGTTAAAAAATGTACTTATGAATGTACTAATATGTACTTATAAACATAGGCACTCGTGGCTATGAACACATTCAATAAATTTTTTTTCATTACACATCATGTCGCGAGCGCAGTTGGTTCGCTTGTGACACTCGAAACGTCCGCGGACGCGTCTCGTGCCCCGTTCACACTGTCCGCGGACGCACCATACATCCAGCCGGCCAGATTCTGTTCGGACGTCCGAACGCTCAAGAGCGACGCAAGGTCATGTCCGCGTCTTACGGCCGATAGTTTGCACAGTGTAGTATTAAATGTACTGGCTAGATCTAAATAAGCCGCGTCCGTCAGCCGCGTCCGATAATTTGTTCTCAGCTTAAGCTTCAGTGGGATCCCCATATATCGAAACTAGCAAGCAGACTAAATTCTGCAGCTTATGCTGTAAAAAGTTTAGAGATCTTATACATTTATTCAGAAAATTAGACTTTTACTAGAACTTCTCCCTCGCACAACTTTTTGTGGAATCAGCTACCACAACCAATTTTTCCGGATTGATACAACATAGCGACCTCCTAGAAAAGAGCCTACTCCTTTTTTAAAGGCTGGCAACGCACCTGTAACTTTAAGTTTTATTTTAATTATAGGTGACCATGAACAGCTAAGTAAAAAATAACAAGAGGCGGACACCTAAAAAATGCTTACAAAAAATAAAATTATGAGTGAACAATATGAAACAGACAACCTAGAGTGGCTTCGCTTACCCTACAATTGGGACTATATTAATTATAAATATATCAACCATCCACATTGACATCCTGAATGCTTTAATTATATCTATGTGGATGAAATCTATCTGCTTAACATAAGTTACAGGAATATGTACACCTAAACATTCTTTTAGAAGTAACTCCGCATATGTATATGGCCAGATTGTAAATGTTTTGTAATTTCTATGGGCATATTTGAGAAAACCTGAAGGATCAAATTTGCTACTTTCTATTAATCTTTTATAATCCTACTATTTTATTTTAAGGTAAACTCTTAAAAATGAAATATTAAAATGCATTTTCTCATTTTCAATGCTATCGTATGTTATTTACTGCTACTGTTTGATTATTAGTATCAGGCTCAGGGTCTGTTATAGAAGCTTAGCGGTAAATCAGTCTGAAAAGTCGAGGCTGCCGATTCGGTCACACTCGGAGCACTTCGACGGAATTGATACAGTGGGCAATACGTAACGTCGTAAGTGCACCGTGCAGGTCGCGGCTCGAACCGGCGCGCGGCACCGACTCGGAGAGACGGAGAGTCGCGGAGCGAGGAATTTTACTGCTCAGCCGTCAGCCGGTCGCCGACCGTAGCCGACGTGGGCAGTGAATGTTTCGTGACGTCGCTACAGAACCCTGGTATCAGTGTAAACAAATCATAATTATATGACTGAAACTCTTGGCCTATTCTTTCGAATCATTTAAAAATACTACTTGTCGTATCGGTAATCGTAGTAAAAAGCCGCTTGAATTGAAATATTCGCAATCTACGTGGACGAGCGCAGTGAATTACGAGATATTGCAATAATATCAGGTTGGAAGGTGTATTTTGGTATCTAAGTGAAAGGAACACGATCGTATAGTTTGTGTTGGTTTTTGTGTTAGTGTTGGTTTGCCGGTGAGGATCTCTCGTAATCAGGTCTAATATTTGTGTTTTGTGGAAGCATTTTTAATAGAAACAATGTGTGATGATGGGCATATTCTAATGGTCGCATTGATTAACAGTCATTAGAGAAAAGCCCATACTAGCTACAGCTGCCTGAAAAAGTGGCAGCTTCTGTCTTCTGTAAACCTGTAGATGAGCGTATAACGTAAGTATTTTTTTCTTACTACTTTCTGAGGCCGACGGAACCATAAATCTTAAATTACGAGTATAGTTAGAGTTTTATAATTTATTATAACTATATTTTGCTACATTGCATTTTAACAGCGGTTTATCTTAATCTAAACTGAAAGCAAAAAATAATTTTAGCTACTTATTAAATTTTAATTAATTTACATCAAGAAAAATTATAAGTACTTAAAAAAAATTTTCCTACTATAATATCCATTTCATAGCAAAAATAATATGCATAATTTAATAATACTAAATTGTATTAGAGAAATGATTGCTAATGCTTAAATTTAAAGTCAGTATAAAAAAAGTAAAGTGACAGCCTATATACGTCCCACTGCTGGGCACGGGCCTCCCATCATTTCTGAGAGGGTTTTAGGGCAAGGAAGTGTCCGCCGCGCTGCCCCAATATGTGTTGGCGAACTTTACATGTCTTCGAAATATTTTTTTTCCTTATTCCTCAGACATGCATGTTTCCTCACGATGTTTTCCTTCACCGCCGAGCACGTGGTAAATCACCACTTAAAATTGCAATTGCAATTTCATAGGTGCCGGCGGGGATCGAACGCGGGTTACTCGCGTTCTGTTATATTTACAGCGAGTGTTAACCATCTGAGCTACCACGGCCGAAAGTCAGTATATACGTGCATTTTGTAAGTAGGTAATTAGAACGACACACGTCTCTAACTGAATAATAGCAGAAAATTGTATAAAACGCGCGTAAACTAAGCAAGCAATAGAAGATAGTACATATTTTAGGTATCTGGTATTTTTACTTATAAGTATGACGTGGTAGATTAGAAACAATAAGGTGACACTGCCTAAATTTCTTCCAAAGACGATCGTTGTGATTCCTTTACATCATAAATCACTAAGGTGCGTTGGGGTAATACCGGACGATTTTCGACTAGTTAAAAAAGTCGGGCAAAAACTTTATTTTCTCGACATCCATATACGTCAGATTTCCGAAACATGGCGCAAATCATTAATGGTTACACTTAATTGAGCCATAAGAAGCTTTTACTTTTCAAAACTCAACAGTTTCTGCTTAAAACGTGTGCGAAGACAAGGCATAATTTTTTATATGCATGATGAAGAATTGGCCATCAAGGGGTAAGACCGGACGTCGCTAAAAATCTCAAATAAAAGTGATAGGGAAAGACCGGACGGACGAAAGAAATACAAAAATTACCTTGTTTTATAAAATACTTTCAAAAATTACCTTGATTTATAAAATACTGCGCAGCACACGCCCTACTTTTCGGAGCGACTGGCTGAAACTTGGGGTTGGGGCAGAATAAAATGGAGTCTTGTACCATATTGCTAGCTTTCAAAAATATAGCATAATTCACCGGATATTTGAATTTTACGGTTTTACCCCATCACCAATCTTACCCCAATGCACTTTATATTTTTACTTGTTTAAGATAATTGCCCAAATGCATTGACACCAAACAGTTTACGATATGCGCATTGAGATACTCCTGCGTCGATATCTCCTAAAATAACATGAGCATATCTTTTGCTTTATTATATTTTACCCCTAAAATAGTAAGTAATCACAACTTGACAGCCAAAATTTACTGCTGTAAATTAACACAACATTAACATATATCAATTTGGATATTTACTTCCAACGTTAACAAAAAATCTTAGAGTATGAACTAGCTAGCTTGCTTATAAATAAAATTATTAATAAATAAGGTACACTCTAAGCAAAAAAATGTATTTTTCTTGACCTTTCATATTATAAAAATTAACTAAATAATATCAAATAAATGTCTATGCACATGAATTATCGTCATTAAAATTTAGAAGTGGAAGATTATGGTGCAGAAACACTATTTTTTCTGCATTTTCAGTGGTTTACTCCTTTACTTCTAGTAGACAATCCCAGCTTCAGAAGAAAGACGCTTTGATAAACATTATTTCCTTCCCGGCCGGCTCCGGTATTCGGCTTGTGACCGAAAATATTTTTCGTTGGAAGTCTATGCAAACGATTTCAGATGTTATATGAGTGCGTGAGTGCGTTTACTTACATTGTGTTGAGAATGGTTTAGTTTCGGCGTCACTTCAATAAATGTATGGAGTGTATTGTCTATCTTGCTTTCTTGGTTGTACAACTTGCATATTTAATACTCTAGGTGTTTACAATTTATTTATTGTTTTCATATCAATACATTACAGTTGCGTTTATTTATTATTATACCTAGGTGTACAGTGAGAGTTTATTAATCTTAGTTTTAAATTTCAGATATTTATTATTAAACGATTTTATAATGTAAGTAATACCTAACTTCTCTTATAACCCTGTTTTATTAGATTTCCCTAAACTATAAACTAATATTTTAAATAGAACTCGAACGCTATACATAGTTAATGAGTTCACATATTTTATGCAACTACATAAATGCTCCATACAAGAGAAAAACCTCTTTTTACGAGTACTCCTAATCCACCAGTATTATCCTTTTTTTTAAATTCGTTCAGAAGATGTTCAAAATATCAGACATTCAATCCTCGATTTCTACAAATAATACTAACTAGCGTATTTATGTCAAACTTTTTCTGAAGTACTGAAGGGATGTAAATGAATGTTCTCCCCTCGGAATTGGGGTTTAGTTCCCGTTCTCACAGTTCTTCTTTGTCTGTCTAAAGTTGGAATACAGTTTCTTTACTTCTTTTGTTGCTTTGTTAGAAATGTTCGGTATATAAATCTAACTTGTTTCTTAGGTGATATAAAATATTTGACTATTTTTATATCTCCATGTTTCTCATCACAGTGGGCACTGAGGCTGTATTTATATAAATTATTTTTGTTATATTTTAATAAAGAATACTTATTTTAAAGACTTTCATACTATCTTCAGCCTAACTAAATGAGTACTCAATTACTTAACATTCTCATCGTTTTACAACTATTATTATCCATACAAATAAATGGGAAAACTAATAACGGCGTGCAACACAGAAATATTTTATTTAAACATAACAAAAATCATATAATTAAAATCAGTGTCATCGAATGTGATTAAATTAAAACAATTAACATTATATCTGCTCGAACGCGAAATAATTATGTAGTGATATTACGTTCTAGCATGAATCAGAGGTGCAGTACCGGCTGGCACGCGCAGCTTGTTTGTTTTAGTTGAGCATCTGTAATCACTAATCATTATACAAAGCACGCGTCCCGCGAGTGTACCCCATATACCTACAAACTAAACGTACTAAACAATCTTCTTCTTTATTAAATAAGCACACGTTTATAATGACATATTGAGACCTATGTTATGTATACAAATTATAAAATATTGAGTTGTGGTGATTTTTAAACTAACAATAACATACCCAATAATGAGGTCATATGATTAGACGTGATCAAAATGTTATCTATATTTTTAGATTGAATCTACCTAATTATTTATATTTATAGGTACAGTAGAACATCGATTATCCGAACGTCGATTAACCGAACGATCGATTAACCGAACTGCTTCCTCGGTCCTCGGCATCACATTGGGATGCGACCACCTTCTCGCCTCTCCGCGCAGTGTCCCGTGTTGGCCTACGTTCCGATAAAATATAAATACAAGATTAACAAACGAATAGAGCCGTGGTAGCTCAGATGGTAAGCGCTCGCTGTAAATATCACAGTACGCGAGCAACCCGGGTTCGATCCCCGCCGGCACCAATGAAATTGTTAATTGCAATTTTAAGTGCTAATTTAAAAACATCGTGAGGAAGCCTGCATGTCTGAGATATAAAAATAAAATATTCCGAAGACATGTGATGTTCGCTAACACGCATTGGGGCAGCGCAGCGGACACTTCTTGCCCTAAAACCCTCTCAGAAATAAGAGGTGGCCCGTGCCCAGCAGTGGGACGTATATAAGCTGTAACTTTACTTTTTTTACTTTACTAGAGAAAAGCGAATCTGCAACCAAATTACCTAAGAAGTACAAAGTGGTTAAGCTGACAATTACGGATATAAAATCAAAAGAAGACCATATCCAATTTTATATCCAGGCATGATTTTACTAATGGGTCGACAAGTCGTAAAACTATGAAGCTCGCCACGAACACCGATCTCGATGACGCTGTTTACAAATGATTTACACAAAAAAAAATCGCAAGGAGAACCTATCTCTGACGCCGTTCTATGTGAAAAGGCAAAACATTAAATGAAAAACTTGGAGGACCGTTGAACTTTCAAGCAAGCACGGGCTGGTTAAAACGGTTTAAGTCAAGGTATGGCGTTCGTGAGCTTCAATTACAAGGAGAAAAACTGTCTGCTGGTTCTACAGCAGCTGATTCTTTCAAAATAAAATTAAGCGACGTATTGAATCAAGAAAATTATGTTTTAGAACACGTTTACAATTCTGACGAAACCGGACTCAATTGGAAGGCTTTGCCAAGAAAAACTCTTGCCTCGCTTCGTGAATTAGCAGCATCTGGTCTAAAGTAAATAATTGTATCACTGCTCTAGCTTGTATTACAACTGTCATAAATTAAATTTATGTTACATATTATAAATATGTAATATAAAAATAGTATATTGGTATATACAATTACACAGTTCGATTAACCGAACAAACCGGTTTTCCGAACACCTATGTCCCACAATTAATTCGGATAATCGACGCTCTACTGTACTCTTATTCTAGTGGTGTGAACGCTATTGCCATTTACGAGGTTCTAGGGAAGTAAATTAAACTTTTTAATGAAAAAACTTTACGTATACTAACTATTACATACCAAGTATAATAATATATACTACAATTTTACCCTCACTTTGAGATAACTTATTATATGTATGTATTCCAAAAAAAGATTAGTTCCAGATGCCACGCGTTGTTATCAAGTGTATTAGGATCATTACATCAAATTAAATGACTAGTAAATCTGTTACAATAATTTATATTATCTACAATCAATAAAACATAAAATTTCAAACCACTATTATTCATGGAATCGAGCCGAGTTTGAAAATAATTTTAAATATCAAAGTAATATAATTTTTTTTTCTGATTGTTGTGTTCCCGTGTGGAAGTTGGGTGTCGTGGACAGTAGCCACCCCACATCATTTAGATTCTTACCTAATTTTTATCTTATTAATATCCCAAACTCTTTATTTTGTCCAGAGAAAGCGGTTTCTGTCGAGACTTTTATATCGATACAAACGGAACTTATTTTTCTTTATGGAGTGTTATTGTGTCCAAACAGGTATAAGCAACTCAAGTAAATATTTCACTTCAGTTGTAATCGAAAGCTTAAAATGGCAAAAAAAGGTAGGATACTCTTACCTGCGGGGTTCATTTAACGATTTCTTTTCAGTTTTTTTTTTTATAGAATAAGGGTAACAAACGAGCACAAAGTCCACCTGATGGTAATTGGACGCTGTGGGCCATAGATATCTACATTCATTCTCGATTAAGAATCAAATGTCTCCCTTAAGGACTAAGATCTCAGATCATATTTATATGATCTGAGACTAAGATGGAATGCCTTGTTTCCAGTAAAAAGGGTCTCCGGATCTCTGCACTCACCATACGAAGACAGCAGTATTAAGCTGCCATTTTATGCTGGTATTCTGTGAGAGAGTGGACCCTCCCCGGTTGAGCCGACCCATTCGTGCTACAACCATAATATAGCTGCAGCGTAGTTTTACCACGTATGTAACCGTCAGTGGAACCTCAGAACTCACACACGGAATAAGATTTTAAAGAAAACCTTTTTACAAACGAAGTTCTTTTCAAGTCTTGGTAATTGAGATAATAGGCCTTTACCTATGAAATTGTCGTTCTGTAGTTACTGGCCATTTAAAAGATTTTTGTTTTTTGATTAGCGCTATGTTTTCATCGCATTTGAATGTTTTTCGTCAGCATGGATTCAGTCAATTCGAGTAATTATGAATTGCGGCACGCAACGTCAATGAGGTTTACGGAGCGAATAGTACAAACGAACGAACTAGCTGTTATTGGCTTACCCTCTTCCGTTCTAGAAATTACGACTTGAAAAATGAACCCCGTGGTCGTTTGAAAAGTTTGGTCGATAATGACGAATTAAAGGCTGCTGATCATACTCAATCTACGGCTGAATTAGCAGCAGCTTTCGACGTTAGCATCAAAAATATTGTTGCAATATTAGTCCAAATGCGTCAAATAGGCTGGGTAAAAAAAGCTTGACAAATGAGTGCCCCACAAACTCAAATGATCTCCAGCGCGAAGTACGCGTTGAGACGTGCCTTGCCCTGCTCAACATCAACAGGCACACAATCGAAGGAATTTTGATCCGCATTGTTACCTGTAATGAAAAATGGATTCTGTTTGACATCGCAAGCGCTCAGCAAGTTGGTTGGCCCAGCACCTAAACAATGCCCTAAACGAAAACTTACCCCTAGAAAAGTGATGGTCACTGTTTGGCGGTCTGGCGCCGGTGTGATTCACCACAGCTTCTTACCGGACGGGATGACCATTAGTGCAGATGTGTACTGTGAAGAATTGAACACAATGATGGACACATAATATCAGCATAAAATAGCAGCTTAATGCTGTCGTGTTTCATAGGTGAGTATAGAGAACCAGAGACTCTTTTTACTGGTCATGAGGCTTTTCTTTGTTTTATTCCTAACGGGTGACAACGCATCTGAGTTTTTTTTAAATTCTTAATCGAGGATCGATGTAGATGTCTATGGGCTATAGCATCTAGTTACCGTCAAGTGAACTGTGTAGTTTGTTGTGCTATAAACAATACTTGTAATAAGGTCGTAAACACATTGAGATGAGCCTCTTTCAAATCTTGTCACGGCACCACCCACGTTGGCCTGCTTCTGGGCCTCAGTGAGGTTGTGCGACACTCAACGAGAAATTATCCTCCTCACGCAAAGGTTTTCATGTAAAATCTCGTGAACGCTCCCCGATTCAATCTGCAATGTGTACAGAATCACTTCATACGTAGTTCGCCTATTCTATTCAATTAATTGTAGGGCTGATAGCACGTTTCTTCAACAACAGCCGTCAAAGGGCTACGATGAAGAAAGATGGGTCTTTCTTCAGCTCTCAAAGTTAGTCCACTGTGCTGAAATTTGTTATACCAGGAATACACGATTGCCTCAGAAGGGCATTTATCTACAAATGCCATTTAAAGTGTAACAAACGATCCGACATTTGAAATCGTTAAAAACCAACGCGCGGAAATGTTCCCGGCGAAGATCAATTTTTCAATGAAACACGATATATAAATTCAGCTCGTAAAATTGTCTAGTGAATTTTTTAATTGGAACATTTTTATTTTTACTTGTTAATAATCGTATTTTTAAAATAAATTATAAGGGGGGGGGGGGAGGCTCGTAAAAAATACTTTTTTCTCAAAACATTTTGCGTAGCCTGCCGTAGGCTTTTCTACTACGAAAAAGGACCATATCCAGCAACTATTTAGCAGTTTATTGTTTCCATTTCCAAGAAAAGTTATTGTTTGCTGGTGATGGTGATTAAAAATTTTAACCTTGGCGACCAACCGCGTAACTTTCGAACTCGGAAAATAATTGAAGACGATCAAGTACGCCTACAAGCACAAAGGAACTCTTTTTTTGTTCAAATTCGTAGGATCGTATGATGTTAAGTGTCGTAGACACAAACATTCAACAATTACAAACACACTCACCCAAAAAGTAGGCTATTTTTCGAATCTAGGATCTGCAACGTTTTACCCACCGGGTACCAGCTGCTTTAGCCATTTAGTCACGTTGCCATTCGAAGTAATCATTCAAGATGAAAATGCCGATGACAATGTAAAAAAATAACTATCTTTGTATCCAACTTCTTAAAAAAAAACGCTACGACTCGTATCTTTACTGATTAATAAATTACTGTTTCAGCCGCACTCGTAGGCGTGTGTTCATAATACACGCAGCCATCTCACGACAGCGTCATTGATAGACCTTACAAATGTTTGAATTAAATATTTGATTTGCATGTTAACCTTCGTGTAATTGATCCGACTGTTTCAATTGTTCAAATCAATGAACTTATAAATTGTCATTCAAAGATGCAAATACGAAATAAGTCAGAATGAACTAAATACGTCACGTATGTATTTACTTTTTAGCCGACTTCAAAAAAGGAGGAAATTGTCAAAATGTTTTTTTAAATGTATGTATGCTCTTTTTATTAAATATTTTATAATTCAAAGACGGTTAAACATTCATTCGAGGAAAAGGAGATAAAGTTTTTAATGTACTACATTAAGACTGTGTCATGTGGAAGTTATTTAATTCTATTTGGATCTGCGCAAATCGTTCCATCTTCTCTAAGGGCGTATCTACAACATTACGTTTACCTAAGCGTGAACTCCCCTCCATGACTCATTGACTAAATGCCACTTCTGTTTAACTTTCTTACTTTAATAAAATTCTTTAATGAGATGTTATAAATTGAAAAATGAAGATAATATCCAAAGTTTAGTATTTTCAATCAAACTGAGATTAGACAAGTGAAAAAAATTAAAAATTTGTACAACCGACTTCAATATAAATAAAATGAAAACGTCATTAATGTAGTCGAGACAATTAAATACTCATTATAAGGAATACTCAAAAACTACTGGTCAGATTTTGATTTTATATGGGACCACATTAAAAGCACCTGCTTTCAAATCATTAAAATCACACAAAAAATATAGTCGAATTGAGAACCTCCTACTTTTTTGAAGTCGGTTGAGAGAGAAATCCTTATTCTTTTTTTTGTCTCTATGGTTTCTTCCACTATCTAGTGTAGGAATTTATTTTACTATATCTGATATCTGACATTACTAACGTGAAAATACCGATATCTGGTATCTATTTGCGGTAAGATTTCATGCGTTTCTCGTCGCGTATCTCAAAATTTAAATAATAGGCATATTCTAAATGTCCCTATGTTCTTTTTCAATACTGTATTGTGTTGTTAATAGTATTAGTTTAACTATGAGTAAAATTAAGTTTCCAATATTAAGGATAAAAAACAGCATTATCCTTCAGACAAGATAGATAACTTGTTATTTGCCATTGCTTCGCACGCGTGTAATTCACCCGAGTGGTGTTATCTTTTTACGACTTGATCACAAAACGTCAGCATTTCTTCACTATGTCCTTAAATAAAATATGCATTTATTATAGACGAAACCCTCCTCAAGAAATTATTTACATGATGTTGACAATAACATAAAAAACCATCAAGTAATTTAAAAGTTTTAATCGAATACACGGGATTTAATGCGACTTTATAATACTATTAAGTGATTAATAAAGCTTTAAAACAAGTTTAACTATGCCAGTTGTATGCTGCTCTTTTAGCTGAAAATAATTTTAAATTTATACAAACCGTGTAAATAAATGAAGCAAGGACAAACAGCTATCTCAAACAGCACTGGCTTTTAAGGAAAATACGTACCCAGACAGTTCCTCGAAATAATTGTAATTCTTTGCTGTGCTTAGAATTTTCTAGTGTCGTCATAAATTATTATAATCAGTTTAGTAACATAGGTAACTGTTTTATAGCCGTGGTAACTCAGGGGCTTGACCGCCTTAAACTCGACGCACAAGTTCAACTCAATTTCAACACCCTTCAAGCGATTTCAGTTGTTAATTTTAGCTTTAAGTCCTGGCATTTTATTTGGCTAAAGGAAATAATTGTGAAAGAACCTGAGTTTTGAGAAAATTTCTTTTATTTAAAAATTTCTTTTATTAAAGTTTTGAGAAATTTAATAAAATAAATTTAAATATTCACCCTCTTGAGCATATTGTTCATAGATACTCTATTTACTGTTACTGCATTAAGACAAATCTAATTGTGTTTAGGCATTTAGTCTGCCTGTTGTAAGTCTTTATTTCAGGTGACTACAATAAATCATAAATAAATAAATATACACGTTATTTTGATATTATTTATTATTTGCGACTTAGGGACTTTAAGAAAAAAGAGTCTATTCTTTTTGAAGTGAAAACTTCTTTAGAATCGATGTCATTTAAAACTCGATGAAACTAAAAAGCGACAGTAAAAAGAGACAAAATTGAACATGTATAGGATTTAGCCTGCTAGGGAAAAAGATAGAATACAGTCTAGCCTACGAACTCAAAAGGTTGTGAGTTTGAATCCGAAATTCGACTACTGTCTTTTTTTAATATTTATGTTTTCTATTTGGTTAATTTTATTTATTAAATATTGTTTTAAATATTAAGCAAATAAAATTAACCACATTAAATAAAATTATTTTAATATATCAATTCATGATTTTATAACTTCAGGCCAGCTAACGTCAAATTCAGTTTTTGTTACTTAAAATGATTTTACCGAAAAGACTTAAGTAGATGGCGCATTTTACTCGAAAGAAAATATTATTTTGTAAATATGGATTATAACATTTACTTGCTATAAAATTAAACTTTTATCTTGTATTTTATGCCGCCATTGTAAATTATCATATTACTCGTAATATTCAATTAAATATTTTCATTTCATATTTAATTTCATATGAAGGTTTTACTTTTGCCGCGTGTGAACTGCACACATGTTTTTTTAAAGGCTGGCAACGCATCTGTATATCCCCTGGTGTGGTGCCAGTAGTTCATGGTCGACAATAATCTTTTACCATCAGGTGAGCCGCACGCTCGATATCTAATGATTTCTCGGAAACAAATTTACCGAGTTGGATGAAACTTTGTACTTAGATAATGTTTTTCTTTAAAATTTTACCCAGATCATTTCCATTCTATTCCGTTTATCCATCCACACATTATAACCAATAAAAGACCACTGTTGAACATAGGTCTTGCCCATAAGTTTCCTCATAGGAGGGATTTTGCTATAGTTCCCACCCTTGGCAAGCGGATTGGCAACCACAGTTTTTTAATGTATTGTGTTGTTCTGAGGAAATGTTGCTGCCCATCTTTTTTTTAATAGAATATGAGTGACCTACGAGCACACAGTCCACCCGATGGTAAGTGGAAGCTGTGGCCCATAAAGATCTACATCTATCCTCGATTAAAAATCGAAATGCAGATGCGTTGCCACCCCTGAGGACTGAGATGGAATGCTACGTCCCAGTAAAAAGGGTCTCGAGTTCTCTACACTCACCATACGAAACACAACAGCATTTAACTACTATTTTACGCTGGTATTCTGTGAGAGCGTGGTCCTTCCTCGGTTGAGCCGACCCATTCGTTCTACGATCATACAAATGTAGCTGCAGCATAGCTCTACCACGTATAAAAATCTCAATTTTCAGTTTCCTCTGTCGCTTCTAATGGATGATAATATATGATAGCGAATATTCTTACACCGCAAACTCACGGTTTGCCTAACTATATAGGCTATACCGAAATGATATAATTTTTTTACCACGCTGAGTAAAACTTAGTTGCCCACACGGACTTCTATGCGTAGACAGTAAAAATATTTGAGAAATATTTTGACTAACATTTCAAAAACACCTATGCAAAATAAAAATTATGTCTTTTCTTTGTTTGTTAGAATTTCGTCTGTATCCTGGAGCTCGCTCTGTAAATTACACGTAGAAAACATGTAAGCCACACAACTACTTGTTTCGTGAGAGATTCGAACCCGCGATAGGAGTGCCGTAGGCTATCGCTTAGTCAATGTCCTATCTAGACTCTTATAAGATCTTTTTATTTTTAGATCGAAACCAGCAAATTTTTTGACTTAATCCAATTCAATTTGACTTTATTTAAGTCTTTCAAAAATGAAGTAAATAGTTAGCAAAAAGTAAAATAGGCAAATGGTAGTAGTAGCTAATATATATATATATATATATATAATATATAATTTATTCCTTTCTTTTTTTAAAAAACGTTAACCCCTACACTAAGATTTTTCTATTGTATCGTGGGGGCAGTTTACAAACATAAATTGCACAAGGACCGTGGACCGATCGTTGTTCCGTGCGGGATTCAAGCCCGGGACCCCCAGCGTAGCCACTCATTGCTAAGCCTCTGCGCCACGGAGTCGGTCGAGTGTTTAGTAGGTGGTAACTCTTCTGCCTACGCTATGTACTTACTCAGACGGACTGCTGCACAGATACTATACTATATATGCTGTACCTGTTTTGTTCTGAAGGGTATCATCATAGTCCTCAGAGCTGACAAGGCATCCGCTGCCTTCTTTGTTTGATGTAGACAACAGGTTATCATGGTGTAGCCACTTACTATCTGGTGAACTGTAAGCTCGTTTGTCACATCAATTTCATAAAATACAGTTTAAAATGCTTTACCATAGCAATGTTTTTTTAAATGTTAAGTAGCCACGTTAACTACGTGTGTATAAAATATACACACGTAGTTAACGTGGCTACTCGTGGTTTTAAAAATCAAGTCCGTAAGTATATGATTAAATAGTTGCAAGTTTGAAATAACACAGCTCTTTTTTAGGGTTCCGTAGTTGTGCCGGACGGGCGAAACTCTCCGGAGTAAATGTTGTCGAAGATACTTCGCGAGTCGCTCACGTCCTACACCTATAGGTTCCGGTGGGTACTTTCACTGCCATCTTTGTGGGTGCCGCTGAAATATTGTGGACTGAGGATCAAATCAAAATGCACGATTAATAAATACAAATAGCAAGGTAGTGGCCAGCGGTTCGACTGATTGATTAGTCGCGAAAATTTTATAACTATTATTTATTGAGCACGGTTGTTGAACTACGGTTGTTCACTATTGGTTAGTCACTGTATATTTTGTTACGAGCTTGAGGTTCGTGACAATAAAAATTGCCGATAGAATTACCTAAATTAACACTTTAATTTACTTTATACAAATTAAAGTTAAAAACACTAATAATTAAACACACTAATTCACTTAATTCCGCTCCGAAGCTTCGCTTGTGTCGCCGAGTTCAACTCTGTCTCTCGATCGCATCTTGCAGCGCCTATTTATATAATTAGCAAAGAAGCGTCCCGAACATTCAGGTAAATGCGCGCCAGGCAACGAGTATTCGAGTGTAGATTTTCCAGAAACTTAGTTCTTCGGGTGGCGCTGTCGGTCGAAAGATTTGTGATGTCATTTACTGCAAAGCTCCCCTCGCTCTCGTTCCTGACACTAGATGGCGCTAGTGCGCTGATTTGAGCGCGGCGTAACACTGCCCCCTCCTAAGACATGCTCGTCCCGAGCATTATCGGCCCCATAATAACGCGCTAGGCGATCCACATGGACGATCTTAGGAGTCCCCTTTGCGCCTTTCTGTAACGGCTCCGCAATGTCAAGGGATGTCCTATCCCGTGGTGCACCAACATTGTACAATTTCGATGCTCCTCTACTCCGTGTCTGAGGTCCCCTCACAGCCGCACAACTTGTACATGTACGACACCAATCCTCGACATCGTCACGATAATGGACCCAGTAAAACTGTTCTCAGACCTTCAGTAGAGTTCGTTTAACTCCCAAATGGACTCTTGAACGACTATTATGGTACAGCTGTAGAACATGCGGCACTTTAGCTTTAGGAACAACCATTTGCAAACGACAGCTGTCTCCTCGACCATTGTCCCATTTACGGCACAGGACTCCATCCTGAAGCAGCAAGCTGTCCCATTGGGCCCAATAACTTTTCGTGGTTGAACTCATCGCTGAGACGTCCCTCCACTTAGGCTTGGTAGCACGGGCCTTCATCCATCCCAGAATCGGCTTGATGTCCGGATCTTCCTGCTGTGCATGTCGTAGGCTGTCCTTCCACCCGTTGCTGAGGTGGTCTGTCCTGAGCATCCTCACGGATACCACTTCCTTACCTTGCCTACTACAATGGTTGCAATCTTCAGGACAAGGTCTTCTTGACAATGCATCTGCGTTGCCGTGAGATTTCCCGCTGCAGTGTCTGATAGTAAAGTCGTATTCCTGCTGCTGCTGGGCGGTGCTGTTAGCCGCACTTCCTTTCTGAGACCGTTCACCTTCCCTTCCTAGGGTGTGCTTAGGGCAGCTGGACCGGAGATGGCCCCTTTCCCCACAGCCATAGCACCTAGGGCTGTATCTTTTATTGTGGTCGCGAACCGTAACTGCTGTAACCTCCCTAGCGTGAGGTGATCGATGATCCTGTCGCCGCCAGGCAGTAACGTTAGCTGCACTACCCTCTCGAGATCGATCAACTCTCCTTCCCACGGTTCGCTTAGGGCAGCTGGATCGAAGATGGCCCCTTTCCCCACAGCCATAGCACCTAGGGCAGTATCCTTTGTTGCGGTCGCGAACTGTAGCTGCTGCAATCTCTCTGACGCGATGGGAGCGAAGACTCTGCCGCACGGCTTCCACCTCCAGTGCATGGGCCAAGGCGTCCTTAAGCGTCTCGTGGTGCCCGAGCCTCACAGCAGCTCTGACTTCCAGGTCACGGATGCCGTCGATGAATGTCTGCACCAGGTTCCCTTCAATGAGCGCGGGTACAGACCGGTATGCTTTTCGCACCAGCTTCTCCACCTCTAGAGCCCTCTGCTGCAGGTTTTCGTTGATGCGCTGCACGCGATCTTTAAGCTGCGCACGAAAGACGTGTTCCAGGTGAGCGTCGCCATATCTCGCCTCCAATGCCTCAAGGAGTTGCTCATATGTCACTTCCTCACCGAGAGCTTCCAGAACTGTTAAGGCCTGGTCGCGCAGGCCTAGTGTGAGAGCAGTCATGGCCTGATTTTTATTCCAGCCGTTCGCCTTCATAACAGCTTCGAACTGGATTTTGTAGGCTGACCAGGAAGAAGTCCCGTCGAATGGTGGCACCTTGAACCCACGTAGCGAAGGTGTAGTAGCTACTACGGGAGCTGTTGTTCCATCCCCCAGTTTGAGGTCGTCCAGCGTTTTCTTCACGTCAGCCATTACGTTGTCAACCCGATTGTTTACTTGGTCGATTCGGGTTTCGGCCTCCGACAGGCGGTTGTCATGTTGAGCAACCTTATCCTTCACCTCCCGTATCTCTTTTCCGAAGATAGCGTGAAGGTCCTTCATGAGGAGCATCTGCTCTTCCTTATCGCGTTGTAGTTGCTCTTCTAAACGACGGGCCTGTTCCTCCTGCCGGCGGGCCTGTTCCTCTTGTCCGTTCTGCAGCTGCTCTTTCAACTGACGGGCCTGCTCCTCCTGTCGGCGAGCCTGCTCCTCCTGTCGGCGAGTCTGCTCCTCCTGTCGGCGAGCCTGCTCCTCCTGGCGGCGAGCCTGCTCCTGCAGCATCACCATCAGAGCACCTAAGTCAGGTGCCACAGACGTAGAAGCTGCTGACGGACCGGCTTCCGTGGCCGGCGGCTGGCCCTCAGACATCTGCGGCGTTGCACCACAAAATCTCCTCTGGTCCGTCTCCTGCTGGCGTTGACTTCGGGTACGGACACCCTCCGTTTCCTCCTTAGGTAAAATCGGCATTATTTTATCCCACTTCTGACACCAATTGTTACGAGCTTGAGGTTCGTGACAATAAAAATTGCCGATAAAATTACCTAAATTAACACTTTAATTTACTTTATACAAATTAAAGTTAAAAACACTAATAATTAAACACACTAATTCACTTAATTCCGCTCCGAAGCTTCGCTTGTGTCGCCGAGTTCAACTCTGTCTCTCGATCGCATCTTGCAGCACCTATTTATATAATTAGCAAAGAAGCGTCCCGAACATTCAGGTAAATGCGGGCCAGGCAACGAGTATTCTAGTGTAGATTTTCCAGAAACTTAGTTCTTCGGGTGGCGCTGTCAGTCGAAAGATTTGTGATGTCATTTACTGCAAAGCTCCCCTCGCTCTCGTTCCTGACACTAGATGGCACTAGTACGCTGATTTGAGCGCGGCGTAACAATTTCAAAAGATTTCTTTAAATTGTACGGTGGTATCAAATATCTATTGGTAGTAGCTGGTTTTCTAACACTACTGACTAGCAGCTATTATCAGCTATTATCAACAAAACTAGCTGATTTTATCACTGGTGTAACTGCAAATATCAGTTACGACCTTTTTCGGCTAGCTAACACTACCACTATATGTAACTGCGAATATCAGTTACGACCTTTTTCGGCTAGCTAACACTTTCACTATGTGTAACTGCGAATATCAGTTACGACCTTTTTCGGCTAGCTAACACTTTCACTATTCACTATATACTGCTACTAGTCACTTCAGCTACCACCGGATACCACTCACTTCACTTCACTTGTCACTAGTAGTTCTTCACACTACTACGGGCAGTGTTGCCAGACGTCTTGAACCTTTTATCTGTATTAGACACTGCTAAAATCTGTATTAAATCTGTATGCTATTTAAACTTAAAATCTGTATAAAATCAATATATATATATAAAATCTATATAAAATCTGTATAAAATCTGTATAAAAATGA
Organism: Parnassius smintheus behrii; assembly: GCA_036936625.1. Taxonomy (NCBI): domain Eukaryota; kingdom Metazoa; phylum Arthropoda; class Insecta; order Lepidoptera; family Papilionidae; genus Parnassius; species Parnassius smintheus. The sequence goes on from JAUPFT010000011.1 coordinate 32,520,082, forward strand.
CACGCTCTTGGCCGGTTTTTTCGTATACATATATATCATATTTGTTCTGACTTAGATAATATTTATACGTACCTATTGTGTATGTATATATATATATATATATATATATATATATATATATATATATATATATATATATATATATATATATATATGCGCGTGTGTGTGTGCATGTATTGTTTATTATATCCTTTCTATTTGATTATTGCTGCACCACCTCCAAAATGTCTATCTCTGTTTAGCCTAATGGTAACTGGGAGAGAATGCCCTATGGCATTAAGTCCGCCATATGTACTACTTTGTACATAAAAGCATAAATAAATAAATAAAATAAGTAAAATATTTGTAAATTCCCAACAGATGGGGGCGGGACTCCTCAGCTTCATCATGTCTCTAATAGTACCAATATTATAATTTCAAAGCTTTTGATATCGGAACGAATGTCAAAAGGTTTGAAATGATTCAACGAACACGAATAAGGCGCTGACATTTCGATTAACTTTAAATCGGTATCTAAAGTACCGAAAATTCAGTAAGAAAATGTTATGTATTCCCGCCTACGTTAAAGCCAAAATAGATGCTTATGACTTATGATTTTATCCTTGTTATTATATTTTATTATTGTTCCTCATATTACGTTAAGAAAATAAGAGAATTTTAACTGTAGGTTTATATAAAATACCCTAAAATTTAATACGAGGAGAACTAATTTAATAAAATGGACAAGATTCTTGTAGGATCACTTTATTGTCCCTCCGTCCGTTGTTATTACAATTTTTATCCTTGCTTAGTTAAGTTTGTCCATAAACCCGATTAGCCTTTTCATTAGAGGCATGTTCGATGCTTCCTTACCTATAATTCCCGGGATTGATGAACTATCTAAATCCATAATTACGTTTATACGGATAGGCGCAAGTTCTTCGCTTACTATGTCTACTCATTGCTAACCCTATACAATGACATGAACCCTAGACATCAGGAGATATCTGCTTATTGAATAGAGCGAATTTTCTTACTGGTAAAACTCTTATACTCGAGGTAGTATTCCTTTTTGCCTATTTTTTTGTTTAATTTTATTTTGCATCTATCTGAGTGGAACCATCCCCCAAACTATTCCTGTCGCCAAATAGCAGTGCTTGCACTGCTGTGTCCCAGCGTGAGGGGTTTGAGGGAGGGAGGTATTCCATCTTATTCCATCTTCCTCAGAGGTGACAACGCATCCACATTGTTTCTTTGTTTGTCATGCGAGTTAGTTCACCACATCATTTATATAAGTACAAAAAAATTTACTTCATGATTACCGGATATCTTTATCTCTTTATTATTTAACTGAAACCCTGTGGTCTACTTAGGTCGCCGGCTGTCGAGGACAATTCTCTAGCTAAGCAAATGCTAGTGAAATAAATAAATGAACTATTTCATTCTTTGGTAAGAGGGATTATTGCAGGGACTGACACTTTGGATTCAACCTTTGGGAAAAAGTAATACATGCAGCAAAAAATTCAGCCTTCGGCAAAAACCGAAGAAGTAGCGTAGTGAACCCTTTGTGCTTAAGAGATCAGCTGATGAGATAATTATCTCACCAATTTATGGGGACTTTGGGGATAGAATAGCGACAGCTCATCAGTTTCAGCCTCCCGTACAAACCGGTTTCCGAAACGGCTTTAGTCCCATGGATCACGTATTAGTACGTTATACAGAATACTAAGACTACTAATGCCGTTGTATCTGGCGTATGTGGACTATGAGAATCAAACAGGACAATATATTACGCTATACACTATACTATATAATTATTATATATTACGCTTGCCCTGTCTACTTTTGCCTCCTTGACTATGCTGATATTTGCTATCTTGACATTACCGAGGAGCAGCTTAATAAGCTTGTAATAAGACTGTTGTACATATTCTACTTTAGATTTAACTGTACTCGTTATTTTGTATTACGGTGTACAATAAAGAGTTAATAAATAAATAAGTATACAGTGTCTAAATCCAGTCCCCTTGAAGATAAGTGGATGCGGTGGCCCATAAACATCTACATTTATCCTTTATTTTCAAATATCAAAGTATCATCATCATCATCATCATCATTACAGCCCTTCACAAGTCCACTGCTGAACATAGGCCTCCCCCAAGTAATGCCACAAAGCACGGTCCTGAGCCACCTGCATCCATCGACTTCCTGCATATCTTACCAGGTCGTCACTCCATCTAGTGGGGGGTCGCCCTACACTACGCCTACCGGTACGGGGCTGCCACTCGAGAACCTTTCTTCCCCATCGGTTATCGGTTCTTCGAGCTATATGGCCGGCCCATTGGCACTTCAGCTTACTAATCCGTTGGGCTATGTCGGTCACTCTGGTTTTACTGCGGATATCCTCATTTCTGAGTCTATCTCGCAGAGAAACTCCGAGCATAGCCCTCTCCATAGCTCGCTGAGCGACCTTGAGCGTCCTCATACGGCCAGCAGTGAAGGACCACGTCTCAGATCAAATATATATAGAATTAAACACAATATCAAAGTATATATAGAATTAAAGAATTAAGTAATATATAGAATCAAAATGCAAATGCGTTGTCACCCAGGACTGCGATGGAATGCCCCGTTTGCAGTAAAACGAGTCTCCGAGTCTCTACACTCACCATACGGAACATAGCAGCATTGAGATGCTATTTTGCTATTTTACGCTGGTACTCAGAGTGTGGTCCTTCCCCGATCGAGACGCGACGCATTCGTGCTACAACCATAATATTATATCTGTAGCGTGGCTGTACCACGTATACATGTAAAACTGTTACTTCACTTATATTAGGTACTCGATTCACTAGGTGACAATGTCGTTTATATTAAATTGTGTTGTATTGTGTCTATCTGTGTGTATAATTAGTATATTCAGTACGGCTCTATATACGTTCATCACAGTGCACTGTGACTCGTGGTAGGTATTGATTTTCAATTAAGTAAAGCAGTAGCGGCGGTGTTGGTAAGAAGTATATTTTATGGTTTAAATTTCAAGTAATCATTTTTGGTTGTCTAGGCCATCGGCCGTTTGGCATTTATCTTCATGACAATAATTTATCTACCGTTTATGGACTTCGTCCTTACATCACTGATGACAGATAACTGGTTACCGCACGCTCAAATTACTCTGAGGCATTCAGAAACAGAGGAAAATCAAGTTATTGTTTACGGCAACGTATTTTAAAGTTGCATTCATGGTATTATATATTGCCTTGTACTGTTTAATTGCAGACTTACGACCTTCAAACTCGGTACGGATGTTAGTTGGACCGTTTGATCATGCTGGATAAAACCGTGACATACAGCATTTTACTGGAAAAAGGAATGACTAAGTTAATTATTCAGTACCGAATATAACAAAATGCTAAACGCTGTAAGTGTTTATTTATTTATATATTCTTCATTGTAACACCTTACAATGAAGGTAACAATGGGTGGACGCATTCTTTGCCGGTCAACCCGTAGTGTGTTAACTCAAGTTGTATACTCAAGTTAAACTATGTATTACACACATATATATATATATATATATATATATACATACATATGATATACATATACCTATTATTTAACTAATACTGCCATACCATCACCAATAAATTTTGAGTATTAAACCAAAATACTCAAAGCCAATAAACCATATTATATTTCTTATCACGATATAATGTCAGTAGTTAGGTTGTACCAGTTCTGGCGCACTTGTAGAAAGGTTGTACCAGTTCTGGCGCACTGAGTCACAAGTGGTACAAGTACGACGTTCGTCGACTCACGATCCTAAAAAAAAAAAAAAGTTTTGGCATGCTCTGATCACGAATCTGCGGTCCATTTTTGCGTAGGATGCACGGTTCCGGAGATGTGCAGATCAATTAACTCTTATCTAATTGATATCCGCTGCGAGTCTCCACCGTCATTAGCGCTCCATTGTTCTTATCTACTTATCTATTGTTGATTGACTACCGTCATTATCTATTCTTCCTCAGCGTGTGGGTTGGCTTATGCTATTGTATTATACTCCTTTGTTCCTATCTACAACACTAATCTGAATCATCAATAAAACACATTACCTAATTTTGTTAAAATTTTTATTTATAAAATACACAATCTTATTACTTATTATCAATAAAATAGGAGCGAAACATCTCATCCACTAACATATCGTTGTACAATATGTTTCCTGTAAATATACTCGTAAAACTATGCATTGAACATCCCTGAAACTTATATAGCAAATACATTAAGCAATATTCGCCACAAACTGAAGTCCACTCATTCTGAATCCTATCAACATTCCAGTTCCATCTTTTACAATTTCTTTTAAAAAACTCTAGATGATATCGTACAGGTGCCCGTCCGAATGAATCAAAATATTGACCGACGTCATTCGTATCGATATAAAAGCTACCCAATGTGACCCTGGTTTATCATCTGTATCCAAATTGCATATTACCTAGTCAGGTCATAAATTCTATCACATGTTTAATATAAAATAATTGAAACGAGTTTATTCATTATGTAACCATTTATATACCAAAATGAACTTAACAAAACATAGATTCTTATGACACTATAGTTTATTCAAAATGACCTCCGTAATTTTGAATACAGGCCTTCAAACTGCGCGGCCAGTCGTCTATCGCAGCCCGAACGAGGTCCATGTCATATCGGCGGCTGCCTTAATCAAGGATGTCTTGAGTGACTCCAAATTGGGATGAGGCTTTGAGCACGCCCTTTCCTCCAAGTGTTGCCATATCTTGTAATCTAACGGATTCAAATCTGGACTGGTCTTTGTGTCGGATGAAGTCGATTTCACGCGCCGCCAGCCAGTCTTTTTTTTTGTTTTTAAAGAACGTTACCTCCACACTAGGTTTTTCTCCTGTATCGTGGGGGCAGTTTACAAACACAAATTTCACAAGGACAAACAACCAAACTCGGAACAATTACTTGTAGGTCGTACAAATACTTGTTCCGTGCGGTATTCGAACCCGCGACCCCCAAGCGCAGCCACTCATTGCTAAGCCACTACGCCACGGAGCTGTCAAAAGTCTTGTGTGCTCTTCGCTCTATGAGCTGACGCCGAATCTTGTTGGAATACCCAGTGCCTGTTATTGAACATGGTATGAGAAACAGGTTACACAAGGTTTGTCAGGACTGTATTTTGATACACAACTGTATTCGTTTTTAAACCTTTCTCACAAAAATGTACCTCTGTTAAGCCCCAATAAGAAACTCCCAACCACACCATGAGCGAGGATGGAAAATGACCCCGTTGGACACGCGGAATACGGTTGCTCGCTTCTTCACTACTGTGTGCGTACACCTTATCATTTTGTTTGTTGTAGCTCTCTTCTACGGTAAAAATTTTTTCATCCGAAAAAAGAATTTCCCGATATTTTTTCCCGCGTACCGCTTCAACAAAGCGCGGCATCTCTTCAGTCTCAGATCCATTAGACGAGCATTCAAACGATGTCCTGTTTTTCTTCGATATGCCCGAAGCCCTAAGTCTTCATTTAACGCCGTGGTTCTGCTTAACCCCATCTGAAGGGCCAACAGTTTCTGCTTACGTTTAGGATTTCTTTGAATTCGCACCTTTACAGCTTTTATCACTGCTGGAGTCCTAACAAATCGAGGGCGACCACTTCTTGACCTGTTATCTACACTAGAGTCTTCATTGTATCGTTTGATGGTACGATAAACGAATCTTTTGGTTATATTCAAATTTTTCAGTATATCAAAAAATTTAATTGGCACGTAATCGCAACTGCAACACGGTCTTTTTTAAGCGTCCACTCCATATGTAAAAATGAGTAAAATTCTAAAAAGTATACAGTTTTATTTTCATGAATAATTCGAATTCAATAAACTTTTTTGTGGCCAGCATTCTAAAAGAAAAGTTTTTACTGTGTGACAATACTTATGACCTGACTAGGTATATACGTTGGTACGTGGGTGTACATGGACAGTCTGTTAGCAGCATAAACATTATTTTCTAGACTGGGGTGAATCTTTTTCAGATGTTGTTGTACATCTAGTGTATCCATGATATTACTGCTATTAGTAGATTACTACAGTACAATCTACTCAATGACTAACATAGGAATGATCAATTATGTGATTTCTAAATATTAAATTGCATTTTTTCTGTTATACAAAACCTATTTGAGTCATCAATACACTGAATAAGACGCAACACGAAGAATGTGAGATAAGGTTGTTGACGCATAAAGTTATTATCAATTCTACTGTAGAAATTCTTTAGATTAGAATTATTACTTACTGGTACTATATAAGACCAAGCAACTGCAGTCATGGAGTTAGTGTAAGGTCGTTTGACCGCAGTGTATCTATCAATAATACATTTGTGTTACTTACAAAAGACAAAAAAACTGTTCGTTATTGTGAAATACATGTGCACGGCATTCCATATTTTGATGTGACCGAAGAATTAAAATGTGCCTACAAACAAGAGAACATCATTCCCATACTAAATTGGTATATTAGAAATTTGTGCAAAGACGAAGTGATCGCATACAAAGGTGGTTCAACAGAAAAACAATTTTTAAAAATGTTGACGACGAATGCTAGAATTTTTAATATTGAAGAATACAAATGTCCAAAATACAATGATTTGGTAAATGTCATAAATTTAAACAAATGTTATGTGTGTAATAATCATATATTTGCAAAAAATAAACACAAAATTTTACATTGTTCTTGTGACGAAATGTGGGTTTTTTACAAGTGGTTATTACTTGAAAATAAAATTTTAAATTAATCATAAATTTTCTTTGATTTCCCAAAAACATTAGTTATAGTATACTATATAATACAAAATTGGTTCAACAGAAAAACAATTTTTAAATATGTTGACGACGAATGATAGAATTTTTAATATTGAAGAATACAAATGTCCAAAATACAATGATTTGGCAAATGTCATAAATTTAAACAAACGTTATGTGTGTAATAATCATATATTTGCAAAAAATAATCACAAAATTTTACATTGTTCTTGTGACGAAGTGTGGGTTTCTTTACAAGTGTTTATTGCTTGAAAATAAAATTTTAAATTAATCATAAATTTTGTTTGATTTCCCAAAAACATTAGTTATAGTATACTTTATAATACAAAATTGGTTCAACAGAAATGGTTTAATGTTTTTGGGAAATCAAACAAAATTTATGATTAATTTAAAATTTTATTTTCAAGTAATAACCACTTGTAAAAAACCCATACTTCGTCACAAGAACAATGTAAAATTTTGTGTTTATTTTTTGCAAATATATGATAATTACACACATAACGTTTGTTTAAATTTATGGCATTTACCAAATCATTGTATTTTGGACATTTGTATTCTTCAATATTAAAAATTCTATCGTTCGTCGTCAACATTTTTAAAAATTGTTTTTCTGTTGAACCAATTTTGTATTGTATAGTATACTATAATTAATGTTTTTGGGAAATCAAACAAAATTTATGGTTAATTTAAAATTTTATTTTCAAGCAATAAACACTTGTAAAGAAACCCACACTTCGTCACAAGAACAATGTAAAATTTTGTGATTATTTTTTCCAAATATATGATTATTACACACATAACGTTTGTTTAAATTTATGACATTTACCAAATCATTGTATTTTGGACATTTGTATTCTTCAATATTAAAAATTCTATCATTCGTCGTCAACATTTTTAAAAATTGTTTTTCTGTTGAACCAATTTTGTATTATATAGTATACTATAACTAATGTTTTTGGGAAATCAAACAAAATTTATGATTAATTTAAAATTTTATTTTCAAGTAATAACCACTTGTAAAAAACCCACACTTCGTCACAAGAACAATGTAAAATTTTGTGATTATTTTTTGCAAATATATGATTATTACACACATAACGTTTGTTTAAATTTATGACATTTACCAAATCATTGTATTTTGGACATTTGTATTCTTCAATATTAAAAATTCTATCATTCGTCGTCAACATTTTTAAAAATTGTTTTTCTGTTGAACCACCTTTGTATGCGATCACTTCGTCTTTGCACAAATTTCTAATATACCAATTTAGTATGGGAATGATGTTCTCTTGTTTGTAGGCACATTTTAATTCTTCGGTCACATCAAAATATGGAATGCCATGCACGTGTATTTCACAATAGCGAACAGTTTTTTTGTCTTTTGGCGACAAATAATTGAAAGGATAACTTGGCCGAAACAAATAATGATCGATAAACGAATCATTTTTATTAGATAGTTTTACGTCTAGAATAGCCATTTCTCTACATTGAAAATGTTTATGAGGATATGTAATGTAAAATCCGTCCATGTCGATGATGTATCTAATATTTTTTAGATTTTGTGTCATTTTGAACCAAAATGTTAAAAGTATTTACACGTGACTAAAATATGTTTGTTCCAACAAACTTCACATAACAATTCATTCTTCATTACTTCCCATCATCCCATTTCTTCCTTCTGCTCTTTTCTTCCTGTAATTTAAGAAAACAGAATCACATTCACTAATGATCAACTAATGACTGTCATTGTCAAAAAAGTATTTTTTAACTTTTTACTTTCTGCTATTGTCTTTGTATTTATGGCTAGGAAATGTCCGCGGCGCGGTCTCAATGCGTGTTGGCGAACTTCACATGCCTTCGAAATTTTCTCAGACATGCAGGTTTCCTCACGATGTTTTCCTTCACCGCCGAGCACGTGGTAAATCAGCACTTAAAATTGCAATTAACAATTTAAGTGGTGTCGGCGGGGTTCGAACCTGGGAAAACTGTGAAATTTACAGCTTGCGCTAACCATCTGAGCTACCACGGCTTAATCATATACACACACAATATTTAAATATAATTTGTTAACACTAAATCATACACACGTAAGAAAATAACAGAAAGAAAAGTAAATGTGTCAATAGAATAAACACTTAAAATTGCAATTAACAATTTAATTGGTGTCGGCGGGGATCGAACCCGCGTTACGCACTGTAAAATTTACAGCCTGCGCTAACCATCTGAGCTACCACGGCTTAATCATATACACACACACACACAATATTTAAATATTATTTGTTAACACTAAATAATAATAATAATATTCCACAACTATCACACAACGCCATCTAGTCCCAAGCTAAGCAGAGCTTGTGTTATGAGTACTAGACAACTGATAAACATACTTATATATTTCTAAATACATAAATATTATAGATAAATTACACCCAGACACAGAACAAATGATCGTGCTCATCACACAAACATTTGTCCTGGGTGGGAATCGAACCCACGACCTCCGGCATAACAGTCAGGGTCACTAACCGCTAGACCAACAGGCCTGTCGTTCAAAATCATACACACGTAAAAAAATAACAGAAAGAAAAGTAAGTTTGTCAATAGATTAAACACTTACATCTATGGCCTTTGATGCGTTGAAGTAACACAAATGTATTATTGACAGATACACTGCGGTCAAACGACCATACACTAACTCCATGACTGCAGTTGCTTGGTCTTATATAGTACCAGTAAGTAATAATTCTAATCTAAAGAATTTCTACAGTAGAATTGATAATAACTTTATGCGTCAACAACCTTATCTCACATTCTTCGTGTTGCGTCTTATTCAGTGTATTGATGACTCAAATAGGTTTTGTATAACAGAAAAAATGCAATTTAATATTTAGAAATCACATAATTGATCATTCCTATGTTAGTCATTGAGTAGATTGTACTGTAGTAATCTACTAATAGCAGTAATATCATGGATACACTAGATGTACAACAACATCTGAAAAAGATTCACCCCAGTCTAGAAAATAATGTTTATGCTGCTAACAGACTGTCCATGTACACCCACGTACCAACGTATATACCTAGTCAGGTCATAAGTATTGTCACACAGTAAAAACTTTTCTTTTAGAATGCTGGCCACAAAAAAGTTTATTGAATTCGAATTATTCATGAAAATAAAACTGTATACTTTTTAGAATTTTACTCATTTTTACATATGGAGTGGACGCTTAAAAAAGACCGTGTTGCAGTTGCGATTACGCGCCAAATAAATTTTTTGATATACTGAAAAATTTGAATATAACCAAAAGATTCGTTTATCGTACCATCAAACGATACAATGAAGACTCTAGTGTAGATAACAGGTCAAGAAGTGGTCGCCCTCGATTTGTTAGGACTCCAGCAGTGATAAAAGCTGTAAAGGTGCGAATTCAAAGAAATCCCAAACGTAAGCAGAAACTGTTGGCCCTTCAGATGGGGTTAAGCAGAACCACGGCGTTAAATGAAGACTTAGGGCTTCGGGCATATCGAAGAAAAACAGGACATCGTTTGAATGCTCGTCTAATGGATCTGAGATGCCGCGCTTTGTTGAAGCGGTACGCGGGAAAAAATATCGGGAAATTCTTTTTTCGGATGAAAAAATTTTTACCGTAGAAGAGAGCTACAACAAACAAAATGATAAGGTGTACGAACACAGTAGTGAAGAAGCGAGCAACCGTATTCCGCGTGTCCAACGGGGTCATTTTCCATCCTCGCTCATGGTGTGGTTGGGAGTTTCTTATTGGGGCTTAACAGAGGTACATTTTTGTGAGAAAGGTTTAAAAACGAATGCAGTTGTGTATCAAAATACAGTCCTGACAAACCTTGTGTAACCTGTTTCTCATACCATGTTCAATAACAGGCACTGGGTATTCCAACAAGATTCGGCGTCAGCTCATAGAGCGAAGAGCACACAAGACTTTTGACAGCTCCGTGGCGTAGTGGCTTAGCAATGAGTGGCTGCGCTTGGGGGTCGCGGGTTCGAATACCGCACGGAACAAGTATTTGTACGACCTACAAGTAATTGTTCCGAGTTTGGATGTTTGTCCTTGTGAAATTTGTGTTTGTAAACTGCCCCCACGATACAGGAGAAAAACCTAGTGTGGAGGTAACGTTCTTTAAAAACAAAAAAAAAAAGACTGGCTGGCGGCGCGTGAAATCGACTTCATCCGACACAAAGACCAGTCCAGATTTGAATCCGTTAGATTACAAGATATGGCAACACTTGGAGGAAAGGGCGTGCTCAAAGCCTCATCCCAATTTGGAGTCACTCAAGACATCCTTGATTAAGGCAGCCGCCGATATGACATGGACCTTGTTCGGGCTGCGATAGACGACTGGCCGCGCAGTTTGAAGGCCTGTATTCAAAATTACGGAGGTCATTTTGAATAAACTATAGTGTCATAAGAATCTATGTTTTGTTAAGTTCATTTTGGTATATAAATGGTTACATAATGAATAAACTCGTTTCAATTATTTTATATTAAAACATGTGATAGAATTTATGACCTGACTAGGTAATATGCAATTTGGATACAGATGATAAACCAGGGTCACATTGGGTAGCTTTATATATCGATACGAATGACGTCGGTCAATATTTTGATTCATTCGGACGGGCACCTGTACGATATCATCTAGAGTTTTTTAAAAGAAATTGTAAAAGATGGAACTGGAATGTTGATAGGATTCAGAATGAGTGGACTTCAGTTTGTGGCGAATATTGCTTAATGTATTTGCTATATAAGTTTCAGGGATGTTCAATGCATAGTTTTACGAGTATATTTACAGGGAACACATTGTACAACGATATTTTAGTGGATGAGATGTTTCGCTCCTATTTTATTGATAATAAGTAATAAGATTGTGTATTTTATAAATAAAAATTTTAACAAAATTAGGTAATGTGTTTTATTGATGATTCAGATTAGTGTTGTAGATAGGAACAAAGGAGTATAATACAATAGCATAAGCCAACCCACACGCTGAGGAAGAATAGATAATGACGGTAGTCAATCAACAATAGATAAGTAGATAAGAACAATGGAGCGCTAATGACGGTGGAGACTCGCAGCGGATATTAGATAAGAGTTAATTGATCTGCACATCTCCGGAACCGTGCATCCTACGCAAAAATGGACCGCAGATTCGTGATCAGAGCATGCCAAAACTTTTTTTTTTTTTTTTTTTTTTTTTTTTTTTTTTTTTTTTTTTTTTTTTAGGATCGTGAGTCGACGAACGTCGTACTTGTACCACTTGTGACTCAGTGCGCCAGAACTGGTACAACCTTTCTACAAGTGCGCCAGAACTGGTACAACCTAACTACTAATGTCTTGTTTTAAAAGTTGTTCACGAATCAATCTCAATATATTTAGGTAATAAAAAACAGTATAATAGATATATATTATTTTTACTTAACCTTGGTATATACACACATTATCGAAATGCAATATTTTAAGTACATTATAATAAAGCCTCCCGGGGCCGGGCTGTAGCACGCAAACGAACGAAAATTTATGACTAGAGCATCGCCATTACTATTATATACATTTGAAAAAACTAAAAGGAAAATATTCTTGTATAATTTGATGGTAACCAAAAGGAAAGATATTCTTGTATTCATTAAAATAAAATAAAAACATCCTTTTGGTTATATTGTCTTTCTAAGAAGTAAAATGTGGACTAAATATTATTTTGCAAATAAAAAATACAGTCAAAATATATAAATTAATTATACGAAAATTAAAAAATAAAAACAATTAAAATCACATTAACATGCAACGGCAATTTGAATTTCATTCATTCATACTGACTCTGAGGTAACATAAAAACGCAAGACGCAAGTTTGATAATTGTTAAAATGATTCTTATAGTCGCCACACACGGTCAATTCAACTGATCATTCCAACTGATCAGTTCAAACTAAAACTATTGATATTTTTTAAAATGTTGGATTTTCAACATATCGATAAATAAACTTATATAAAACTCCGATACTTATAATCCGATATTTATAATTCATTATTTCAAATTAGCGACGCGCCGCGGCTTCGCCTAGATTATTTATTCTTCACATAATCCAAGGCCATCAATTTTATCTTACCAAAAAATCTTCAAGGTTTACGGACAAAATATAGCCTAGAGGCATTGATTTACTGTCTGTTCGTATACTTCGTAGACAGACAAAAGTTTAAAAAATGGTTTTTTATGGCTTAAAACCATCAAAACAACTACCCTAGTTAAATAGAAGATAGTTATTTCAATATTACTGAAAAATACTTCAATTTTATTTATATATAGATATAAATCAGTAGATACGGCGCAATAACTTTGTGGTTTCCAAAGAAAGTAAGATCACCGTTAAATTCAGCTTAGTATCTATTTTCTACAAAATTAGTTGAGTGCCCTTGAAACATTCAGAATTGTTAACCCTACATTATTACGATTTAGTATTGAAAACGCTAGTACAATAACAAATTATTCTGTTGTCTCGGCTGCATTTATTACAGTTTTAATGTCAAGAGAACCCATGAATAGAGCCTAAGAGAGTAAGAGAGTGGGGTATGCAAAGACGCAGTTACGCGTATTTTAAAATATTTTTACGTGATATAGCCATGTTGCAGCTATATTAGTAGTATAGTTGTAACACGAATGGGTCGGCTCAACCGAGGAAGGACCACGCTCTCACAGAATACCAGCTTAAAATAGCAGCTAAACGCTGCTGTGTTTCGTATGGTGAGTGTAGAAAACTGGAGACCCGTTTTACTTGAAAAGAGGCATTCCATTTCAGTCCTCTCGGGTGACAACGCATCTGCATTTTGATTCGTAATCGAGGATAGATGTAGGTGTTTATGAGCCGCAGCAACCACTTACCATCAGGTGGACTGTGTGCTCGTTTGTCAGCCTATTCTATAAAAAAAAATTCTTTTTGTATGTAGATTTACATATACTTACTACGCTTGAATCCGGTCTGGAAACGTTCGGATATTTTAAAATATCTTGATAATTAAAATGGCTACAGAAAAAAAATCTAAATTTAACTTTAAATACAACAGCCCAGACTCAAGTTAATGTACCTACAAAATTTGTTGGTAAGAAATCTTTCTAGCGTTGCATTGCCCGCTTTCCTTGCTTCCGTGCATAATGTCAGCGACTTTTGTAACATAATTTAAGGAAATAATTAAAGGAAGCAAGGCAAACCTGGCAAACTCTGTCCTGACGAAAATGTTCCTCTAGAAGTTAACCAACAAAAATAGTGGGATATTCCGTTGGTACAGAGTGTGCAGAAAGATTTGTTTCATAATTTCCATAATGATCAACATTAGGCCCGCCTTCTAGCTGTTTCGACTGAGGAATCTAGTCAGTATCTAGTAGTTACATGGTTTACCGTCGAGTAATCTCGACACATTATTTGATGGAGAAAGCTAGAGCATCGCTGTAGGAATACGACTAGGAGCGGCGATTTGTCACCCTCGTCTGTGGTAGCAGCGTCCACGAGTTTGGGCTCCACAGACATTCATGTAAAAACGTTTCGGTGGGTTTTCCCGTCATGGTTGTTTGAACGATGTCAACCGAAAAGCTCATGTCTCTATAAATGTTCCCTTGGTTTTACAGCCTTATGGAATATTTAGAGACGATGGCAAGACACCTGACGGTATGACTTTGGTCCCCTGGGAGAGAAGTAAAGTCCTTATATATGGGATGTTCCTTGCGTAGACACTTTGGCGGCCTCTCATCTCAGGGGTACCTCGTTTAGTGCTGGACCTGCATCAGAGGCAGCTGATCTAGGTAAGTGGCTGAAATATTAATCTCTGGGAGATGATTACATATTTGTGCCATTTGCTGTAGAGATTATCGCACCTTTGTCGTTGCTACCTGTCACCAGTTTAAGTATTTCACTTCTAACATAAACGAAATTTTTTTTTATAGGAGAGGGGGCAAACGAGTATACGTGCTCACCTGATGGTAAGTGATTACCGCCGCCCATGAAACACCGCAACATCAGGGAAATTGCAGATGCGTTACCGAACTTTTAAAATGGGATAGGCTCTTTTCTTGAAGGCCCCTAAGTCGTATTAATACGAAAAATCTCTGGTGTAACAATTCCACAAGGAAGTCGTGCGAGGAAGAAAACTTCTTTTTAATCGCACCGTGGTGGACCGCCTAGTCATCCAGAAGGTATGGATGGTATCGCGAGTTTTGTCGTGATGTGCAATGGTGAAATTGTGCGGCTGGAATTAGTCGGAACAATTCCGCAGAGCACTGCCCATGGTAGATGCGATAAAATACGCAAAGTGATGCAACATCTCTTTGTGTGCCAGTGAGTCAAGCCGATCGGAAAGAGTACGTTCGCCGAAGATTCGAACGGCTATGTGCTGAAATAAGAATATAAATGGAAGGAGTTGGCACTGGGGAGCCCCAGCTCAGAGATGGGAACAGTATTCCATGTGCGGCCGAACCTGCGCCTTGTAAAGTTGCAGCCGGTGTGCCGGTATGATATACTGTCGCGCTCTGCTGCGCACGCCAAGCCTTTTAGAGGCCAATTTAGTTATTGAGATATCACCGTCTAACGGGAACCATGTGATTTATTCGTCCATATGAGACGACGGATTATTTTACGCTACTACCTTTTGCAATTTAAAATTTAGATAAACTAAAAACAAAAATAAAATTATTTGATAAACCTGTTTTTTTTCTTTTGGTGTAAAGAAGAAACTTTACAACCTATTTTACCGAAAAGCATAATGTTTAATGAAATCGAAAGACCGATAAAATAAAAACAGTTTTTGATGATTATTTCATAAAATTTATAAAATTCAATCTAAACTTTTTGTTTTTAATTTATTTTTACTTCAACACCGTTTAACGAAAGAACTGTGATTGTTACAGGATGAGGTGATAAAACATTTTTACGTAAGACAATAAGAGAACTTCACAACTTTTATTTTAAATATTTTACAATATCTCTACTTAGCTTTGGAATAGTAAACTGTAAAAGCTAAGTCACCTATAAATGACCCATGTACTCGTTGTGCCGCAGGGGACTAGAGCTGACTAGTGAAGAAAGTCTCGATTTTATTATTATTCTATTATCATATTCTATTATAAAGCAAAACATTTTCGAAAATAGAACGCAATGTCGAGAATAAAATAGCTAACACAAACGTCTATTCATGTTGAAGGTCAGTGAAAAAAAATTGTACGGCAATTTCTTTTATGCCTTCCAATAGGACTTTGGGGAAGATTTCGCTATAAGTTCTTTCAAATTAATTTTAAATGAAAATATGTTTTTATGCAAAATTTCATCTCTTGTTCCTCCACCGACCGTGCTCTGTTTTAATCCAGTTCCACTCAAATAATAAATGAAACAAGTTGCCCATTCGCTATGTTCTCGTAACCGCGCTCTTGCTCTACCATATTACTGTTCTTGCATAATGTAAACATGCCTTCAAATGAACTTGTATTTGCCAATCCGCCATGCTTGTTACAAGAATATATATATTTTGTGTAATGTTCTGTAGATCTTAAATCTTCTATAGATTTTAGTTTTATTTGATTTAGTTGAATAATGCGTATTTAAATACTTGCTTAAAATGATGATTGTAATTTTAACATTTTTAATTTCCATTTATTTGTTTCAAATTAATCAATGTACATGATTAAATTTTTCATTTAATTTATAATTTTCTCATATATATATATATATATATATATATATATATATATATATATATATATATATATATATATATCATGTCTGTATTAATCAAAAGGTTAAACATCAATTGAACCTGTCACAGATTACAGAAAAATACTTTCGATCATCATTTGAGCAATGAAGTATGTATAATTTTCTTACGTACACTGCTTCAATGCATTTAAGCTATATTATTTAAAAAAAATCTTATTCCTTAGAACTTAAGCTATTAACCGGTGGCGTAAGAGGTGGAGAAACTGAAACAGCAGCATCTTCTTGATTACAACTCAAAATCATGAAAACCTGTGGTTGCCAATCGGTCTGGTGGAAACTATACATTGAGGCAGCGTGAGACTCAGTATAAATATATGGTTCTTTCTTTCTTTTTGCAATTAACAGAAGCTAGCAATCTCTTTACGTGTTTACATGTTTATTTTAGAAATATTTTTCTGATGACATAGATAGTTAATATGTAATATGTTTTGAGTTCAGCTTATTATAGAAACTAATATTATACGGTGATTATTGAAATCATGTATATAAAATTTTATATGGTTATAAATTTTATCGATCATGAAGAATCTATCTTGCGCGTGAACTAATAATACCGTATAGTTCAATGAACTAACAGCCGATGAGGAAGACAGTTTGTCTGTCTAGATTTGCCACAAGATGCAGTGAAATCTTGTTAGACATGCAGGAAATCGACGGAACCAGGTGGTTCAGGAATTTGTGACGTGGCAAACTTTGAGAGAAAGGCCTATATTCAGCAGTGGATTTGTAATGAGGATGTGATGATGATACGAATAAGATCAGAAGAGATGAAATGTGATGAATAGACGAATAGGATGATGATGATGACAAAGTGTCTGAATTTGTTGTAGAAACACAAAAATGTGATAAAACCAAAATTCTTAAAATTTGTTTACAATTTTATTAATAATATCATTCACGATATACCTATTCATTTACTTTATGAGTATTTTGAGTCAACCTCTAGACACAGTCCTCTCTAACAAATGTTGTTAATTCCATATTTTACTGTCTGATCTTTTAGGTTTCTGATACAACTGCAACAATATTATACATATTTTGGCTTCCATAATTATAATAATTTTATAATATGGTGATTTTAATAAATAAACTTACATAAGTACTTATAACGGTCTAAAATACAAAATAAAAGATAAAATAAAAATTAAAGTCATTGTATTAATTGTATTATTTTTGTTTTGAATTATAAAATTAACAGCACAGACAATCCGTTTTTGATCGTAACAACTTTATTCCAGACCAAACAATTTTCCCTGAGGAAGCAAAGCAATTCGGTACCAAGTACAATGGCTGTTATTTTAACGAAACTCTTTTATGACGACAAAATCAATCAGTTAGTAATAAAAACGGGTCGGTCTTAAAAATTTTACTAAAAATATAAATTCGCCTTATGAAGGTTTTATAAAGTTTTTAAACTTTATAAATCCTTTTATATAAAATGGAGACAAACGAGCACACAGTCCATTTGATGGTAAATTAGTGCCGTGGCACATAGACACGTACATTTATCCTCAAATTGTTATATAAAAATTATAACATTTATTAAAAATCCAATAGTAACAATGATTCTTCAGTTTAATGACTTGTAAAAAAACGATACAAAACAAGAATATTAAGAATGTTAAAAATAAATAACGTTCAATAGTACTATTTTTTAATTCAAATATATTTTACCTACTAGTAATTCATGTGTAGAAACTCCTTTACGTACACATAAATTTAAAACAAATTAGAGATCGTTCAAAACTATATATTTTCCCCCTACTTTTATGGGAAATATTCAAGAGCTGTAATCACCCAGTTCGCCCACGTGCATCAGCAGTGACGTCCTTGGCGCTTGTTGAACATTAGTAGCTACGCATACATGTGTGCGTAATTCGCATACAAGCGCTTCAAATCTGGCCCGTTGTTTTTGTTGCGATTGCAGCGCAACACTCTATCTAGACAAGTATATAATCAAAGCTGCTATAATATATAGCTGCAGCAAGGCTCTACCACGTATAAATTAATAACAAGGTTTTAGTACAACAACGAGCCTCTGTTACAAACAGTACATTATTATCCCGAGAAATTACCAAAGTCAGCTCAATTTTAGAAGACTGACGTAGTCAGCATGATACTGTCATATCAATTATTATTATGATTTCTGTGGTAAGAACGGTAATCGTATCTTTTTTGATTGTATCTAATATACCTAATATTTTTAAATATTAGGTATATTAGATATTACCTATTATAAATATAAGACACTGTATTAGATTATAAACTTCCAAAAGGCATAAAGTTGTTTTTATTCTATAAAACAAAAATAAAATACAAACAAAATACATTTTACACGTATATCGATAACGGTATCTTTCCACCCCACGGCCTAAAGTTGATGTTTCAATGTAATTGGATTAATTGGATGGCGCTCTGAAAAATATCCGGTCGTAAATATAACATCAAGCTTTAGAAAGAGACTATCAGCTATAATCGGCTTTGTAGAGCCATGTCTCTATCGCTTGAGGTACTAACATGCCAATATAGAGTAAGAGTGGTTATACTTAGACATAGTAATAAAAATACATTTATAATATAGCGATTACCAGTCTACATACTTTGAATTAAACGAAAACTAAACCTCACCCTAAGAAGCTTGTAAAACTATTGATAAATCAGCGACAAAACGTAATGTGTAAACGATAGACCTGAAGCGTGGCTCCTATTGTTCTTCTAAGGCTCGATGTGCAAAATTTACCTAAAGTCTCAAAGTAATTACTAGCAGTATGTAATTAGGTACTCTAAGCGTATATAGTGTACTAAGTGCACTTGATATAGCGATATTAGAGGTGCAATGTTATAATTCGTTGTTTGATAAGTGAATACATGTTTACTAAAACAAAACAAAAATAAAACAGAATTTTTCTTCATTGACTGTGCCCGCGACTTCGTCCACATAGAACTTTTTCTAGAATAAGGGTGACATAACATAAGGAAGAAGGAAGACATAAGGAGCACAGTCCACCTGATGGTAAGTGGATGATGTGGCTCATAGACATCTACATTTACCCTCGATTAATAATCAAAATTCAGATGCGTTGTCTCCGCTGATGTAAATTAGTGCCGTGGCACATTAGACACGTACATTTATCCTCATGTAAGAATCAAATTGCAGATATGTTTTCATCCTAAGGATTAAGATGAAATGCCTCGTTTCCAGTAAAAAAGACTCTCCGGATTTCCGCACTCACCATACGAAACACAGATGTATTAAGCTAGTATTCTACCACGTATATTTATTGGTCATTTATTTGTTTTAAAGTTTTTTTATTTCTTTACTTTGGGCATAAAAGTTACGGTTAAAAAAAATATATTTTAAGATTCTGACAATTTCCAAGCGCTTTTAATCGTCGCGGGCGCTACGCTATTTTAGACCTTATGATGGCGTTTTTTCAAGTTTTTATAAAAATTATGCATTCACTCGGATCAGTACGGCGATAGCCTTTTCGATGTGTCATCTTAACAAAAGGTACAGTAAGCTAATTGTAATATTAAGGTCAATACGTAATATATGCAACCTGAGTAAATGCCCGGCCTCACAATGGGATAGTTAATTCGTTTTACCACGTGCACGGCGGTGAAGGAAAACATCATGAGGAAACCTGCATGTCTTAGATATTTAAAAAAATCGAATTTAATAACAGCTTGACCATGTGAAGTCTATAGTAAAGTCCAACCACTTTCTCTACGCGTTCGAGATGCGCACAATATACTTAGATATATTTCAAAAACACACACATTGCACATAATATGCCGTTGGAAATTATTTTATTAAAATGTGTATAGTAGATTTAGATAGCCGTTATAGACATAATATAACGGCTATATAAAGCGGCTATGCTGCTATTTTTTCTTTATTCATTATAACACCCTGTAATAAAAATAATTGTAAAAAAGATACGTACTGCCTACTAACAATAAAAACGTAGTTTCAGAGCAATCACAGCCACACATAGCAGCTTGCTCGATGATTACAACAAAAAATTAAACGATCATACAGACAATTAGCGGTCAGTTATTTACTTCTAAAAGGTACTAAAATGACTACTACGCTCTCAAATCTACTAAATAAACAATATATAGAGCCCGACTGCAAAAACTCTGAACTAAACCAACTTGACTTTATTTACTTTTATATTTTAATCAATTGTCTAAGCCTTACTTTAGTCTCTGGTGCTTTCAAGTACAATTTGTGAACGCTAGCCAGACAGTAATCTTGGGATTGTGTTTCAGTACGATAGTAGAATCTACTCCTTTTATAATTTAGATTAATTTAGATTAAACTGATAAATTAACTTTAATTAAAAAACATATAAAAATTCATGTCAAACGAAGTTGACATGTTGGTCTCTGTTAACATAGAATACTGTAATATACGATAGAATGAATGTCAACCTTATTTTGTACGAGGGTCGGCGTTGCCGTTAGCACACATATATGCAATTACGTCGTACTGTCACTACTACAAACCCGATTCGCTGTGTAATTTTTTTTATTCGTGTTGACAGACTGAATAAATTTAAACATTTTAGACTTTTGATTAATGTTCAAGATCATCATTAAAAAAATCGTTTAAATTTTAATATATATTTATTTGTAAATAGTGTGCAATTTGGCATTTTCTAAATAATTTGCATGCGAAATTTGGAAACGACTGTAACGTCGAAACACATCTCGAGTTGACAGTTATACATGTGAATTGACATGTTAGTGACGTTTTAGTGGCTACACGGACTCCGCCCACTCCCCCGTTCTATTATGTATGTATTATAGTATTCTATGTCTGTTAAATTGCGGCGTGTAATGTCACTATATCTATTTTTTAACAAGTTATCTAAACATAAAAATAAACTGAAGCATTTATCTGTAACATCGAAATAAGTGCATTCCATTGATTGACAAGCGATCCGCCCTAGCTTCGCACAGATGTTTTTTGGATGTTTACCACCTACCGGGTCCAACTGAGTTTTTAAACCATCCAGGGGGTTCCTGGATGATTTAAAAACTCGCATACTCACAAAATATTTATCAATATCGTTCGAATCGCTATTCAGTTTAAGCGAAACTAACGAACAACACTGATTTTTTTAAAATAAGAAGATTAGCTGTTCCCCGCGACTTCGTCCACATGGAATTTATTACGGGTGGATTTCATGGTTTTTGATTTTATTCATGACACCCTAATTGGTTTTGTAATATACAAGTAGCCTAAGTTGCTCTTTATAGAGTTAGCTACCAGTCGGCCGAGAAATATGTAGACAGACAAAAATTTTAAAAATTGTTTTAATGCTGTAATTTTGACATTACAAACCATCGAAATATATGTACTGAGTGCTAGATTTGGTATTCCGAACACTCACTATATTCAACTGAACTGTACTGCAATCCGTACACCTGTTATTATGGCTTTCATATTCATGAATTGCGGAGCGGCGTTAATAATAATTTTATATTAAATTAGCACATAATGTAAAATAAACGAAAATTTTAAAAAAATCTACTCGATTAACAAAAAGTAAAGTAAAGTAAAGTTACAGCCTATATACTTACGTTCCACTGCTGAGCACAGGCCTCCTCTCATTTCTGAGAGGGTTTTAGGGCGTGTTGGCGAACTTCACATGTCTTAGAAATATTTTTTATCTTATTCCTCAGACATGCAGGTTTCCTCACGATGTTTTCCTTCACCGCCGAGCACATGGTAAATCAGCACTTAAAATTGCAATTAAAAATTTCATTGGTGCCGGCGGGGATCGAACCCGGGTTACTCGCGTTCTGTTATATTACAGCGAGCGTTAACCATCTGAGCTACCACGGCTCAGATGCTTGATTAACAATGCAATCAAAATAAACATTATTTATTGTGACAATTTTCGCGCGTTTATATCAACTGCGCATGCGCGACGCCACTGTTTCCCGTGCATACGCGGATACAGAGTAGTGCACATTATTTGTTTGGAATAGCTTCTCTAGAACTAGAACATATAACTCAATGTTACAAACAGACACTTATATTTTATTTGTATAGATTTTCTGAACGCAGGAGATTATTTACAATAAGATATGAGTAACCATTTTAATGATTTTTGGCTATCAGTCTGTCTGTCTGCCTGGCTTTACTTTGGAACGACTGAACCGATTGTAATGAAAAAATGAAACTATACGATCAGACAGAGAATAATATTCATTAACACTATTGTGATACAACACACTATTGCAAAAACAATATCCAATTCATATATTTAGAATAATATGTAAAGTTACAACCGCAGCATTGTAATAATTGGTCCTTACCTATGAAATTGGCGTTTTGTGCGGGAGGAATATAGTCATTTTTTTTTGTAAAATATAGTGCACTGGGGTAAGATCGGTGACGGGATAAGACCGTGAAATTCAAATTTCCGATGAATTATGCTATATTTTTGAAAGCTAGCAATATGGTACAAGACTCCATTTTATTCTGCCCCGACCCCAAGTTTCAGCCAGTCGCTCCGAAAAGTAGGGCGTGTAATGCGCTGTATTTTATAAAACAAGGTAATTTTTGTATTTTTTTCGTCCGTCCGGTCTTTCCCTATCACTTTTATTTGCGATTTTTAGCGATGTCCGGTCTTCCCCTTGATGGCCAATTCTTCATCATGCATATAAAAAAATTATGCCTTGTCTTCGCACACGTTTTAAGCAGAAACTGTTGAGTTTTGAAAAGTAAAAGCTTCTTATAGTTAAAATACGTGTAACCATTAACGATATGTTTCAGAAATCTAACGCATATGGATGACGAGAAAATAAAGTTTTTGCCAGACTCTTTTAACTAACCGAAAATCGTCCGGTATTACCCCAACGCATATATATATATATATATATATATATATATATATATATATATATATATATATATATATATATATATATATATATATATATAAAATTTATTCAGCAAATAAAAGAAATGGCCCCGAGTTCCCGGCGCCCCTTAAATGGGGCAGGGGTGCGAAGAATCTCCGGGAGAAAAACCGGCGACGAGGTTCGCCACCCGTCACGTTCTGTCTCCCGGAGGGGCGAAAAGTGGATTGCGGAAACCCGTCTGGCTACGCTGAATGTATGTGGAGGAATGAACGATAAGATGGATGAAGTATGCGAAATGATGAATGACAGAGGAATAGATGTGTTATGTGTGGATGAGACGAAACGAAAGGGAAAGGATGCCACTGCACATGGCACGTATACCGCGTATTGGTCTGGTGTAGGCGAGACCGAAAGGGCATGCCAGGGAGTCGGTCTCATCCTTTCAGAAAGAATGGGTCAATGTGTGAAAGAGCATGAATGTGTAAGCCCGAGACTGCTATGGTTACGAATGAAAGGGGGCTTAAAGAAGTTTTTTGTGTTAGGGGTCTACCCCCCTGACATGTCTAAGCCCACTTACATCCGAGAGCAGTTTTGGGACATGGTAAGGATGGTGTTGACAAAATGTAAGGAAAATGAAAATATTATTATGTTAGGAGACTTTAATGGAAGGGTTGGGGTGAAGAGGTCTGGTTATGAAAGGATATTGGGAACGTTTGGTGATGAAAGTATAAATGAGAATGGTGAAGACCTCCTCACCGTATGTGCGGAAAAGAATCTTTTTGTGACGAATACTTTTTTTCGTCATTAGAAGATTCACATGTATACATGGGAAAGAGGTGATGATAGAAGCATGATAGATTTCGTAATTGTGGATGAAAGAATGAGGAGCGCAGTCGTACAAGGGTTTACCGGGGGTCCAACGTAGGGATGGATCATTACTTGGTCTTATGTCGAATTAATGGTCTTTTCAAGCGTTGGCGGCATCGGACATCTGTGTCTACCACTGCGTTACAGCGTATAATAATAGAGAAGTTACAAGATGAAGATGTGAAAGAGAAGTATAAATGTAGACTGAGAGAAAATATTAGATGTTTGAATGAGTTGTGTATGAATGATTTAGACTTGAATACTGTGTGGGATAATATTAAGAAAGGTTTGGTGGATACCGCCACCGAAGTATGTGGTGTAAGTAAGAGAACAAATGAAAGGAAAAGTAATACGTTATGGTGGGATGATGAGGTACGGGTGGAAGTTGAATCAAAGAAGAAAGCATGGTTAGATTTACTAGAAACCAAAGCTGATAATTCTTCTGGTATGAATGATGAGATTGAAAGAGAAAGAAAGAACGGATAAGAATGATAGAAGGATATCTGATAATTTCCAGGCTAACATAAAAATGTTCTGGAAACTCGTAAGAACTGCCAGGGGAAATACAAAACAGCCTATAATAAATGCTATAAGAGACGAGAATGGATGTATTCTAAATGATGAAGTTTCGAATTTAAACAGATGGAAGGAATACTTTGAAAGCGTATTCATGAGTGAAGAGTCGTCTGTGCAAGCGGTTTTAGAAAGGGAGTGAGGTGTACAGATCAAGTCTTTTCCATGCGCATGATTGCGGAGAAGTTTTTGGCCAAAAACCAGAAAGTTTTTTGTGCATTCATGGACTTGGAAAAGGCTTATGACAGAGTGGACAGGAATGTGTTATGGCAAACACTGAACTCATATGGGTTGAGCGATGGTTTGATACAGGCATTAAGGTCTCTTTATAGGGACTCTAGTGCTTGTGTCAGGATCAATGGGGTCTACTCGGACTGGTTTGGCATCCAAAAAGGTGTCAGACAGGGCTGTGTAGCTTCCCCTTGGCTGTTCAACCTATTTATGGACCGGTGTTTGCAAACTTTGAAAGATGAAGAATGTGGGTTAAGAATGGGCGAGTTAACCGTCAAATGCCTTTTGTATGCCGATGATCAAGTCATATTTGCGTCATCGGCGGCTGAGTTGCAAATGATGGTTACATTAATGAACTGGGAATTAAAAGAAAGGGGAATGAAAGTGAACGCATGTAAGACGAAAGTGATGGTTTTTGAAAGAGAAGAAAGCAAAACGGTATGTGAAATAAGAATTGAAGGAGAGTTAATTGAGCAAGTGGATGAGTTTGTGTATTTGGGATGTGTATTTAGCAGGGATGGTAGATATGATAGGGATATAGAACGACGAGTAAATGCAGGGAATAGAGTGAATGGGGCACTACACTCTATTATGAAGAACCAGAATGTGTCAAAACAGGCACGTATGGTAATTCATAATGCTGTGTTAGTCCCTACTTTAATGTATGGTAGTGAAAGCTGGGTGTGGCAGAAGAAGCACGAAAGTGGAATAAATGCTGTAGAAATGCGGTCTTTAAGGAATATGCTAGGGTTGAATCTGAATGACAGGGTGAGAAATTGCGTGATAAGAGATAAATGTGGTATGCAAGATGATGTTGTGACCACGATTAAGAAAGGAATGCTTCGGTGGTTTGGTCATGTGGAAAGAATGAATGAGGAAAGAGTGACAAAGCAAATTTATATGGCAGATGTGAACGGCCGAGTCGGGAAGGGACGCCCTAGGAAAAAGTTTATCGACCAAATTGGCGATATTTTGAAAATGGGCCACGTTAGAAGTACCCTTAACCGACGAGCATGTATGCGTAGATATATGGATGTAAAAGAGGCGAAAGAGGTATGTCAGGATCGTGCCAAATGGAAGTCCGTAGTCTCTGCCTACCCCTCTGGGTGACAGGCGTGAGTGTTTATATGTATATATATATATAAGGTGCGTCTGGCAAAAACTATATATATACATATATATATATATTTAATTAATCAAAGAATGCACCGTTGCACTTTTGCCATCTCATATGTAGTTCATTGATCCCTTTACTAAAAGAACCATGGGGCCGAGAATCAATAAACTCTTTGAAGGCGGTTTGGACTGCCGCATCGGAGTTGAATTTTTTTCCTTGTAATAAGTTGTCCAAATTCCGGAAAAAATGGTAATCTGTTGGAGCAAGGTCCGGGGAGTACGGTGGATGTCGCAGAATCATCTAACTTAGTGGTTTTTTGTTTTGCAGTGTGTGGTCTTGCGTTGTCGTGAAGCAGCAGTGGCCTAGAGCGATTGACCAATCTCGGTTGTTTAACAGCTAGTTCTTCCTTTATGATTTTGCAGTTGCTGACAATAGATATCTGCCGTAATCGTTTGGCCAGATTTTAGAAAGCTGTAGTGAACAACACCGGCGCTAGTCCACAAAACACTCACAAGTAACTTTTTCTGTCAATTTTCGTTTAGGGCAGGATTTGGCTGGGTCTCCAGGGTTCAGCTATTGTGACGAGCGCTTCCGACTATCGTACAGCATCCGCTTTTCATCACAAGTAAGGAATCGATTTAAAATCCCTTAATTTTTGTGTCGGTTGAGTAAAGTAACACAGCAGTCGACGCATGTTTACAAGTTCGATTCACTCAATTCTTGAGGTACCCATCGTTCAAATTTTTACTTTCCGATTTGCTTCAAAAGGATTAATACAGTTTTATCACTTACCCCGAAGCCTGCAGCTATCTTTGAAGTGCTTTGTGGTGGACCCGCTTCCACAATAGCTTTTAATTCTTCATTTTCCACTTTGGTCTCCGGCTGTCCACGGGGTTGGTTCTGAAGGTCGAAATTTCCAGATCGAAAACGCTGAAACTGCTGTATCGTGCTTTCTTTTGCGACACTAGCGCCTAATCATTAATCCTTCGAGCTGTTTTTGCAGCACTGGTGCCACGGTAGAACTTGTACTCGTAAATATACCGATATTTCATGTTTTCCATTGTCAATACAAAAAAAAAAAATAATGGGGAAAAAACAAATGAACGACTGTATTCAAAACTCAAATGTACCAGCTAAATGAATTTATAAATTTGAATTTGGAATTCTTAACCAAAGAGGAGATATTTCAGATCAAAGTGGCCAGTACGACAAAACGCTAATTTCATTTGTAAGGACCCAATATATTACATTTAACACGTTGAAAAACAAGGTACAAAAACAGTTGCACGAGAAAAGAGGCAACTATCAGCAAAACAGGTTACAACGTTAATTTAAAAATAAACGTTCCAACGATTAATGGCTTTAGTCTGCTCTACCGGACTAATGATCTTTTTCTTCATATAATGTTATGTACATTATATGAAGAAAAAGATCAACAAAAAATGCAGTAAAGACATTTTAATAAATTTTATACTAATCCTAGCTTTTGCTTGCATCTCAACTTCCCCACGGTAAACTTTATTTTCCTGTAAAAGGAGATATTTCAGATCGAAGTGGTCAGTCAGTACAACACAACGCTAATTTCATATGTAAGGACCCGATATTATATTTAATAAGTGGAAAAAGACAATTCTTATTATTACGATTTCTGTGGTTATAACCTATGTACGTCCCACAGCTGGACTTCTCTCATTTCTCAGAGGGTTTTAGGGCAAGGAAGTGTCCACCGCGCTACCCCAATGGGGGTTGGCGATCTTCACATGTCTTCGAAATATTTTTTGTTATTTCTCAGATATTCAGGTTTCCTCACGATGCTTTCCTTCATCGCTGAGAACGTGGAAAATCAGCAATAAAATTGCAATTAACAATTTAATTGGTGCCGGCGGGGAACAAACATAGGTTGCTCGCGTACTGTGAAATTTAGCGTGAGCGCTTGGCACCTGGAACAAATAGTCCGACTAGGTAAGTTCAACTTCGACCGAGAGGTCAATCGACGGATTCAACTCGGCTGGGCAGCGTTCGGGAAATTACGACGTATCTTCTCGTCAGGTATACCTCAATCTCTAAAAACTAGATTGTACAACCAGTGTGTGTTGCCAGTGATGACTTACGGATCTGAGACGTGGTTCTTCACTGCTGGCCGTATGAGGACGCTCAAGGTCGCTCAGCGAGCTATGGAGAGGGCTATGCTCGGAGTTTCTCTGCGTGATAGACTCAGAAATGAGGATATCCGCAGTAAAACCAGAGTGACTGACATAGCCCAACGGATTAGTAAGCTGAAGTGGCAATGGGCCGGCCATATAGGTCGAAGAACCGATAACCGATGGGGAAGAAAGGTTCTCGAGTGGCAGCCTCGTACCGGTAGGCGTAGTGTAGGGCGACCCCCCACTAGATGGAGTGACGACCTGGTAAGATATGCAGGAAGTCGATGGATGCAGGTGGCTCAGGACCGTGCTTTGTGGCATTACTTGGGGGAGGCCTATGTTCAACAGTGGACTTGTGAAGGGCTGTAATGATAATGATGATGATGATGCTTGGCACCTGAGCTAAAGCTAGGCTAAAAATGTAAGCATAAAAAATTACACAAGCTTAAAATTTGGATGCTCTTTGAAAAGTCACCCTGTATATTTTATCAATGTCATGAAAGTTATTTTCATATTGTACAGGACGACATTGATTTCAGTTTAACCAAGTTAACTCAGCGTTGCGAGGTAATTCTATTAGCTAATTCAATTGAGGATCAGAGAACTTCTCAAGCCAGTATAACGCAACAGCCAATATGAAACGAATAAGTTATGATATCTTCTCTACATAGTATACAACAAAGTCGCTTCACGCCCTTTGAACGCTTAGATCTTTTAAAATACGTAACGGATTTTAATGCGGTTTTCATCAATGGACAGAATGATTCAAGAGGAAGGTTTATATTGTAATACATGCATATGTTGTCGAGATCCAAAACTCACCCAAACGGAGTCGGGGCGGATCTCTAGTATTTATATACTTGAGAATGCTTACATGTTTTAAGTTAATTGTAACTAAAACTTTAGTTACAATTAGGGCATCCAATCCCGCACTTTATTTGTAATCTCGGTATTTACAAGGTTGATGATTTTCGATCCCGCTGGATCCCGGAATCCGCAAGTGTAGGTATAATTGCTACGTGAGCTGCTGCCTATTGAGTGTTGCCTTAAGAAAGGAGGTATTTATATGTTTTGCCGGCTGTACACGCTCATCTCGTCGCCTCGCGTGCCTCTCGTCGTGTTGAGGCTCGACACGAGAACACATCATGATCATGTACACACTCGTTGTATCATTTGAACTCCGTATGCCCGCTGAGATGGACCTAGATAAAACTGTTGCTGCGTTTTGCCTTTGTGATATTAGTTATAACTTTTTACACGTTTACCATAAAAATAAAATTAATAAGCCACGACGAAGAAGAAGATGGTGGATGGTTTCCATTTAACGTAACTGAACCATGTACGGTGAATAGAAGTACGCTCTCGTTTTCATCGAGAGACTCACGAGACCCTCGAGCGCAAAAAACCGACACGCTTCAAGCTGCTTTTTATAGGATAGGGTGACAAACGAGCACACAGTCCACCTGATGGTAAGTGGTTGCGGTGGCCCATAGACATCTACATCTATCCTCGATTACGAATCAAAATGCAGATGCGTTGTCACCCGTGAGGACTAAGATGGAATGCCTCGTTTCCAGTAAAAAGGATCTCCGGTACTCTACACTCACCATACGAAACACAGCAGCATTAAGCTACTATTTTACGCTGGTATTCTGTGGGAGCGTGGTCCTTCCCCGGTCGAGCCGACCCATTCGTGCTACAACTATACTTGTAATATAACTGCATACACATAGTAAAGTACTTACTGTTTGCAACATCCATTTGAAATAATTATCTCTGAGTCTAAATGATTAGCTAAGGCCCACCGGCTTGCGAGTTTGAATTTCCGCACGGCACAATTATTTAATTCCACAGCTGACATAGGCCTGACCCGTTGTAGAGAGGACTTGGCAGGCTGAGGCTTGGTAACAGACGCTAGCTGGCTAGTTGAGGCAGGGGGAGGTTCTTAGTAGCCGTGGCTTGGTCACCCATGTTGAATAAAGAGTTGACATGGCTGCCAGAGTTGAACAGTCACTCCAGTCAGAACAGTCGACATGCTGATGCGGATGCGTAATGAGGTGGCGGAAAGAGAAGCGATGCTCTTTTTTTCCTCCGCTCTTACTTCTTTGCTTCTCGTTTTTACAAAGTGTTTCAGTTGTAATAATACGTTCAAAGTCCTTGAATAATAAGTAATATGACCATGATTCAGATAATAACTTTGTATCGGTAAGTATCGTTGTACCCATTTCTACATTTGTGCTTTACATTACTCTAAAAGCCTTTAAACCAACATAGGTAGGTATGGTTACGTAAATATCACACAAGCCGACCTTTGCCGTTTGATATATTGAGCCCCTGGGATTAGATTGCTATTATGTCGAACATTGTTAGTTACAACGTGCGCAAAAGCCTTGGAACATAATTTATTTCTGGGAACTGTATAAGGCCTGCCTATTTCTTTGTTATTTTGTGATCTGAGGTGGATTTATTACATCATTGGGTTTTCATAAGTAGGTATATCAGATATTTAGTTTTAACCACTCAAACTTTTTCCGGTTGTACGTTAGGGCGACTAGCCGACTAGAGCGGCCTCGCTGACTTCTACACTTTAAACGACTTTTTAACTTTTTATCCATGGAAAGTTACAAAAAGTTTAATGAATGTTGCACTAGATGGATCTATATTAAAATATGCGTCTATCGGTTAGTAAAAGGTCTTTGCCAGGTAAAAAATAAATTAAGTATGAAAACTCGCCCTTTGTTTCTTTGATGACGAAGTACAGCTGGTGAAAACTCTTCCTTACGACTTTCATTTTTCTACCATTACCATTTATTATTAAGTATATGTAATATATATACCATTACCATATATTTATTTCATTACCACATAATGTCGTCCATTATCGGCTCACTACTTCTGGTGTCCATTCGGGTTTTTGTTCTTCAATATTTTTTTGTTTTTAAAACTTGATCTCTTCTACAAAATATCATTAGACGTACGTAACTGGTGAACGAAAATGTTTTATTTGGGTTAACTGGTTGTAACCAATACCATAAAGACAATGTCATACACCTATATTAATTTTGCAATAATATTTCGTCCGGTTACACCTGTATATTGTGGTCTGCTTCCATATTTTGAATACTGTATATTTGTGAATTTACCTACTAAAAGTAAAACGATGTTTTCAATCAATACGGAAAAAACCTCTTACCCTGTAACTGTACAGGGTCATTTTACGAGTAAATAATGATTATGTTAGACAATAGTAAACAGCTGTTTATACGATTTGTGGAACTCTCTGACGCCTCTGATGACAACATTAGAGATTTTAATTATGAAACATGCTATATGACACTACTTAATATATTTTTTATATTCATTATATAATTATGTATTTTTTGTATTGTATTAATAGTGTGGTATTGTTTGTTCAAACTTACTTGTATAATATTGTTTTTGACTTTTTAATATAATAATTTGTGTTATGCTACAAGCATTGAACGCTTATTTGCGTTCACTGGATAGGGGATTGGATACAATACACACTGATACGGAGATACTCAATTTCAAACCAATCGATGTAACGGTTGAAAGATAAGATCAGAGGCAGGTTACGGTGCAGTTTAACTGCAGTCTTCTTAAAAAGTGTCGTTGTCAAGACAAAGTCAGAGCACATCGGCAGAATTAGCGAGAAACTAGTTCGTCTTCCTTCGGGAACACGTGCATTCTGGTCTCTCGCCAAGGCCGTCCAAAGGAACTTCTGTCAGCCATCTCTCCCATCTCTGCACAGGGAGGACGATTGACTGGCCGTGCCGCGAAGGCAAAGCCGATCTGCTGGGCTCTCTCTTTGCGTCCTACTCGACTCTTGATGACGGGGGGAACACACCGCCGAACACCCCGCGGTGTGAGTGCTCCATGCAGGATATGCTGTTTACCCAAAGCTTAATGTGCAGAGCACTCTTCTCCCTGGAGGTCAACAAGTCAAGTAGGCCTGATGGCGTCCCTCCTATTGAACTGAACTGTGTGCTGTGCACCTACGTGTGCTCCGGTTTTAACCCGTCTTTTCCGGTAACTCCTAATCCCTAGGCGTAGTCCCGAAATCATGGAAGATAGTAGTAAAGTAAAGTAAAGTAGCCGCTCTGATCCGTCCAACTATAGGCCTATCGCCATCACCTCTTTAAAAAAATGGAGTCCGTATTAACAACCAGTTCATGCGCTGACTTGAGGATCACCAGCTGATTAGTGGCTACCAGTACGGTTTCCGTCGCGGTCGCTCGACTGGTGATCTTCAGGGTTACCTAACTCACACACAGGAAAACGTCGCCAAGTGCCGGGACAAACTTGTGTCTGAAGTAGAGACTTTGTTGAACAAAGTCTCGGACTGGGGTGACTAAATCTAGTCCAGTTCAAACTCCAGAAGACACAAGTTTGCGCGTTCCCTTCGTCGTATCTCTTCAGTTTCAAGGCGCTCCCCTTGTTGCCTCAGCCAGTATCGGAATCCTCGGCGTCAACATATCGATTGAGATGCAGTTTCGTGGTGGCTTGGAAGAGAAGGCCAAATTGGCCTCTAAAAAGCTTGGTGTGCTCAGCAAAGCGGGACAGTATTTCATGCCGGCGTACCGCTTGCAACTTTACAAGGCGCAGGTTCGACCGCACATGGACCCCACCTCTGGGCTGGGGCTCCCCATTGCTAGCTCCTTCCGTTTGACCGCATCCAGCGCAGAGCTGTTAGAATCGTTGGCGACCGAACTCTTTCCGATCGGCTGGACTCACAGGCACTGCGAAGAAATGTTGTATCTCTTTGCGTATTTTATCGCATTTACCACGGGGAGTGATCTGAGGAATTGTTCGGATTAATTTCAGCCGCACGAATTCACCATAGCACATCGCGACAAAACTAGCAATACCATCCATACCATCTGAATGACTGGCGGTCTACCGCAGTACGATTTAAAAGAAGTTTTCTTCCTCGCACAACTTTCTTGTGGATCGACTACCACCAGAGATTTTTCCGGACCGATACGGCTTAGGGACCTTCAAAAAAAGAGCTGCTCCTTTTTAAAGGCCGGCATCGCATCTGCAATTCCTCTGATGTTGCAGTTGTTCATGGGCGGCAGTAATCACTTACCATCAGGTGAGCCGTATGCTCGTTTGCCCCCTCTTCTATAAAAAAAAAATATGTATACCCATTATAGATACTTCAGATTGCAGATTCCTTCAATAAATGTAAGTGTATTAACCGTTTAAAAATCAAAATGTCAAATTGATATCAAAACGTTCCCGTCATAATCCAATTAAGGCTACAGTCTTTTAAAGTTGACTCACATCGAATCATTAGCGCCACTTTGATTTCTTTTTTTACTGCAAATTATTGTTTCAGAGTAAAATATTTTGATAACACATAAATACCCAGATTATAAGTAATGGCTAAATTTTTTTTTTGGTTCATCTATGTGGTCTATGTTAGATAAATCAAACGGTAAATAGAGCTCTCTCGCACCCAACGCAATTTCGAGCTTTGTTCGTGTACCATTATAAGGCAATCGATAATAAAAAGGCGAAATCTATTCAGCGCGTTAATAGCTAAACATCTTCATCTCCAAAATGCGCTGTTTCTTTTTTTCTAAATATCTTTCATTGTCTTAAATAAGAGGTCTCAATTTCGTTAAATTTCGCTGTTTTCGCCTCATAAAAAACTATTTGTTTCATAGCAATAGCTGAAAATATTTATGCTATAATTATTTTTTTCTCAAGGGCAGGTGTTTAATTAGACAAATATTAAAAAATAATAATTTAAACCACTTTATTTCAAAATTAATAATTATTTCGATCGACCTATAAAATATTGACTTTATAAACAATAATTGCGGGCAATATTCCTTAGTAGCCGCTGAGCGGCTGTAGCGTTCAGACGTCTTGTCTGTGCCAAATTTTTGCACTTCCTCTCGCTCTAACATTCCTCTTTCTCTCTCTTTCCCTAATCTTGGTTGCGCATTGTTAGGAATTGAAAGTTTCTCTACTTTATTATTTTTTGCATATAAATTCTTTAAGGGTTTATAAATCATTTTGTATTTGTTTTATAACTTTTAATTTCGATATGGACCATAAACGTAAAAAATATGCTTGTACCAGAAAACCTACCTACCT
Organism: Parnassius smintheus behrii; assembly: GCA_036936625.1. Classification (NCBI taxonomy): domain Eukaryota; kingdom Metazoa; phylum Arthropoda; class Insecta; order Lepidoptera; family Papilionidae; genus Parnassius; species Parnassius smintheus. The sequence goes on from JAUPFT010000011.1 coordinate 32,554,639, forward strand.
ACCTACATATTATGTAAGTTCTTCAAGGAAATATAGAAGTATTATACATTTTTGGATTGCACATGATGTTTTGTTTACAAGCGACAGTAGCCTAATGGCAGGGAGCGGACCGCGAACTCAAAAAGGTCGTGGGTTCGAATAGTAATTCATGCATATAGGTAAATGCTATACAAAGTTACATTATACTTTAATGAGAAACTATAAATATGTGTGATAGTGGACTGTTTGTACTTATATAGAAATTATTTTGAGTTTTTTTTTTAATCTATTTTAGTATTTAGAACTACTTGACGTACTTGACGGATTTTCGATAGTGTCATCGACTTATTACGAAACCCTCAGTGCACGACTCATTCTAGCACTTGCCAGATTCATTTGAATAATCAATAATACGAGTACATGTTATACAGGTTCTAGATGATTATCTTTTAGAAACCTTTTCAACAAAACAACAAAAATTATACAAACTTAAAATATTTTTTTTTGTGTAACGAATTTTGTAATAAAAGCATGGAACAAAAATAGATACGAGGTAGAAAATCTGTATGTGGAAATTTGTTAGCTAATTATCAATAATCCTGTATATTAGATAAATTGATACTGGAAAATCTTAGTAGAGCTACTTTCCACGCTACGGCCAGAAAGATAACTGCGGTGGCGGTACATGAAGTGGCGGGGCAGGGAGGGTGTAGATGTGTCACCAGAACGCAATTTTTCTGTTTGGCTCTGAAAGACTGGGCTCTTAATACAGAACACGATTCTGAGAAGACACGTATAGCGTCCCGATGTTAGGTATTGAAATATCGCTTCGGTAAGTTTCAACGAACAAGCGAAGCACATGATTGCGTAACGCTCCCACACCTTCCGCTTGTACTTATAAGTTATAAACTCATTATTAATACCACAGTTTAAAGAGAGTCTAATTAATAACTCTCTTATTTTGGTTTTTGTTTTGTTAGTGTGATACTTTATTATGCAAAAACTGTGTCTTATGATTTTAATCATGACAAAAAAAACAATTATAAGGTATGTGTGTATTTTGTTGTACAGTCTACAATTAAATATACAATTAAAATAACAGCTAAATGTTTAATGCTGCTGTGTTTCTTTCTGAGTTAAACAATAATTCCAAAAAATTATGTTTTGGTATCTTTATAGGTAGTATAGTATTGCAATGTAAACAATCGACATGTTAGAGTTTTATTATAGTTAATACCACTGGGATTAATATAATTGATTGAGCTACCGAGCAAACTCTAATATTGTTTAGGTATACCTATATAACTTTTTAAAGAATAAGGGGGACAAACGAGCACACAGTCCACTTGATGTTAAGTAGTTACTGTGGTCCTACATTTATCCTCGATTACGAATCAAAATGCAGATGAGTTGTCACCCGTGAGGACTAAGATGGAATGTTCGCTTCCAGTAAAAAGGGTCTCCGGTTCTCTACACTCACCATGCGTTGCGGCATTGAGCTGCTATTTTACGCTGGTATTTTGTGAGAGCGTGGTCCTTCCCCGGTCGAGCCGACCCATTCATGCTACAACCATAATAGCGGCAGCGTAGCTCTACCACGTATAACATTATCATACCTATCATGGAAACATATATTTAGATCAACCAAATCCGAAACAAATTTCAGCAGAGGTATTTTATTGAAAATTGTACGTAATACGTTCGAAATAAAGCGAGAATTCTGATCCAGAAATGAGGCGATTATAGACTTATGAATAGTCAGCGAGTAGAGCCACACGGCAGCTTTCGCTGACATTAACGCTGTTCACTACCATTTGGAGACGAGGAAGCCGGTCTCGCTCTTTTGAACCGAGTCTTAGGTGACATCTCCAGCTGATACTTCATATCTTTCCTAACCGGGGTACAAATTAGAGTACTCCTTTGTTCTCTGGGCTGGAGTTTGCGTATAGGTACGTGAGAGAGGACATCTGTTTTCGATGCCTCAGCATTCTTGAAGTTACGGACCTCCTATGGCTGCGCGTAGACAGCGACGACCATCCCCGCGTCTACGGGTGCCTCTATAGGTCCCATAGCGGTAAGACCGAAACAGACTGAATCATCGACCACGTCCAAATGACTACAGACCACCCAAACCCAATGCACCCGTAATACTCCTGGTGTTGCGCCAGTTCATGAGCTGCGGCAGTCACTTACCATCAGGTGAACCGCATGCTCGTTTGCCCCCTCTTCTATAAAAAAGTGAAAAGAGTTACCAATCCTTTGTTTAGCCTCCAATATAGCTTACAAATGACTATTGCGAGCTTTCGACGGTATAGATACACCGCTTTGAGTAACATCCGTACGTCACTAAGGAATGAATAGTACTAGAAGCAGTAAAATTTTATGAATGCCATCAGCGTAGTGCCACATTAAAATAAAGTGAACACAGTAAAATGTGCTTAAGTACCTTATTTAGATTGTTCTTCATTCAGAATGAACTAATTCCAGTTTGTTCTCCATATAAAAATATCTTTAATTTGGTTTAAGAGGCCGTGCAGAAAATTTATTCGATAGAGTTTAGGCAAATTCATTGCGGTGCTATCTTTGTGTGCATCGTTTACGCACACACGGCTAAAGACCGAGCGCAGTGCTCGCTTAAACAATTTTGATCCTTTAGTTGATAATTATTTTAGGATAATTAAGTACGGTTTAGAAATAAAAGTCTGGGATGTTTTTGTATAATAGTTTAGTATATTTATTACAATCAACATAAAATGAAAATAAAAAGAAATGTGTTAGACAAATACACTATGCATATATATTTAAGTAATTCAATGTTTTCACATTTCATTTTTCATCCCGATTCTGAGAGGAGAAGGATTCTGAGTTCATTCTTAATTCTTAGAGGATTGGTGAGCTAGGAAAAGTGTGTGAGCGATTTAATGCGAATGAATGAAATAAAAACGGATGAATGAAATGAAAGCGAATGAATGAAATTCACGTCTTTTTAAATATTGTATTTTCAAATTGTTAGACACATGTAAGAAAGACACTTCACCATTCAGCCTGTGGTTTCAGTTTGAAGTCTGCTTGCTCGCGTCCTTGAGTATCCTGTTATCCCTCTATCCTGTAATTAAAAAAAGGTTATGGCACAACAGCTATAAATAAAACAAAAGCTTTTGTGTGAATGTATAAAAGGCGCTCATAAAATATTCTTTAGGCATATTAACCGCATTGACTAAGAATATAATTTACGCCCAATTTATTAAATTATGATAAAATTGATTTGCATTTCTTTTAACCATATCTGCCGACCTCGAATTGTAGTACACTTTATAAAGTCGGTGAAATGCGAACAGCACGCGATTTTTACTATAATCTAGTATTCTGGAGATTTTTATTATATATTTTAGATATTTCTTTTTGACGTGACAACGTCTTATAAATTGGTTTGCCGGGTGACACTTCAAGAAACTGCGTTACGCTCCGCTCACGTTATGCGCTCACAATGAGAGCGAGTGAGAGGCACGCGTCCCTTCCACTCGGGCATGGTTAGCCCGCCTAAGAGCGAGAGAGACAGACATAAAAAGTGTTATTTCATCCTTCTTCCTACTATACGAATGAATATTCACATTAAAATTATTTTACCACTCAAAGTCGTTGTTACGTAAAACTTTCGCCCGTATACCGACTTTACAGGCAACCAATTTTTTTTTTATTATTTTCAATTAGATACGGAGTTCTAAGGAGGGCTCATACTTTTAACTGCAGCATGAATGGGTCCGGCTATACCGGGGTATAGCAATAGCATGTGTTCGAAATTTGAATGGGTTAGTGATGAAAACTTGAGTAAGTTTTTTGAAATAGAGTATAAGGGTGAAAAACGAACATACAGTCGACCGTTACGACCGACACGAGGTGTCAACTAATATGAGTAACAAGTAATTTGAGTCTTAATCGAGGATAAATCATTATTTATCCTCGATTAAGACTCAAATTGAAGATGCGTTGTCACCTCTAAGGTCTAAGATGGAATGCCTCGTTTCCAGTAAAAAGAGCCGCTGTTCTCTACACTCACCAAACGAAAACAGCAGCATTATTAGCTGTGCTATATTACGCTAGTATTCTGTGAGAGCATGTTCTTTCCCCGGTCGAGTCGACCCATGCGTGCTACAACCATTATATAGTTTCAGCTTGCCTCTACCACGTAAAAATATTTTTACTGGTAACGAGACAGTTCATTTTTGGGTGGTATTCCATCGGTAAAATCAACATTGTCGGTACGACAATAAACTAAAATGCAAACCCTAATTTCACTTTAAGCAATTATTTTTTCGTAAATAATTTTCTGTTTTCGTTAACCGAGTTCTAAAGAACGAAAAGTTTCTAAATTCGATGCATACATATACGTTTTTTATTTACCTATATATGTTGACCGTTCTCAGAAACGGTTGAACTTCCTTTGAGTATTAATGAATACCTCAAAGTATAATATTACCGTGCTCAAAGTGAACACACTATGCTATTATTTAAATGATTCTTATCTATCGTTTAATTTATTCTTCAGGTATAGTTTCATATTATAAATTTAGAGAAAAACTCCATCAATAAGCTCGGAAAAACAGGGTATATACAAATATATGTATATTATACATTTTAATGTACCAATTTAACGACATTCAAGTTGTAACCTTATTTTTGATATTTCTTAGACCACTCATATTTATACACTATATATATATATATGTATATATATATATATATATATATATATATATATATATAGAGATCCCTTTACGGTAAATGTTGATCAGACGCGACTTCACGCGAGCACTTTGTTGATCCGAAAACGCATGTTGATCCGGCGCCTTTTGTTGATCCAATATGCATCTCTGGTAACTAATGTGGCTCCGACCGGATCAACATCTGCACTCACGAGACTGTTTGCTAGCGTTGGCCGAAGTTGATCCGATATACAAATCTACCTTGCGATGGTTACGGAAAATGTTGATCCGATTTAAATGAGCCAATCAGAGCACAGCAAACGATAAGATAAACGATCGGATTGGCTGTATGCAGCTGCGACGTTGCCGTTTCGTATCTTTGGCGGTACAAGCTACAGATTAAATGCGTGTTATGTAATGCATTCAGGGTGCTATTTGGTCTACCTCGTTATTGTAATGCGCCGGGTATGTTCGCGGATGCGCGTGTGAATTGTTTCTACACCACCATGCGTAAACGATGCACATCCCTGGTGCGCAGGGTGCGGGCCAGTTCTAATGGTATCCTGAGGGCATTTTCTGACAGGTTTGAGGTCAGTACCTGAACCATTGTCATATGGTGCACGTGCTGACCAATCGGGCCTGTCTTATATATAGTTTTAAAATTAGGTAAATAGTTTTAAGTTTTACGAAAATTAGTTTTAAGATTTGTATTATTACTATAGTACGGCCGCTGAGTTATTACCGATTTGACAGATTATTCTTAAATTAATCGATATAACCTTGCACGAGCGACACATTTGCCGAATGATTTAGAATACCTCTTTAATATAAAACTTTATGTCAAAATGTCAGAATCAAGTAATTTTCCAATAAACTCTGTTTCAAAACTTAAAATAGTTTGTAAATAATATGAAAACATTTATTTTTTGTTCTTTGGCGTGCTTGTACAAAGTTACATCGTGCGTCTAGTTTTCATAGTGATGTGCTTGATAGTATTCGGTCCGAATTCATTGGAATAGATATGATATTTATTTTATTTGGATATTTTTATTTTACTTATTCCTTCGAGCAACTAGACTATAATGCTACCATTTTTTTGCGTCTCCTAATTGCACTGTGTTGCCAGTATCTCTATGATTTTTAAGATTTATGTGTGATCCAAAGACAGAAATACTGTTTTCTATGATTTAAAAATAAATACAATTAAAATGATTATGTATAATTTTTAACATTCATAATATATAAAACAACATTTAATAAATATAATTTTCTCCCTCAATTAAGCAATGTTATAGGTGTATTTTTTTAAGTAATTGGCGATACTATTCTGGCAACACCCTTACCACCGCTATTTTAATCTGTTTAGTCGTCTTCCGTACTCTCGTGCGCACAGACTACGTTCTCTTGTGTAACCGTTGTTTTTTGACTCGGCTTTCTATTTTTATTGGACTAACTTTGTTTGTGTTTGGTAATTTTGTTGAAAATGCCCAAACGAGGAAAAACATTGAATAGTCAATGTCGTGAGCTTGTACTAAAGCTACAGGATTACTTTGAGCGTGAGTCACAAAATGGCGGCCCTTTGATTCCTGTCACTCAAGTGAAAGATCGGGTTTCACAAGCTCTTGGAATTGGTGCAAAAACACTATATAATATAAATAAAGAAAAATTTGGTGCTTATGGAAGTGAAGGTAATGTTTTACGCACTCCTAAGAAAAAACGAAGACAAAAGCCCGTGACAAGTGTTGATGTTTTTGATGCAGATGCAATAAGAAACCACATATATGGTTATTATACTAGGAACGAGTTTCCAACTAGACGTTTGCTTTTGGTCTCTTTAAAAGAAGCTGGCTTGTTTAAAGGCGGTAAAACGGCGTTGTCAAAACTATTGCACGAAATCGGGTTTGGATATAAAAAAAACGAATAAAAGGAAAATATTAATGCAAAGATTTGATTTAATAATTAAAAGGAGCGAGTTTTTAAGAGAAGCCAGAAAAATCGAGTCTTGGGACAACGTCGTTTTTGTTGACGAAACATGGTTAAATGCGAACCACACTGTGTCACGCTCTTGGACTGACGAAACAAAAGCATCAACCTCAAAGATTCCAATTGGAAAAGGATCGCGACTGATAATTTGTCACGCCAGTTCTGCTGGAAGTGGTTTCTTTGAAAATGGACTGCTGGCTTTCGCGTCAAAAAGTACTTCCGATTACCACGAGGAGATGGATACAGACACTTTTACGAATTGGTTCGAAAATCAATTATTACCCAGCCTGCCAGAGCCTTCTATCATAATAATGGACAACGCTTCATATCACTCGAAACAAGTGAATAAAGCGCCTACTCAGGCCGACAAGAAAGCTGATCTCGTAGCATGGCTACACCAAAATGGAATTGAATCTACTGCCGAAATGCTAAAGTCTGACTTAGTAAAGTTGGTACGCGAAAATAAAACATCAAGAGTCCGTTATGAAGTAGATGAGATAGCTCTAGCACATGGACATCGGGTACTTCGAATTCCGCCTTATCACTGCCAGTACAATGCCATTGAGCTAATATGGGCACAAATCAAAGGTATTGTTTTTTATCGCATAAGTTATGAATATGAATAATTTATACTATTATAACATCCAATATTCAGCATATAAGTAAAAAGATACATAACTAAGAAATAAATATCATGTCCCTTACATGTAGGTAATTGTATAACATTTCGTTTATTTAATGTAATAAATTAACGTTATTTAATGTTTACATTACAGGTTACGCAGCTCGTAATAATACGACTCCGCCATTAGGTACTAATAAAATGATGGGTCTATTAAAAGATGCTTGCAGCAAAATAACGAAAGAAGATCATGAACGCGATATAAGAGTGGACACCATTATAGAGAATGAAATTGTCATACAAGTGACTGATAGCGGTGACAACTCTGGCGAATCTGGTTCAGAGTCTGAATAATTGTTTTAATAAATGATAGGTAGTCATTTATTAAAACATCTTATACCTACTCTATTCATTAAAATGTGTAACAGTGTTTACAAATTTGTTTTATTTTGATATGTCCTCGACCAATTATCTACGCCCATCAAGGATACTCCACCTAATAAAGAACCTGTGTCTTTAACTATTATTGTTTTGATTTTATTTAATTACACACTATACTAGAATATTTAAAAACAAACTGTTCCCAAATCATATTAGGGTTACTGGTTCAGTCACTTCACTAGTATTGTCAATTCGTCATGTGTCAAATCGGTAATAACTCAGCGGCCGGAGTATAACATCTATGATCCTTGTGGTCGAAATAAACGACTTTTTTTAACGAATTACTTGACAACGCCCTTTCTTGTAGCGGAAGTGGTGGCAACGGCCGACATAAGGTATTCGTCTGAGTGCGTGTTTGCGTGTGTGTGTGTGTGTGTGTGTGTGTGTGTGTGTGTGTGTGTGTGTGTGTGTGTGTATTTGTGTGCGTGCGGGCGCGCGCGTGTGTGTGTGTGCGTGTGCGTGCATATGTGTGCGTGTGCGTATGTGAACGCGTGTGTGTGTGTGTGTGTGTGTGTGGATGGGTGTGCATATGTGCACTGTTGTGTTTTTGTGAGTGCGGCAGTGTGCGTGCGTGAGTGTGTGTATGCGTTTGTGCGTGTGCGCATGTGTGCATGTTTACGCGCGCGCTTGCGTGTTTGTGTGTGTTTACCATAAACCAGTTAACATGTTTTCTACATCTTCATAATCAAGATTTTTAAGGATGCGTTTACAAAATTGATAGGTATAGAATCGAACTATTACATGAGATATTATCATGAGACCTTACCTCCGGTCTTGATGTAGTGACCTCAAAATATTATTCGGTATTACTAGTGGAACTCTTGGACTAGTAGAACTGGGTGTGCCGAGTTTGGGTTTGTTTTGTTAGTTATGATGAAACCGTCACAAAACAAAAGTTTTTTTGTTTGTTTTCACTTTGTCTCTAGTACCAATAGGTATCCAAGCTGATATTCGGAAAAATGAATAACCTCGTAGTAACATCTTTAGGGGCAGTATCGATATCTACTTACCAGCCACACTGTTTTTCGCTGTAACCAACTGTCCTTTATATGAGCCTCAGTTGCCCTCACGCAGTAACCACTTTACTGCACTCCCCCACCAGCACCTCTGCCACCGACGCCTCCACATCTACCACCGCACCCCTCTCTAAGCTTTCGTTCACACACACACACACACACACACAGAGAGAGAGAGAGATACACATACACACACACACACAAACACGCACTCAGGAGAACACACACACACGCACACACATCCGCACGCACTCACACGCACGCGCATATACACAAAAACATGCACTCAGACGAACACACACGCACGCGCACACACCGCATGCACGCACGCACACGCACGCGCATACACACACGCGCACTCTCGCGCACTCACATAAATACAGACACACACACGCACACCTACACACACACACACAAACACAGACACAAACACACACGCACACACACATACATACAAACACACGCGCGCGTACACATACATACACGCACGCGCGCGCACACATACACATACGCGCGCGCGCTCGCACACACACACACACACACACACACACACACACACACACACACACACTCACCCGCACATACACTCACACACACGCACGCGCACGATCGAACACACATATACGCACAAGCACATACACAAACACAAAACAACAGTGGACACACGCACGCACACACGCACACACTCGTACCCACACACGAACAACAGTTAACACACGCACGCACACACTCACACACATACGCACACACGTACTAAAAAACACAACAGTGCACACACGCACACATACACTCACACACACGCGCACGCACATGTGTTCACACGAACACACATGAACGCACGTACACCCACACGCACGCGCACACACAAACTCGCATAAAAACACACACACACACACACACACACACACACACACACACACACGCAAACACACGCGCTCAAACTAAATGGCACCCCCCCACCCTTACACACACACACACACACACACACACACACTCGAGTGACAAATTAATTTGTAATAAAGTACTATCCATCATCTTCTAATTGATCTATGACAAATGAATAAAATAACACAAATTCACTCACACGATAACAAAAACTAAAACAAACGTCTTTCCACAATAAAACCTGCCAAAGTTTGATCCACAAAATCAGCAGATAACGTATTTTCACACCTTATTACTATAACGAAGTATTCTACTGGGTTCTCTGTCACACACAGAACGCGACGTTGCCGCTTCGTGTTCGAGTACCTATTCGTCAATTATGGCTCCGGATCCACTTAGTCTAAGTAAATGTCGCATATAAATTAAATATACTCTGGATCTAAAAAATCATATTCAGTATGATTTTTTCGACCGTTGTTAGATCAACAAATGTTGGTCAAATCGCTGACGAGTATATTGAAATCCTGTTAGTGCAGATCCACCGACGTCACACGCGCATCAAGAATGGATCAAAGTATATCAGTTTGTGCGACGAGGAGCCGAGCAAACACGTCAAATAGGTGGATCAATAATTGTTCTAACTTCTCACTGGATCAACATTTACCGTGAAAGGATGATTATATATATATATATATATATATATATATATATATATATATATAAACTTTTAGTAAAAAGTTAAATAATTAATAGAATCAGGCGTTACTTTGTGGTCACATCCGGTCAATTAAATATAATGATGTGTCTTACCTACTTTGAAGAGCACCTCACGTCCTCCCTCAATTGCGCGCACTATCCCCGTCACCACTAATCCCAGCACCACTACTCCCACCACCACCACACTGGGAAAGATACGCTACCGACGATAGTGCGACACGTGTTCCTGAGAGTCTACTACAGAGTCTATTTCACCTGAGGATGCCTCGTGCAGAGGCATGCACAGGTGAAGTAGACCCTGCGGTGGCTGACTTACTAACTTACTTCAGTTGGCCATCACAGAGTCCATCTTTAAAGAGTTAAATCGTAATTCTTCGATACACTATTTCTTAGCACCGACTTCAGAAAGCAATTATAATAATATGTGGAAATTATTTTTATTTTTAGTTCGTGAAGTCGGTTTAACTTTTTATTAAAAGTTGTTTAGTAACAATACCATTATGACGCTCACAAAACGTATCTAAGTAATAGTAGTAGTAGTAACGATGATTTCTTGATGCGTATTATACTCGTAGCTAGCGTGTTATTTCATTAGTTTTCTTATAAAATTGAAATGACAAACACAACACAAACTTATAGCCCACCCAATGTCAGTAACAAAGTGCCTACTGTAGCCCAAGCACACCAAAACTAACTTCAAACAAAAAAGCCAACGAAAGGATTACAAAATGGCGGATTTTGTCTTTGGGCTTTCTCTTCCAGTCAACCCTGGGCGTACTTAGATAATGTGAAAGATGGCATAATTATACTGGATGACCTTTTTTACCGTCTGGAAAAAAATAGGATGTAACATGTGAACGGAGTAGAAGCCTATGGCACTGATATTTTATAAAAAATAAAAACAAAAATTTTAAATTAAACGTTTTAAAAAAAAATTTACAATTACTTTGCCCTTTGCCCTTGTGTCTGTGACTCCGCGAAGTGACAAGGTCGAAGATGCCTACTAAATGTATTGTTTTATTGCCGTCCGTAAAGTAGAATGGATATGATTTGAATTTCGATAGATTTTAATTACTTAATTTATTTATTTAAGTGAAAATTTTTGTTTTTATTTTTTGTAAAATATCAGTGTTATAGGCTTGTACTCCGTTCACATGTTACAACCTTTTTTTTCAGACGGTAAAAAAGGTCATCCAGTATACTCAGCGACAAAAATACGTAAGAGGATGGTACGTACTACTTTACGGTATAAAAATATAATCAGATTTTATGCTGATCGGAACAGAATTGGGTGAACTCTAGTAAACAAGACTGTGATGAAACAAATGCAGTAGCCCAGCCACGGCCGACCGAAATATTTCGTCGATCCGGGTTCACCGTACGGGAAACTGGACCACCGATATTGGAGCGGAACTTAGACGTTGTGACTGATATAGACTACCGGCACTTTTCTTATAAAAAATTCTTACCTCAACAGCTTGTAAGTCATCGCATGAATTAATATCAATTTTTGAGACCATAATAAGTTTTAAAATGTAATGTAAAAATAATGTAAAATCATTTTACTTGAGTTTTAATTAAATAAAATAAATTTGTTGCGGCTATAAGTTAAATTGACTAGATATCATTGGAATTTCAACTAAACGAGATATTTATTACACTTTGCTAGTAACACAGTTAAAGTTTTACCACACTAGTAACCAATTAATTTTTATTGTCTGATGGAAAAAAAATTATTATAATAATATTACTAATCCAACAAAAGAAAAAAAAACTAATCGTTTCAGTTTTTATATTAACGGCGCGGTTCTTTCAGTTTTTGTTATAAATGAAGTGTGAAAGAAACAATTGATAAAATTTATTACCTAGTATTAATTTATGTGCCGATCGATAGTGGACGTCCTGGTATCCATATCTACGTATTAAACACGTTTTTACAGTTATTTGACGATAAAACCAATTTTTTTTATTAATTACTTTCTTATAACCCATTATACTAAATCAATAAAGATTTTGGTATAATTAGTCATATTGGATGTTGGTAATCGCATTGTTGTTTACCTACTTTCGTCCATAAGCCTCATTGCTTCAAGAATCATTTTATTATACTTTAATATAAACAGTTATGTCGTTAAATGGAATTCACAATAGTGATGCCATCAGAACATCGGATACAATTGAATAAGGCATCGCGCGAATTGGTTTTATCATTTGGAAAGCACAATTATTATTTACCTGCCTGCGAGAATAATTTTTGTCAGTTATTTTATTTATTTATTTATGTAGAACCATTAGCAGAAAATATTCACATAATTATAATGCAAATTATAATGTCATCATCGACAACATCATAACAGCCTTTTACATGTCTACAGCTCAACATAGGCTTCCCTTAAATTCACCCCTGTATTCATAAACATCAGGTCGTTATTCCATAGAGGGCGAAGTAAAATATATTCCTAATGAAATATGGACACAATATTTAAAATTTAAAGACACATTATTTCGCAAACCTGTCATTTTTTCTATGACCTTCAACATACAAAAACATCGTCAAATACGCTTCCTTGTATATGATGGAATTTTAGTTTCTCTTTAGCCAATTGTAGTGAACGAACAATTTTGTCAAAAGTTGTTAAATTATAATTTGAAATTAGATTTAAGTATGCATGGCGTACTGCGCTGCCAGACGTCCTGCGACTTGACCAATCTCAATCTACGTTCAAACAAGGCATTCCATCTTAGTCCTCAGGGGTGAGAAGTAACAACGCATCTGTATTATGTTATTATACTTAATCGATGATGGATGTATGTGTCTATGGTTTGTGTTTTGTTTTGGTATACAATAAAGTGTTTTATCTATGTATATATCTATTAGTCACGGAATTCACTAATCATCAATTGGTGGCATTATATAGCTACAGCGTATTGCTGCTGTGATTCGTACGGTGGATGGAGAAAACCGGATACCCCATTCACTGGAAACGAAGAGTTCTAGAATTTGGACATCGCATCTGCATTTTGATTCTTAATCGAAGATAGACGTAGATGTCTATGGGCCACTGTATACACTTACCATCAGGTGGACTGTTTGCTCGTTTGTCACTCTTACTTCAATAAAAATGCAGTTAAAATTATAATTTACTTACTATACTTCCATATTTACCTAAAAACGAAAAGTAAATAACTAAATAAGTTCTATAGCAAATAATCTCCTAATTATTTACGCTTATATTCTTGATTCGAGCTGATTGCACCAAAACCCAATGAGAGGAGGCCTGCGCTCATTTGTGGGTCGCTTTATGCTGTAATTTTACTTTAAAAATTATAATTTAATTTGTCTTTGATACGATATAAAGTCCTGCTATTGAAGTATATCTTTGATTAATTATTTACATAAATTTTCTTGGGTCTAGTAAAATGTAGGATTGTCTCTTGCGGTCTCGCTGCTAAACTGTTTGCCTCTGGCCTACCGAGACGTTTATCATATCCATGTTTTGATCAATTATTTTTAACCATCAAGAGCTGTTTATTTTAATAAATGAAACATTCAACTTTTTTTAACTTCATTCATTTTATATTTTCTAGTTGTTTTTAAGAAGACGATACGGCCCATCTTCTGGCTTCTTCCTTAATTTCTACGTAAAAAGAGAAACTAAAAATACGGCTTATAGTTTAAGACACGGAAATAGATTATTGCTACCAACTTCTAAAATGAAGCTCTTTTCCTCAGGCCCTATACATAATATAATGTCAATAACTGTCTATAATAAACTACCGAACTCATTAAAAAACGAAACAAATGATCATATTTTTATAAGACAATTAAAAGTGTTTCTAATCAATAAATGTTATTATACTTTATATGAATACCTGAATGACAAATGTAATAATGATAATGAAAACTATAAATAAATGAATGAATAACACGAATAATGATAGTGTAATAATAAGGAATAATATAAATATAATGAATAACATAATAATTATAATGAATAATAAAACATTTTTGCGTCCTCCTCTGTTCTAATTTGCTCTACCCAACAGGGTCCATATTGTGAAAATTGAATATTATTAATTTCTACATTATGGAATGCAAATAAATATATTGTATTGTATTCTTTCCGTCTGTCACCTGTTACGACTATCATGGGACGATAATATGTGGCAATCATCGATATATATGTACTACGCACAGTACGTGAAGCTCAATGGTGATAATGGATATTCTTACACCGCCACTATACGGTCAACTTTCGCTTTTGCTCTACTGAATTCCAAATAAGTTCTAACACTTTATAGAATGTCTCTATTCTATTTTATGAAGATAATAGCTTCATAAAATACTTTTTTAATTACACATAATAACATTAACTGTTTATAAGAAATACGAAATATTATCTGTTTCTCTATTCTTGAAGATGACAACTCATAAAGCAGTTTAATATAACATTTTAAATTTTCAATTATGTAATTAAAAAGTATTATTTGCTCGCGGCAATTAAGTTTGGACTTAAGAAAAGCGAGTACAAAATGACTGAAACTTTTCCAGAACGTAAATATCTAAATATAATACGACGACGTTTATATCACTTAAGATAATTCTCGGCAATAAATTAAAATCCTTTATATCAAAGAAAAACGATTAATACTTAATTAATTGAATATTTACGTGCGTTGTTAATTATAAATATTATAGTATGGTAAATAGTAATTATAATTATTGCGGTATTGCTTTATCTGATTTAGAGCCAAATAAGGTATTACACAAACCTCACGATGAACGAGCTTTAGCAGAAATGCAGAAACTGCGAGGTCAAAAGCTCATCGTGAGGTTTTTTTTTGTAATGTAATGTAATTATTATGTAATGTTGTAATACACAACTCAGCATTAATTAAAAGTTGTGAATAAACAAAAAATTATCCCTATTTTCCCACCCTTAGGATAAAACTTTTTTTACAAATTTGTATGGGACCTATTTCGAGGTATACCCTATCCAATAAAAAAAGAATTACTAAAATCGGACTACTCTGTAATAAATCACCCCTATTTTCCCCACCCTTAAGGTAAATTTTTTCTCAAATTTATATGGGACCAACTACGAGGTATAATATCCTATCCATTAAAAAAGAATTATCAAAATCGGACAACTCTGTAAAAAGTTATGCGTGGTCATATAGTATAAACGAGTACTTTCAAACGTATTTTGTAAAAAGTTGTAGTTTTTACATTACAAACAGACACTTTAATTTAATTTATTTGTATAGATTAAAGTTACAGTTGCGCAAATTAACTAAGAAAAAATGTAATTTTTACATCAGTAACATTTATAATAATTAAAATTTAGTCTTTGAATGACGCTACAAAATAAATAATTAATTCATATGGACACATGTACTAATTACACTCATTTTAAACAAACTGTAGGTTAATATAGGTGTGGTAAATGAATCGTAAGTCCTGCGTTTCCAGTTTATATCCAGTTGAAAGATAAACTTATCTCATACAACCGCTATATTTACTATCTGCGATTTAACCATAAAATCACATACCAGTCACCACCAGGTGTTTAAACAGCACAAAATGATGAACTAGATTCTAAGGAAATGATTCTGTTTTGTTACATCTTTAAAAATTATTTAAGGTACATATTTTTATTATTATATTTCTTCATGTACATAATTGATATGTACCTTAAACATTTCATTATTTTTCATCATTCATCTAACCGCCGTGCGATTCACAATATTTTTGACATAAAAAAATTTTTATGTAAGAATGTACTGCACGTAACAATATTTAAAGTTATTTATTTATTTACTTAGTGGTCGTGTTTGTCGCAGCGCTAACGATAGAATTTCTGTTTTTTTTTTTGAAGTGAAAGTTTCTTTAGGCACGGTGGCAAAGAATATATACACTACGCGAAAAGAAACGACACTTAAGCATGTGTGCACGTAAAATCGCTTGCGGCTATGTGTGCGTGTCTGGATGTGTGCGGGGGCCTTGAGAGGCGCGCGGGGCGTGGAACGGGCAGTCGCCGACTGCCCTGGTCCAGGGCTAGTAGTAATACCGATATTTGTCAGTATTAGTTAATATGAATATATTCGACAAATGATATAATATTTCAATTAATATATGAACATTACTGATATCTTAATGTACATATTACTATTCTATTCATGTAGGTATTAAGTTTATGTTACCAAGTAACGTTATTAGTTTTTATAGCCGTGTATGCTTGGTTTATATGCTTTGATCAATATTAATGTTGTTATTAAATAAATGATATTATAGTATATGTATAAGTATTACTGAAAGTGATTTTCATCATCATCATCATCATTACAGCCTTTCACAAGTCCACTGCTGAACATAGGCCTCCCCCAAGTAATGCCACAAAGCACGGTCATGAGCCACCTTCATCCATCGACTTCCTGCATGTCTTACCAGGTCGTCACTCCATCTAGTGGGGGGTCGCCCTACACTACGCCTACCGGTACGAGGCTGCCACTCGAGAACCTTTCTTCCCCATCGGTTATCGGTTCTTCGAGCTATATGGCCGGCCCATTGCCACTTCAGCTTACTAATCCGTTGGGCTATGTCGGTCACTCTGGTTTTACTGCGGATATCCTCATTTCTGAGTCTATCACGCAGAGAAACTCCGAGCATAGCCCTCTCCATAGCTCGCTGAGCGACCTTAAGCGTCCTCATACGGCCAGCAGTGAAGGACCACGTCTCAGATCCATAAGTCATCACTGGCAACACGCACTGGTTGTACAATCTAGTTTTTAGAGATTGAGGTATACCTGACGAAAAGAAATGTCGTAATTTCCCGAACGCTGCCCAGCCGAGTTGAATCCGTCGATTGACCTCTCGGTCGAAGTTGGACTTACCTAGTCGGACTATTTGTCCCAGGTAAATGTACTCGTCAACAACTTCGAGCATAGTGCTCCCAACAACTACCGGCATAGGTGTGACATGGATATTGAACATGATCTTTGTTTTGTCCATGTTCATCTTAAGACCTATCCGTTGGGAGGCACCATTGAGGTCATTGAGCATAGTGCTTAAGTCCTCCAGCGATTCTGCCATAAGGACTATATCGTCGGCAAATCGAAGGTGAGTGATGTACTCGCCATTGATGTCAATACCGTATCCTTTCCAGTCCAGTAGCTTGAAAACGTCTTCCAATGCAGCGGTGAAGAGTTTCGGGGATATAACGTCACCCTGTCTTACACCTCTCTGCAGTTGGATAGGTTTCGAGCTCTGGTTCTGTACTCGGATAGCCATCGTAGCCCTACTGTACAAACACTTCAGCACTTCGATATACCGACAGTCAACTTGGCACCGCTGAAGGGACTGTAGCACCGCCCAAATTTCGACGGAATCAAAGGCTTTCTCATAGTCCACATACGCCAGGCAAAGTGGCAGATTGTACTCTTCAGTCTTCTGCACAATCTGCCGCAGGGTATGTATGTGGTCTATGGTACTGAAGCCTTTTCGGAAACCGGCTTGTTCGGGAGGCTGGAAGTCGTCAAGTCTGCGTGCGAGACGATTCGTAATGACTCTCGAAAACAGCACGTAGACGCGGCTCAGAAGGGAAATCGGTCTGTAGTTCTTTAAGAGAGCGTTGTCGCCTTTCTTAAAGAACAAGACCACCGCACTTCTGCTCCACGCCTCTGGAGTAGTGCCACCATGGAGGACGGAATTGAAGAGCTTCTGAAGGACTACAAGTACCGGTGTTCCACCCGCTTTCAGAAGCTCCGCTGTAATTCCATCCTCGCCTGGGGCCCTGCCGTTTTTAAGGTGCTGGAGAGCCATTCTAATCTCGCTTAGACTGACGTCCGGGATATCATCGGAATAGTGTCGGATAAGACTTGCTCTTGGATCGTTACTCACACTTGCGTGTGGCTCCAACGATGATGTGTACAGCTGCCCATAGAACCTCTCAATCTCACTCAAAATCTCAGGTGTCCCGGAAACGATGTTGCCACACTCAGTCTTCAGCTTTGACAGTTGGCTCTTTCTGGCAGACAGATCTCTGGCAAAGACTTTGGAGCCCTGGTTCCGCTCGATCGCTTCTTTAATACGAGAAGTATTAAAGTTGCGTAAGTCTCGCCGCATGCATTTGGAGATCTGTCTGTTCAGTTGCCTGTATGCTGTCAAATCTGTTGACGATTGCAGCCTCATCTCCCGTCTAACAGCCATGAGATTAAGAGTGTGATCGGAGAGTTTTTGTGTTCTTCTGCGGCGGGTCTTGCAGAACTTAGCTCCGACCGCATGGACAGTTTCCACGAGCTTGTCGTTCATATCGTCCACTGCATTGCAATCTTCTAGGCACTGGAAGCGGTTACGTAACTCGAGCTGAAAGGTTTCGGGATTCTGGATTAGAGCACGAGGGGGACGGAGCGTTGACTTCATTAGACGAGACCTCTCCAACTTAACGTTTAGGTTCAGTGTGCCTCTAACCATTCGGTGATCGCTGCCAGTTTTCACCCTTGCGATCACTGAGACATCACTGAACAGTTGGTGTCTGGTCGTCATAATGAAGTCAATCTCATTTTTTGTCGAACCGTCGGGGCTCGACCAGGTCCACTTCCTGTGGGGCCGCTTCTGGAAGAAAGAGTTCATCATAAAGAGTCCCTCTTTCTCCATAAAGTCGGCCAGCTGCTGGCCCCTTCGGTTCCGTTGCCCTACTTCAAATTTCCCTACCTTCAGCTCACCGCTTTCTCTTGTGCCTAGTTTTGCGTTGAAGTCTCCCATCAACACCGTGTAGTGGGTTTTGGAGGAATGTATGGCTCTGGAAATATCCTCATACATTTCCTCCACCTCCTCATCGGGGAAAGTGATTTTAAGTGATTACAATTAAAATAAATACCACTGCACAAAACAAGGGCCCTTGTTTCGTTAGTTTAATTTTTAATAATGTTTTATGATACCTAAAAATATGTGAACTCATTTTAATGAAAGTCGATATGATCTTAACAAGAATTATTGGGAAATACCATAACAATAAAACTAATATATCGCCAATAATTTTATTATATTACATTAACTGAAATATACACTATTAAAATACCACTAGAGAGTCAAGAAATTTTAGATATCTATAAAGAGTTTTTGTATTTGTTCATTGTTGTATTTATGGATTATTTGATTAGAAATAGAAATGACTTATCTCCTCAACATATAGGGAACAATTTGTTGTCCGCCATGTCCCAGCAAACCTGCATACCTTTGGATTTTCTAAAAAAAATATACATGCTACGAATTTTTGCAATTGTTAGAAATAATAATGAAAATTAAAAAATTAATCGAAAAATTCAAAAATATATAAGAGTAAATTATTTTTAAATGATAGTAGGTAATACTGATTATTGCGTACTGAAATACTAAGTGTTGGTTAATTATTTAAGATTACCATTATCTGTCATGCATACTTGGTTTTGTCGGAAGTTTTAATAATCCGCATTTAATAAAAGTTGATTTAAAATTGAATGTATCCTTCACTACCCAAATACATAAGTTTACATAATATATAACACATACCTACTATGTATTTTCTTTGGTACAAGTCTATAATATTCCATTTCGGTTCGATATCAACCCTAGAGTTACACGCTTCGACTCAAGGTCACCGGCGCTTAAGCTCTCACGTACAGGGAGTGTCACCGCTGTGACGGTGGGCAATTTTGGGATGGGTAAAAAGCACTGAAATCGCGTGACCGTCACGCTCAGATACATATGTACAGATGCGTGTGTTTTTAAATAATATGAAGATGAAAAAGTTTTCACTTCTGGCGTTTAGTCCTCTGACAGGTTTTATTACCAATGATGACAATCCGAACAAAAAATAGAACGACAAGAAAAATAAAAAAGACCAATAAAGTTGTGTAATGTCAATACATCAATAGCAGATCTTTACTTCCAACTTAGTCGTATAATATTACACATTACGTTTGTACATAAAGTCTGTATATATTAATTATTATCAATTATCACTAATAATATTATTTCACACAATCCATCACCTCTTTCTGTCCTGTTGGTGACTCAAGAGGCGATTATTGAAAATAGTTGAAAGATATCATTGCCTACGATAACTGGTGGCATTACCATATCGGATAATATGCCAGATTCATTAAAATACCCAGACCGGCGACGAGGAGTAACGTCACACGTGTCTGACGTCCATTACGACCCCCAATCTGCCTGCCAATTGTGCCAATTACAACAATTCCTCCATACAACGCGACTAGTTCTGGCCGACGATGGAGTAATTCAAAGAATCTGCTTTGCTTCGTATCTGCTTATTATAACCAAATGCAAGGTATAAATGATGAATGTTAATGAATTCCAAACCTAAAAAAACCAGCGAAAAGTGTATTCGGCGCACACATTGGTCCGCATACCGTCCTTAGGCTGGAGTTAAGAAACAATTTCGAGTTTAAACTCAATGTCTACTTTATCAAAATGTGTGTAACATAGTAAAGGTCTCAGGATTTAAACCGGTATTCAGAGATAATCTCGATTTAAAATTCTAACTTCACAACGACAAAATTTGAGTTTAGTAATGCTCTAGAGTTCTAGACCATACGATTTTCATGTTACACAAAATTTAACGATTTGAAGTTTCAGCTTAAACTCGATATTGTCTCATTAATACCGGCCTATTATAAGTAAAGCCCGAGTGAAGAGCCTGTAATGGAACGTGCGGAACAGCGGCGCGTTCGGCATACATTTTGAGCGGTGGGCGGTGGCCACTCAGCGGGGTTAGCAGAGATGACTCTCTACGATCGTTAACGCTATGCAAAACTATGCTAAACTAGCATGTCACATGCCTAACATTCCTATATGTCAATTCCATTCATTTTATAGTTTTCTATAGTATTAAAGACCATAGAAAGTCTTCTTGGCTAAGTCCGCAGGACACAGAGAGCGCGTTTCATGTACGCCGAACTTTCAGTATTCATCGAATGAAGTGGCGTGGCCACTGAATGTTTTTATCTGAGTTTCTACATGACTATAAGGAGGGTTCAGCGAGGCATACGCCGTAATGGCTCTTATCAATCAGTTTCTACGCTTCTTGGCCTGGTTGCATTTAAACTAAATGGCTTTTACTCAGTGAAAATAAATAAGAAAACCGTACAATCCTTTATTTTCTACTAGATACTCCTTCACCTTCTAATTATAGTACCTTTCCGTTCGGGAAATCGTAGAAGGATTGAATCTCGTGGATCTTGTAGAGCCAATTCGTTAGTATGTCGTGGCAGATTTTCCGTAGGCAGGACCACGCTCTCACAGAATACCAACGCAAAATAGCAGCGTAATGCTGCTGTGTTTCGTATGATGCGTGTAGAGAACCGGACCCCTTTTTACTGGATAATAGGCATTCCATCTTAGTCCTCAGATGTGACAACGCATTTACAAATGTAGACGTCTATGGGCCACAACAACCACTTACCATCAAGTGGATTGTGTGCTCGTTTGTCACCCAATGCTATAAAAAAAAACGCTGAGTAAAGAAAAGAGAATTAACTCGTATGAAACATACGTGACTAGCTTTTTGTCATCACTAGAGCCAATGTAGCTCAGTCTTAGGCCAATAATATTGTCTGAGAGCTCAGCAGTGTCATATATATAGTGACGTATACCTATTGTCGTCGTGTAACTCTGTTTATGAATATGTCACATCTCTGTCTACGATTATATTATTTGACTTCAGTTTTCCAATTTCAATATGCGATAGCTAAGTGTGTTTGTGCTATGTACTGTCTTGTAATTAAATTGACCTTGTGTTAAGACGCAGTGATTATCTTGTAACAAAGCATTTTAATAACAACAGACACCGCGACAACAATAATAAGCGTCGTGTTTGGCATACTAACATCTTGAGCTCTAACCTATAGGCTATAGGTTCGATACTGCATGCAAACTCACTGCACTCTACCTACCCGCCGTCTATTCGCTCTCGTACACTACCACGCATCACTTTTTGGTAAGTGAGACAACGGAGCGAAGTGCGTGATGACGAAGAAGCTGATGTCGTGTTGGTTGTGTGTTTTTATAGGAGACAAACGAGCATACGGCGCACCTGATGGTAAGTGATTACCACCGCCCATGAACAACTGCAACACCAGGAGAATTGCAGATACGGTGCCGGCCTTTTTAAAAGGAATAGGCTCTTTTCTTGAAGGTCCCTTAGTCATATCGGTTCGGAAAAATCTCTGGTGGTAGTTGATTCCACAAGGAAGTTGTGCTTTTGTATCGCACAGTGGTGGACCGCCAGTCATCCAGATGGTATGGATGTAATCGCTACGTTTTAGGGACACTCCGTAGTTGTGCATGACAAATCTTTTCGGATGGACTTTGCAAACTGAGACCTTGGGTCAAATAATCTAAGTTTTCACAACATGTTTGTTGCATATAATATGTCTGAAGAGATCACGAAGCGTTATCTGTAACATTGTAAAGTACGTATTAATTATGACTATCTTAGCAAGCTTCGAAAAACAACTCAAGCATCTAGCAATAAAGCAAATTATACATACTATTTAGTTTTTGGCATCTTAAATTTAAAAGTATACAATATAAATAGAGAAACATTTAGGCACAAAAAGTACATATACATAAACACTCACGCCTGTCACCCAGAGGGGTAGGCAGAGACTACAGACTTCCATTTGGCACGATCCTAACACACCTCTCTCGCCTCCTTCACATGCATACACCTACGCATACATGCTCGTCGGTTTTCAAGAAATCGCCAATTTGGTCGATAAATTTTCGCCTAGGACGTCCCTTTCCGACTCTGCCATTCACTTCTACAACATAAATTTCTTTGTCACTCTTTCCTCATTCATTCTTTCCACATGACCAAACCACCGAAGCCTTCCTTTCTTAATCCTGGTCACAACATCATCCTGCAAACCACACTCTTCTCTTATTACACAATTTCTTACCCTGTCATTCAGATTCAGCCCTAACATCCTCCTTAACGACCGCATTTCTACTGCGTTCATTCTACTCTCGTGCTTCTTGCCACACCCAACTTTCACTACCATACGTTAAAGTAAGGAACCAACACAGCATTGTGAATTGCCATACGTGCCTTTTTCGACACATTTTGACTCTTCACAATAGAGTGTAGGGCCCCATTTATTCTATTTCCTGCATTCACTCGTCGTTCTATATCATTATCACATCTCCCATCCCTGCTAAATACGCAACCCAGATATACAAACTCATCTACTTGCTTGATCAACTCCCCTTCTATTCTTATTTCACATATCGTCTTACTTTCTTCTCTTTCAAAAATCATTACTTTCGTCTTACTTGCGTTCACTTTCATACCCCTTTCTTTTAATGATCTGCTCATTAATGTAACCATCATTTGCAGTTCGGCCGCCGACGATGCAAGAATAACTTGATCATCGGCGTACAAAAGGCATTTGACGGTTAACTCACCCATTTTTAATCCGCATTCTTCAACTTTCAAATTTTGCAAACAACTGTCCATAAATAGGTTAAACAGCCACGGGGAAGCCACACAGCCCTGTCTGATACCTTTATGGATGCCAAACCAGTCCGAGTAGACCCCGTTGATCCTAACACAAGCACTAGAGTCCTTATAAAGCGACTCCAATGCCTGTATCAAGCCAGCGTTCAACCTAAATGAATTCAGTGTTTGCCATAGCACATCCCTATCCACTCTGTCATAGGCCTTTTCCAAGTCCATGAACGCACAAATAACCTTTTGGTTTTGGCCAAAAACTTTTTCACGTTCATGCGCATGGAAAAGACTTGATGTGTACATCCCATTCTCTTTCTAAATCCCGCTTGCACATCCCAAATTTTTTCATCAGTTTCTTTCATTACCCTTTCAATCAGTACCTTACGATACAGTTTTCCCACAATGCTAAGAATGCTGATACCACGGTAGTTTTTACAGTCCTGCTGTGACCCTTTCCCTTTATATACTGGGACTATCACGGCTTTGCACCAGTCTACCGGTACCCGCTTCAGTTCCCAGCATAAATTAAACAAGGTGTGCAGCGGGCCTGCCACCACTTCCTCTCCAGCCCTTAGCATTTCTATTGAAACTCTATCATATCCGGCAGCCTTACCTGCTTTCATGCTTTTCATTGTTTTCATTATTTCATCTATACTTATCTCGCTACCTCTTTCCTCTTCTTTCGGAGTTTCTACTTCATTTATTTTATACGTTGTCTCCTCACTCATAAAATCGCTTTCAAAATATTCCTTCCATCTCTTTAAACTCAAAACTTCATCATTCAGTATATAGCCATTCTCATCTCTTATAGCATTCATTATAGGCTGTTTTGAATGTCCCCTGGCAGTTCTTATGAGTTTCCAGAACATTTGAATATTTGCCTGGAAGTTATCCGATATTCTTCTATCATTCTTATCCGTTCTTTCTTGCTTTTTCCTTTCAACTACTCCTTTTACTCTCTTATTTAGATGTCTAAAGACTGCCTTTTTTCTTTCAATATCATCATTCGTACCGCTAGAATTACCAGCCTTTGTTGCTAGTGAATCTAGCCATGCTCTCTTATTTGCTTCAACTTCCATACGTATCTCATCATCCCACTATAACGTATTATTTTTCCTTTTATTCTTTCTCTTACTAACACCACATACTTCAGTAGCTGCATCCACTAAACCTTTCTTAACATTTGGTCATACATCCTCCAAGTCTAACTCATTCATACATAATTCATCCAAACCACTTATATTTCTTTCAGTCTTCATTTGAACTTGTTTTTCTAACCTTCCTCTTGTAACCTTTCAGTTCTAATAAGCTGTAACGCAGTGGTAGACACAGATAACCGATGGCGCCAACGGCTGTATATACCATTAATTCGGCATAAAACCAAATAATGATCCGTTCCTACGTTACACCCCCAGTCAACCCTTGTATCTACCACTGCACCCCTCATTCTTTCATCCACAATTACGAAATCTATCATGCTTCTATCATCACCTCTTTCCCAAGTATATATCTGAATCCTCTTGTGGCGAAAGCAAGTGTTCGTCACAAAAAGATTCTTTTCCATACATACGGTGAGGAGGCTTTCACCATTCTCATTTATACTTTCATCACCAAACGTTCCCAATATCCTTTCATAACCAAGCCTCCTCACCCCAACCCTTCCATTAAAATCTTCTAGCATAATAATATTTTCATTTCCCTTACATTTCATTAACACCATCCTTACCATTTCCCAAAACTGCTCTCGGATATAAGTGGGCTTAGACATGTCTGGAGCGTAGACCCCTAGCACAAACAACTTCTTTAAGCCCACTTTCATTCGTATCCACAACAGTCTTGGGCTTACACATTCATACTCTTTCACACATAGGCCTATTCTTTCTGAAAGGATGATACCTACTCCCAGGCATGCCCGCTCAATCTCGTCCACACCAGACCAGTATGCGGTATACATGCCATATGTAGTGACATCCTTCCCCTTCCGTTTCGTCTCATTTACACATAACACATCTATTCCTCTATCATACATCATATCGCATACTTCATCTATTTTATCATGCATTGCTCCACATACATTCAACGTAGCCAGACGGGCCTCTGCAATCCACTTTTCACCCCTCCGGGAGACAGAACGTGACGGGTGGCAAATCTCGTCGCCGGTTTTCCTCCCGGAGATCCTTCGCACCCCTGCCCCATTAAAGGGGCACCGGGAACTCGAGGCCATTTCTTTTGTTTGGTTCCTCATAGTGCGAATTATGGGGTAGTATATTTTACGCCGCTACCACGGCGAGGAGCCGAGTCTGTGCTATCGGCTTGTCACTCATTTAGCACCACCCGGGGGACACGTGTAGCCTGGGATCGGTGGGCCTAGGATTAGGTGGCCAAAGCCTACGGACGCGAGCGTCTTATTCCCCCACAAAAAGTTACCTTTTAAAATAATAATTGTTTAAAAGTTAACTTTTAAAGTACCTTTTAAAGGTACTTTAAAAGTTACCTTTTAAAAGGTACTTTAAAAGTTAATTAGTTTAATACAGTGATTCCCAAAGTGGTCTATATCAACCCCTAGGGGTCTACGACAACCTGCAAGGGGTCTAAGTCAGCGAAAAAAATTTGGGGGTCCATGAAATGAAAATGGGGGTCCACGATAGTGGATCTCAACACATACACTGATAGTACCTATTTACTTACATCATACTATCTTATAATATCAAAACTTATGCATTATTTATAAAAGTACCTATGAAGTAAAAAATTTATTATATATGTTTATAAAATTGTGTAAGTTGTAGGATGTAGGTATTCGCTTTGTGGTCGCAATACATTTTGAACTTGTGAAAACCTGAGAGTCGCAGTTTCAGAGCTTCGCTACCTTGCACTGACTTATTCAATTCGTCACTCTATAAATACGAATGTGGGACAAATACATTTATTCGTTTCCTGAATCTTGAAAAGGAAAGTGCTAAGAAAATATTTTAAAAAATATAAACAGATAGTAAATCACACAAATTATAGTGAGTCAGTGTTATTTTGTTTGAGAGTGCTGGAGAAAAGTAAGTACATTATTTTTTATTAAATTTTAGTTTTGTACTCGTAGTTAGCAAAGATAGATAAATTACGCCAATCATGACTTTAGTTATTAGTAGTTTAATATTCAATCATGCAAAATTACACGAGTACTCCACAATAGTTTCTTTTTGAAAGTTTTAGCAATCGGTATTATAATCGGTATTATTACAGTGCAATCTCCGTAATTCGAGCTAATTATTGCAAGAAGATGTTCGAATTATGGAATGTTTTCGGAAAAATCAAAAAATATTTTTAATATACAGCTGCTGGATTTTCTGTCTTATTTAAATAATTTAATTTTGCCCACAGATGATTGATGCCATGTCCGAATCTAAAAAGAAATGTAGACAGTACAGTGTCGATTATTTGAAATTTGGGCAATGACGCTACGAAACCATCTAAACTGCAAAATCATCTGAGAAGATGCCACCCTGATAAAACAGAGAAAGATTTGAATACTTTCAAACACTCAAAGATAAATTTCAGAAGAGACCAACACTGGACAGAATGTTCGCTTCGACATCACAAAGAAATGATGATGGTTTGCGAGCGTCTTACAATATCTCGTTACTTATAGCAAAATCCGGAAAACCGCATACTATCGCAGAGAAGTTAATTTTGCCAGCCGTTGAAGAGGTTTTAAAAACTGTTTTATACAAACCTGCATCTGATATCATTAAAAGAATTCCCTTAAGCAACAATACTGTTGAAAGATGTATTGATGAAATGAGTTCACATATTGAAAGCTTCTTATGTAATTATTTGCAAACGACCCATTTCTCTATACAACTGGACGAGTCAACTTTACCTGATAATGCAGCATTATTATTGGCATATGTTCGTTTTATTATGAATCAAGAAATCTACGAAGAACTGCTCCTCGCAAGAACTTTGATAACCGACACTAAAGGTGAATCGATATTTCATGTTTTGAAGGATTACTTCATTGAAAAAGCAATTCCTTTATCAAATATAATATCAGTAGCTAAAGATGGAGCACCTGCCATGGTTGGACGCTATTTAAAACAAAATGTGTCAGGGGTATTAGCAATACATTGCGTCATCCATCGACAGCATTTAGTAGCTAAAAATTTGAGTGTTAGATTGTATGAATCACTTCATTTAGTCATTGATGCAGTAAACCGAATCCGAAGCAACGCGTTGAATACGCGGTTATTTGCGCAGTTGTGTGAAGAAAATGACGAACACTTTCATCAATTACTCCTGCACACTGAAGTACGCTGGCTGTCGAAAGGCTTATGTTTGACAAGATTTTTTGCACCTTTTGAGACTGTTTTAGAATTTCTGGATACTAAAGATAAAATTTTAAAAGAAAATTTAATGAAGAGGAAAACAGACATCGCCTATTTAACAGATTTGTTTACAAAATTTATTATGGTTAATTTGCAATTACAAGGCGACAGTTTAAATTTGATTAAAACAAAGTCCATCTTATCAGCGTTTCTTGCCAGAGTTAAACTAATGAAGCAAAATATTGGACGGGGCGAATTTTCTCAGTTCCCCAATTTGTCACAGACAAGCTGCCAGGAAGATGACGTTTCAACTTACGTTCAACATTTAAATGCCCTCTATTCGGATTTTGAATCTAGGTTTGAGGATATTTTGACTATGGTATTACCACCGTGGATAATTAATCCATATGGTGACATAGAAGAAACGAATGTCATAATGAGGAACTGACTGAACTAAGTACAAACGAAGAACTTAAGGTTCAGTTTAAAAACGGATATCAGCAATTCTGGCTGCAAAACAACATACCCGTTACTTATCCCGTATTATGGAATATAGCGAGGAAATTTTTAATTTCCTTTCCATCGTCATATCTAGTGGAAAGGAGGTTCAGCGCTGTTACCAATCTCCTAATGAAAAAAAAAAACAGACTGGACATCATTAGCCGAGGAGATTTAAGATTAACCCTTACAAAATTGACGCCAAATGTTGATAATTTATTATTAAAGCATCAGGTTCATCCTTCTCACTAAAAATATTGACTTATTGCTTATGTTATTTTATTTATAGTTTATTTTATGTTTATTTAATGCTACGTATATTTAACATAACACATACAAAATTTTATTTTGAGTAGTTTTAATTTAAATTCAATTAATAAATATATAAACTAACATGTGTTTTTACTTTAAGTTTTTAACACTAAAATTCACTACAGTTAGAAATTTACAGGAAATCAATATCAGGTAAGTAGGGGGTCTACCTAACACGGAAAAACATGGCAAGGGGTCTACGACACAAAAAAGTTTGGGGAACTCTGGTTTAATAAGTTAATATTAAATAGCGCGCTATTTATAAGAAAGCGTGTAGGAGTCCGGAAAGCGCGTTAGTTATTGCAGCACGCTATATCTCGTAACACGTTACAATACATGTCGTTCATAGACCGCGTGCTATATAAGAACATTATTTCGTAATAAGTCGCATGTTAGACTAAAATAAAGCTGTAAAGAAAAACCAATAAATGGTTTTTTATACTTTTCAGGCATGTACTTTTTAAAACGAAATAAAGTTAATTATTTTTTATTATAATTGATGCAAACGTTATTTTAACCTTAATGTAAATTACACATCAAATAACGGTGTATTTAAAAGTTTATTGATTGTATTTATAAAAATCACTATTTACATACACTATTATATACACTATTGTATATACTTTTGTATCTATATTTTATTTACACTTAAAAACATTAGTTAGGCTTCTTTTATAGTATACAACTGTGTCCTTCGCTCACTAATAATTTCTAACACTAAATTAGGTCGCGTGCTATGTATAACGTGCTACTAGATCAAATTTGCGTCACACGTCTTCTCCCAACAGCGCTGCTGCTAGAACTAGTTGCCGCTAGATAATTCTTAATAGCGTCAAAGCGCCAACATAACACGCGCTATGCGTTATGGAGAGATAGCGCGCTATAATATGGCACTATTCGCTATATTAACCACCATTAGTTTTCTCGTTGAAATTATATGTTTTTCACTCGTTGCTTGAAATAACGATTACTTGGTAAAAATTATATACCTATTACAATAATCTCAGAGTAAATGTTAGATAACTCATTTATTTATTTAGTATCATTCTCCCGATGCAAGTTTAGGCCAAAACTCTAAGAAACATGATTTGGGAGCTCTAATTTGTAGATTCTATTCAATATCGACCATCAAAAAAATTATCTCTAATATCCTATACTTTAATAGTCATAGAATACATTTTCGTTATATGCCTTTCACTTCACGCAAAAAATTGACACAATTCAATTAAGCTTCGATAGCTTTTTCGGTCGTTAATTGAAACAAGCCCCAATATCTCCGAGGCTCTACATCATTTTGACGTAAAATCTATACCAAAAGAATCATCAATAATTGCTTAAAGTACACTACTATTTTTAATTTTTAAATTGTTACTATTATTTTTTTATTAATTAAACTAAAGTACCATATTATATTTCAATGCGGCGGCCATCTGTGATCATGATGTTCCGCAAATTTTACCAGATAAAATCCATTGAAGCCATTATTATTATTTTTTAATCTATAAGTCTC
Source organism: Parnassius smintheus behrii (assembly GCA_036936625.1). NCBI lineage: Eukaryota > Metazoa > Arthropoda > Insecta > Lepidoptera > Papilionidae > Parnassius > Parnassius smintheus. The sequence continues at coordinate 32,585,138 of JAUPFT010000011.1, forward strand.
AGACGAAATAAAAACTCAAGACAGAGCTCCGCCGAACAACGCACTGAGGCAGGTAAAACTATGCCTTGCCTTGTACATACACAGTTTCACGCACACAAATATAACGAAACTACGCCTTAGCTTCTCATTCGAGCTATTCTAGCGCACAGAGTGTCACGTTATAATAATTTGCAGTTTTTAAAGAAAAAATGCCGAATTGTGTTGTGAAAGGGTGTAAAAACCAATCTCCCAGAAATAAAAAACAGGATGGAATCACATTTCATACGTAAGTAAACATAAAAATCTAAATTTTTAATTAATCATTTTAATTATTTATTGTGACAGCTTGGAACATAAAACGTCGACAAGTGTTGCCACTAGTGAGCGTCACAGTAGTCCCCATTTATTCGGTAAGTTATTAATGTGACTCGAAACTATTTGATATATTTCTATTTTACTTATAATATTTATGAAATTATTGTGAGTGTAAGTAAGTGTGAAGGTTCTCGTTACAATTTCTAAGACAAATCAGAAGTGATTGTGCTGATTTAGCCAGTCGTTTAAATATCGGAGAATTTAATGACTATAAAAAATACATTATCGGATATATATCAGGAAGTACAGCGCATTGCCTGTCAAGGGTCATAAAGTGTCAAACGTGTCTAGCTCGCTTATAGTCGGATGAGATATTTGACTTCCATAAACTGATATCTTTAAAAGATAAAGGTGGCTTAATCTTTCCGTCGAAAGACCTTTTTGAAATTTGCGTATTTGTTGTACGTAAATTATGTATTGAAAGCATAGTGATAGTTACTGAAAGCCAAACAAATCAGTTATTATTAATATTTTAAAACGATTTATTGGTACTGACAACGTTTTCTCTAAATTGGAGACTAAGCACAATTATGCTGGTCAAAAGCATAAAATAAGCTTAATAAGATGCATAATTGAAAAATATTTATCAATTCGTTTCCACCATATTTCTAAATTGGAAACAATTTCCAAAACGGTGGACAGTAAACGGCAATATTTAAAAAAATTAACTCAACAAAAAGGTTATTAAAATAAAAACAATGTTTCTTTCATATTATTATTGTTTTATTTTTCCCCTTCTTAGTCGAAATAAACATACTTACATACTACTTCTTAAAGTGAGGTATACAATTGAAAAAATTGCCGACTTATCTTTTTACTTATCCATTCATCCTGATAGTACTTAGACAATAATATATTAGGGCAATAAATTTTTACTGCACGGCAACACTCGCTTAGTGCACACATATTTACCAAACCGACCTCACTTCTTTGTTGGCAGCGCTCTGTCTTGAGTTTTTATTTCGTCTGAGCTATAAGTATCCAGAATTGCTGCTCCAAAAACACAATAGTTTATCATAATTTCCAATCAAACATCGTATTTACGAGTATATCCGTCAGAACACACCCAATTGATCTTGTCAATTTGTTTAAATTTACTCACCTTTGTTTTCCTAAGTATTACGCTATTGCCACGAGACTTCATAACTTTAAAACTAATTTTACATTTCGCTGAATTTTGATCAACTTTCCTAGAATATTTCCACATATCACTTTGTCCTTCGCTAGAATAGGTGGCCGCAGAAATAGTAGACAATTATTACGATTTCTGTGGATGTGGCATTCTGAAGAAGCAAATCGAGCAGAGAACCGGTGTCAGCAGTTAAAAACAATAAAATTCACTTTTATAATTTTTTTCGTTTCAACAAATCCGAAAAACCAATGAGTCAATATTGCCATTAAGTAATAACAAATATTAATAAAATTCTTAACAAAAATAATCTTCTACTCTAATTATTTATGAGTGATGGGATGGGATGGGAATGAAACACGTTTAAATCCAAATATTTTGCGTTATCACTCCATTATATATAATATTCGTTCGTGAAAATTAGAAGATATTGCTAGTAAATATATAAAATACATTTTCATGCATTATTCCAACTATAATAGGGTTTTCTCCGAAATAACTCCATCGAGAGGGACGACGCCATACAACGGAAAAGGACTACTGGCTTTTATCAGACAGTTTAGTAAAGAAATAACTAAGACAGTATCGGTACTTAGTAAAATACTCTAATAAAAGTATCGATTACAAAAATACTAGGTATCGAAATAAAAGTATTGATACTATTCAGGTATCGATACTTTTTGCGGATCCCTAGCGCGAGCGCTTTTCGAAGATAGACCTGCGTCAGTTGATTTCGCGCGCTGCGTCGTTTCGATACTACCGTAGTGTGCGTCGATTGCCGTATAGGCGCTGCTATTTTGTTCGAGCTGGAGCATTGTCAACTACGACCGCAGTTTTTGATCGTTGGAAGTATTTACTTTCGTACAGTATATTTCATTTAGTGTAAAGTTCGCACATTATTGTTATACCGAACAGTTACCTCATTATAGTTATTTTGAGTGTAGCTGAGCTTTCTTACCAGTCGGAATGGGGAAAAATAAATACAAGTATCAATACGTCACTAAACGTAAAAAAAGGAATATCCTATCTCTGGAGAAATAATAATGGAGAATAAAAATGTCTGCATGCTTGTCATATGGACTGGCCCAGATTATGCAGTGCAAGTACCAAAAATTTACAAAGACGACGATGTTATAGTTATAAGCATTTTATGAAAAGCGTGTACTGCCTGTAACTATCGACTCGCGATAAGCTCGGTGAATGCCGTTGCGGCAAATATTTTTATAATAAAAAATATGGTAATTGGCTGTAAGTATCGTTAAAAAATATATTTTTTCATTTGGTTGTTTTAATTATTAAAACAGGCTGCGACCGCACTATTTAATTATTTATACGACTATGCTACCGTTAGTAGATATAATCGATTATTAACCAACATCGGTTAACAATCGATTACTGCGTAACAATTTAAATATTTATATGCACTTATTTCAACACTAAGGTTCATAAATAATGAAAAATATTTTAAAAATAGATTATAATAAATTAATTAGATAACATAAAAATGACACACCTAAAATTTTCCATCCACTGAACTCCATCCTAAGAAAACTTTTATTATGGAAGATCAAGATCGTTTAGTCGCTATAGTCATAGTCATAGTATCCGCGTAGTTCGTCACCCACTCGGTGTGTAAAATACCAAAATTTGCCTAGCACCGAAATGCAAG